>SJYW01051405.1:171454-210743 GCA_006410735.1 Raphicerus campestris | reverse complement strand
GGCAAGCATCACAGCCCTTTAAGCTGGGGCATGATTTGTACTTGGTATCTTTGAAGGATTTTACTGATGCCACCATTCACAGGAAGCAAGACAACCAGAGAAGAACTTATTCCTCAGCTGACAGAGTGAGAAATGATATTTCTTAACTAGAAAGTGGTTGTGAGAATGACTATGGGTATGAACACAAGTTAAGAGCCTCAAGGGAGGTGAAGAAACTAAATGGGATTTGGCCATGCACGGGTTAGAGCGGGTAAAAGCCGAGTTTCTTGGTTGTCTGATTTTATAATATGACAACCAAGATGGGGATACATGAGGAGTAGCAGTTAAAGCGAGGCATTGCATTTAGAGTCTCTTCTGTTTGAAAATTAAGTGACAAAACCAGGAGGAACCTCATAGAAGATGGACACAGGATGCTAAAGTCTTAGCCAGACGTATCTGACCATGAGCAGCATGTTTGTGGGGCTTCCCAGGTGGCGCTAGTGGTAAAGAACTTGACTGCCAATCGAGGAGACTTAAGAGAGGCAGGTTCGATCCCTGGATCAGGAAGATCCGCTGGAGGAGGGCATGGCAACCCACCCCAGTATTCTTACCTGGAAAAATCCCCGTGAACAGAGGAGCCTGGCGGCTGCAGCCCATAGGGTTGCACAGAGCCAGACACGACTGAAGTGACTTAGCGCACACACAGCATGTTTGTTGTGCTTTAACCTACGATAGCATATGGTATGCCCAGGGCTAGCAAGTAGGTGGATGTCACGACAGGTCAAAGGACACCGTACTGGAACATCCACACTTACAAAGTTGCTGGAGGAGCAGTAGCCTGCGAGGTCATTGTGGTAGACACTGTCAAGCCTCTAATCAGTGTACATTTAGAACAAATATTGAAAAAGAAGGCAATACATCTGGCTGGAAGTAATAATCTTCTCAGCTTCTCTCTCACCTCAGAATGCCAAAGCCTGCATAATCCGGGCCAATGATAAATAAGGAGAAGCTACTGCAAGCGTCTTAGCTTCTCCTTTCTTGATAAAAGAGAGCAGAGGGGACTCTGTCCAGTTTGTGTCTCTTCCTTCCGTCTTGGATTTAGATGTGAGGTCCACCTGTAGCATACAGACCCCTAAGAGTGGCCACAAGGCAGAAAACGGGAGAGCAAAATCCAACACAAGTCTGTATTCTCAGTCTATGAGTCTGCTTCTGTTTTTCAAATAAGTTAACTTGTATCAATTTTAGATTTCAAATATAAGCGATATCATATGATATATGTCTTTCTCTGACATGATAAACTCTATCCACTTGTTGCTGCAAATGGCATTATTCCATTCTTTTTTATAAGTAATATTCTATTGAATAGATGAGGGATATATTAGGAAGTTGGGATTAACATATACACACCACTACATACAAAACAGGTGATCAACAAGAACCTACTCACAGCACAGGGAACACTACTCAATTTGTAATAGTTTATATGGGAAAGAAACTGAAAAAGCAGAGATCTACAATGTGTTGGTATATTCCTGAAACTAGCACAGCACTGTAAACCAGCTATATTCCAATATAAAATAAAATTTTTTAAAACGTCAATGCCCTTAGGAAGATGGAGCAGAGAGGTGGGAAGTACCTGGATCTCTGGCCACGTCATCAGTGAGCTTCACCAGCTCTTGGCTCTTCCGCTCCAGATTTCAGCATCTGTAGAGGAACAATCTTGTTTGTTTCAGTCACTGTTTTTTTCTTTTCTTTTCTTTTCTTTTCTTTTTTAGGACTTACAGTTAAAGCTGTTTCTCAACAAGATTATTATTATCTTACAAAGATAACAAGAGAATGCATCACAAAGTGGGGGAAAACCGAGGGCATGCCCTTTCACAGAATCTGAAAAGGAGAATTCCAGAATGGCAAGCGCCAAGTGGGCTGCTTTCTGGCATGAGTCAGTTAGAAAGTCACTCTTACCAGGAAAAGCTCAGGAGACAGGACGTGGGTTTGGATTGCAGAATTCTGAAGCATAAAACAGAAGGGGAGATCCTGGAAACCATGAACATTACAAACTTTTTCTAAGGTTACCCCCCCCACCTCCAGAAAAAGAAGTTGAAAAAAAAAAGAAACTAGAAGAGAGTACAGAAAGGGTCAACAGAGTGAGCCACCAGGCCACCTGTTTAAGTGAATCCAGTCTTATTGGAAAGCCCACACATTTATGTGTTTATGCATCAATCCTAGGACAGCACTGCTGAGCAAGGTGGTGGAAACCGTATGGGACCAAGAGCCAAAAATGCTTACTCATTAGAGCTTCAGTGGAAATTCTTGTTCTCAAGGTGAGAGTGTCATTGGAATAAACATCAGTTCAGTTCAGTTCAGTTCAGTCGCTCAGTCGTGTCTGACTCTTTGTGACCCCACGAACCACAGCACGCCAGGCCTTCCTGTAGAAAAGGTAAAAATAAGAGAAATGGTTCAGCCACTATCAATGACCCTTGGGTGGTTAGTCACTCAGTCGTGTCCGACTCTGTGTGATCCCATGGGCTGTGGAGCCTGCCAGGTACCTCTCTCCATGGAATTCTCCAGGAAAGAATACTGAATGGAGTGGGTGGCCTTTCCCTTCTTCAGCAGATCTTCCCAACCCAGGGATCAAACCTGGGTCTCCTGCATTGCAGCCAGGAGCCACCAGGGAAGCCCAGCAATGACCCTTAGAGGACAAGGGTGAATAAGCTATTACAGATCTCAATCCTAATAGTATGGAGAAGGGGCGATTTGTAAGAGGGTATATGGGAAGATGAGAAATTCCTGTTTTCTCTGTGAAGGAAGGGTTGAGCAGCATGACCCCAGACTCTCAGGTCACCAGCTCTGAGAGGGTAGTCTGGACACAACTGCCAGGGACGCTTCTTTAGTGAAAAACAAATCCGCACATCCCTCCCTCTATTTCAGTTTCAATACTTTTTGTGTTCCTGCAACATCTAAGTCAACAGAGATGTGCTTGGATTTGTCCCCAAAGTTCTTTGTTTTTAGATAAGATGAAAGTCATATTTTACCTTGTTATACTTTGCCTGCCTGACTTCAAAACTGAGCATTGTAAAACTGAGACTCCATGGTCAAAACTCACGAATATGCCCAAATGAAAATGGACCGTTATAAGACTAGAGGGATTTCCATTATAGATGAAAAGAGTAACATTGCACAGGAATATTACAAACTCTTATTGTTTTATGTATTAACATTTCCAATAACAAACCATTGAGATATGAAGATACTATTTTTTGTGTGTTTAAGGAATACAGGTTTAATAAATGCCTTATTTGGTTTAATTTTTTGCAACAGGTTGCATGATAGAGCCAAAGGATTTGTGTCCTTCTTCTGTAGAAGATCAACCCTTTGTACCCTGATGGCATCAGGCTTGATTATGTGACTTACTTTGGACAAGAAAATGTGAACAGAAAGATGTACTGCCGTTCGAGGGTCATGATATGATGACTCGGTTTCTTCTGTATTTTTCCAGAACTCTAGCAACCCACGTTGGGGAGTCACTTTAGCCCAGAGCCAAAAGTAAAGGAAACACTAGGACCAAAGCTGTAATGGATCAGCAGTCAACACATCCCGTGAAAGGGAAATATGAATCTACTGTTAGAGGGCACTGAGATAGGAAGATAATCTGTGTAAACTAAGGAACACATATTCCAGGGCATCTCATATCACTTAACCTTTCTCATATATACCAGGTAATGTCGTCGAATTCTTACCAAGCTGGTATCAAATGACAGAGACATCACAGGATTCTAAGCTCCTGAAGGACACCTGACTATTTGACATGAGTAAGAAATAAATGCTATTATTTAATTCACTGAGAGTATGGTTTTTGATTTGTTAAAGGAGTTCAGTTCAGTTCAATCGCTCAGTCGTGTCTGACTCTTTGCGACCCCATGAATCGTAGCATGCCAGTCCTCCCTGTCCATCACCAATTCCCAGAGTTCACTCAGATTCATGTCTATCGAGTCAGTGATGCCATCCAGCCATCTCATCCTCTGTCATCCTCTTCTCCTCCTGCCCNAACTTCCAGATGTTCAAGCAGGTTTTAGAAAAAGCAGAGGAACCAGAGATCAAATTGCCAACATCTGGTGGATCATGGAAAAAGCAAGAGAGTTCCAGAAAAACATCTATTTCTGCTTTATTGACTATGCCAAACCCTTTGACTGTGTGGATCACAATAAACTATGGAGAATTCTGAAAGAGATGGGAATCCCAGACCACCTGACCTCCCTCTTGAGAAATCTATATGCAGGTCAGGAAACAACAGTTAGAACTGGACATGGAACAACAGACTAGTTCCAAACAGGAAAAGGAGTATGTCAAGGCTGTATATTGTCACTCTGCTTATTTAATTTCTATGCAGAGTACATCATGAGAAATGTCGGTCTGGAAGAAGCACAAGCTTGAATCAAGATTGCCGGGAGAAACGTCAATAACCTCAGATATGCAGATGACACCACCCTTATGGCAGAAAGTGAAGAGGAACTAAAAATTTAGCCTCTTGATGAAAGTGAAAGAGGAGAGTGAAAAAGTTGGCTTAAAGCTCAACATGCAAAAAACTAAGTTCCTGGCATCTATCTGGTCCCATCACTTCATGGCAAATAGATGGGGAAACAGCATCAGACTTTATTTTGAGGGGGCTCCCAAATCATTGCAGATGGTGATTGGAGCCATGAAATTAAAAGACGCTTACCCCTTGGAAGAAAAGTTATGACCAACCTAGATAGCATATTCAAAAACAGAGACATTACTTTGCCAACAAAGGTCTGTCTAGTCAAGGCTATGGTTTTTCCAGTGGTCATGTATGGATGTGAGAGTTGGACTATGAAGGAATCTAAGCACCAAGGAACTGATGCTTTTGAACTGTGGTGTTGAGAGCCCCTTGGATTGCAAGGAGTTCCAAACAGTCCATTCTAAAAGAGATCAGTCCTGGGTGTTCTTTGGAAGGAATGATGCTGAAGCTGAAACTACAGTAGTTTTGCCACCTCATGCAAAGAGTTGACTCATTGGAAAAGACTCTGATGCTGGGAGGGATTGGGGGCAGGAGAAGAAGGGGACAATAGAGGATGAGATGGCTGGATGGCATCACCGACTCGATGAACGTGAGTCTGAGTGAACTCCGGGCGTTGGTGATGGACAGGGAGGCCTGGCATGCTGCAATTTATGGGGTCACAGAGTCGGACATGACTGAGCGACTGAACTGAACTAAACAGAGATGTGAATAATAGGTATCCAAGAGATAAAGAATGGATTCCAACAGAACCCAGTGCTCAACCAACGACAAAAATGGAGCAAGGAGAGATGTCATTGACTTGTCTGCAGATGTCCGCCATGTTAGAAGCTCTCAGATGGAACCAGTTTGAGTTGGACCAGGAGAACAGAGTCAATAACATCTGGATGCTCTCACTCAAAATGACTTCCAAAACTCCCTAACTGCTGACGAGCTGGAAGTATAACTGTATTAAACAATGATCAGTTTCAATGCACACCAGTGGTTTTTCCATTCTTCTTTTGTTGAGTCAGTTCTGGCACCATACAATAACAGCAAAATCTTCATGTCTGGCCAATGGCTTAAAAGAAATTTTTTGAAAGAAAATGAACATGCAAATACAAATGATAATTAGAGTCCAGAGGGCACATTGCTTAAGTGATAATTTGTTTGTTGTGCTTGAATACTGCAAAGGTTTCTGGAATGCTCCTTGAGTTGTACCATATGTGATTCTGTTTTGCTTACACCAAAATAATTGTTGTTGTCTGAGCTTTTGAATCAATCTTCTTTTTTTTTCTTTAATAAATGCCCTAATGATCACATCATTAAAAATGTCAGTATGAGTGTGTAGGCTGACATTAAGTGTAATTCTTCCTGAGCTGAATTTTTTTTCTCATAATGTATACATTCTTATCAGTCTTTGAATATTTAAGGTATACTTTCCAAAGCCATTCCTAAAGAAATTGAACTTTTTTTGTTTTATCTAATTATCTAATAAATTAATACAACAAGGGAGCTCATTAAATCCAAATGAGGAAGAGGGAGAAGGTGTTGCTAGAACTTAATTAGCAAGATACAAGGATACCAATTAACACCTATAGCTCAGGGAAAAAAAAACTTTTTTCATGTGGCAGCATCAAAAATAAAATCACAGCTGGTTACACATATTAAGTAGAGTGAAGACGAATTTTAGTCTTCTGTTGGTATTAAGACCTCAAGAGGAAGACAGGAGAAGGGGAAGAGGAGAGGAAACTTCCTAGGCTGACCAAGAAAGCTGCTGCTGCTGCTAAGTCGCTTCAGCCGTGTCCTACTCTGTGCAACCCCATAGAAGGCAGCCCACTAGGCTCCCCCATCCCTGAGATTCTCCAGGCAAGAACACCGGAGTGGGGTGCCATTTCCTTCTCCAGTGCATGAAAGTGAAAAGTGAAGTCGCTCAGTTGTGTCTGACTCTTATCAACCCCATGGACTGCAGCCCACCAGGCTCCCCCGTCCCCGGGATTCTCCAGGCAAGAACGCTGGAGTGGGTGCCATCGCTTTCTCTGGGCTGAGAAAGCACCACTTTGTTAATGTGCATGCCTTTTGTTCAGGTATTTAGAAGAGTATCTGCATTTTGGGGGGAAAACTCTACACAAATTTCAAGCCAATAACATGCTATTTTTCCAAATCCTTTATACAAACATCTTCTCTAAAAATAATGGTAAATATGTAATTTGTAATGATCATTTCTGTCCTTCATATCATTATTTTCTCAAATCTAAAGACCCGTGTGAAAAAAAAAAATAAACTCCATAAGACAAAAATCTTCCTTGATTTAGGTACAAACACAAAGGAGGGTTTCAAGTTTTCTAAAAGAATAGTTCAAAGTGCTCACACACTGATTTGATGAAATGTAACATTTTCAAAGAGGACTGGGAAGTAAATACCTAGGTTTTACACTCCTCAAGATGAGTTAAACTGGGTGCCCACACTTAGACCTACTAAGTACAAAATTAAGGCAGGAGGTTACATGCTGAGTTTGATGCCAGATGTTTGGGCAGATTTCAACGAATAAAGGAAGCTTGGGAAATAAGGATTATCCTAAAATACTGCCATGAACATCTTCCATGATATTCATGCTTCCTAATGACGTGTTTCAGGTTATGCATCCTTATCATGACACTGCTTTGCAAAGCTGTGTCCTTCTCAGAGTATCCTTGCTGGAGACACACAATAATACATCTGTCCTTACTGATAAGGCTAACTGTGATTAATTTTTGTCTAATTTATTCATCTTTGGGGCTTCCTAGGTGGCTGAGTGGTAAAATATCCACCTGCCAACGCAAGAGACGCAAGTTCGATCTTTTGGTCGGAAATATCTCCTGAAGTAGAAAACGGCAGCCCTTTCCAGTATTCCTGCCTGGAAAAGTCCACCAGCAAAGGAGCCTGGCAGGCTACAGTCCATGGAGTCACAAAGAGTCCCATGCGACTGAGCATACCCACAGGCACATGTGACTCACTGTTTTGATCTACAGAATAATTTTAAAGTTGGCTCTATTTTAGCTAATGATCAGAATGCCTTTAAAACCCATTCTATGTTCAGATGAACCATGTTGTATATCCCACATGTGGATCAAACTGGTTATATTTCTACTGCTTTATGTTTCTATTGGCAAACCCACAACATCCCAATATCAGCCTCATTCACACCCAACTCAGCAAAATTTTCAACACTTTTAAAAATGATTATGAAACTAAATATGTCCTTGAAAATTCATGCTTTAAGACTGGGAAGAAAAAAGTATTTGCTTTATAAACTTACAGTTTAATTTTTGTATCTTGTTTCCTAAAATATCATGTCAGTAAAATCATATACTTATCAGGAAATTGACTAAATTAATTTACTGTCAAAAACAACCTTCTATTAAGCTATAATTAAGAAGATGAATAGGTAGCTCACTGTCTGCTTGGGAAGATGAAACAAGTGCTTGGAGCATAGGGTAAGGTGAAAAGTGATGTACAAAAATATATGCAGAGTACATCATGTGAAATGCCAGGCTAGATGAAGCACAAACTGGAATCAAGATTGCTGGGAGAAATATCAAAAACCTCAGATATACAGATGACATCACCCTTATGCTAGAAAGCAAAGAGGGACTAAAGAGCCTCTTGATCAAGATGAAAGAGGAGAATGAAAAAGCTGGCTTAAAACTCAACATTGAAAAAAACCAAGGTCATGGTATCCAGTCCCATTACTTCATGGCAAATAGACAGGGGAAAAATGGAAATAGTGACAGACTTTATTTTCTTGAACTCCAAAATCACTGTGGAAGGTGACTGCAGCCATGAAATTAGACTCTTGCTCCTTGGAAGAATAGCCATGATCAACCTAGACAACACATTGAAAAGCAGATGCATTACTTTGCAGACAAAGGTCCATGTAGTCAAAGCTATAGTTTTTCCAGTAATCATGTGTGGATATGAGAGTTGGACCATAAAGAAAGCTGAATGATGAAGAATTGATGCTTTTGAACTGTGGCATTGAAGAAGACTATTGAGAGTCCCTTGGATAGCAAGGAGATTAAACAAGTAAATTCTAAAGAAAATCAACCCTGAATATTCATTGGAAAGACTGATGCTGAAGCTGAAGCTCCAACACTTTGGCCACCTGATGTAAAGAACTGACTGATTGGAAAAGACCCTGATGCTGGGAAAGATTGAAGGCAGGAGGAAAAGTGGATGATAGAGGATAAGATGGTTGGATGGCATCACTGACTCAATGGACATGAGTTTGAGCGAGCTCTGGGAGTTGGTGATGGACAGGGAAGCCTGATGTGCTGCGGTCCACGGGGTCACAAAGAGTCAGACACAATTGAGCAATTGAACAATGATGTGCCATTCATTAGTCAAACTATTTGCATCATTAAAAACTCAGATCAACAATCCCCCTGACCACCCTCTATGTCCGGATGTATTTAGTTTGCTGTATCTCACACATTCTTCTTAATATCTGACCTTGTTTTCATCCGAACCCACTGATTTCTTGCTGAAAATTATTCTGGACCTTCCTCTATCACTTACCTCCCAGGATAGAACTAACATTTCTTGGCTCCCCACATATTCTTGTCTTGTTGTTGTTGTTCTCTTTGTTTTGTTGAAATATATTCTCAAGCTATTTCTTCAAGAAATTATATAAAGATAATTTACTTAGAGATTTCCTCAGTTGTTTAGGATGTACAATTGCTGATACAAATTCTAAAGTCAAGTAATTCTACTTACCTAGGATGTAGAATTTGAAAGCCTGTGACTAGCACCTTAACAAGAAGAAAAAGTTGAACTTACTATGAAATCATATTAATTCCTGAGTCCATCAGAAAGCTAAGATTTCAAGGAGAGCAAATAGCCTACGCAAAGAGTAGGACACAAATGAACGACTGAACTGAACTGAACTGAACTGAAATAGCCTACAACCTAAGGAAGGACTCGCTTTCAGAAGAGAGAGGAAACATGAAGACTGACTCATTTATAGCAGAGTGTGAGCAGAAGATGGGGTCACTGCTGTCCCCTTGCACTGACTATGAGCAAGCTCTGTTCCAAGGTTTGATGGACAGAATGTGGTAAGTGTAAAGCTGTGTCCATTTTTATGTCCAGCCCTTGAGAAACTGGCAACTTCTACCTTCTCTCTCTTAAAGAACTTTCAAGCCTGACTGTCCTTAGATGTCCATAGTGGACAAGCCACCTGTGGACCCCGGTCAACAGCACCACTGAGAATCACTCCTAGCCACCCTTATTAGGTGCTCGAAGTGTGAAAGTAGCCAAACTGGGCCTTACAAAGGAGTCTCTTTGACAGCCAAGTGCAACAGAGCTATCACAGAAAGGAAAGAAACTCAGTTGATCCCCTCCCAAGATTCAGAACCGCAAAATCGTGAGGTATGATACAATGGTTGCTCTAAATTGTAAGTTTTATTGCAATTTATTCTCCCACAATAGATAAATGAAACAGTAGGGCTGATTGAGAGTTTCTTGTTTTAATTTTTTTTTCAAAAACATTATAGACAATGTGATACAGAAGTATGAGCCATTTGACCTGTAACATGATTTGACATCTTTTGACCTAAAATGGTAATTTCATAAGTTTCAACCAAATATTAATTTTGACCTGTGCTCTGAGGAAATCATTGATCTAATCAGGAACTCATACCCAGGGATGATTAACTATTAGGAATTCCTCAAATCAGAAGCCTGGGACCATGAGTGGCAGAAACATGCAATCTATTTTTATCTATGATGAGGCTTAGTTAGATAATATAACTGATCACATATGATTTATTTCAATGGGCTAAACACTAATGTTCAAGATATTAGTGGATCGCCTGGAAATACCACATATCAGTTCAGTTCAGTTGCTCAGTCGTGTCCAACTCTTTGCGACCACATGAATTGCAGTATGCCAGGTCTCCCTGTCTATCACCAACTCCCAGAGTTCACTCACATTCATGTCCATCATGTCAGTGATGCCATCCAGCCATCTCATCCTCTGTCGTCCCCTTCTCCTCCTGCCTCCCTCCCAGAATCAGGGTCTTTTCCAATGAGTCAACTCTTCGCATGAGGTGGCCAAAGTACTGGAGTTTCAGCTTTAGCATCATTCCTTCCAAAGAAATCCCAGGGCTGATCTCCTTCAGAATGGACTGGTTGGATCTCCTTGCAGTTCAAGGGACTCTCAAGAGTCTTCTCCAACACCACAGTTCAAAAGCATCAATTCAATACCACATTTACACCCTCCCATTTCAGGAACAGGGTGAGAGCTTCTAGCAGGTTCCAGATGAAACAGTTGGTAATGGTACCCAAGATGTGATTGTGAAATGACTTTGTATCCAGCTGCTGATTCAATGGTTGTGGTACAATTATCTGACCCTAAGTTAGGCTGAATTGTGTCCTTAGCATCTTTTGTCTTCTGGCTTGAGTAAACATCTTACACTCTGTGCAGGTAAAGGATGGAGGAAAAAAAAAAAACAAACAAACAGAGAGTGACCACATTAAGTTTAGTGCAATTGATTGTGCCCCTGCTTGATGATACAGGACTGCATGTACAGCAGAATTCTTTCTGAGACTGTAAGGAAGGGGATGTCTAACTCCCACCTATCACTTCCCACAGAAGGCTAACAATATTACTAATAAAATATCTAATAATTATAAACACCACCACCAACTAAAGTCAGGTCATGTGTACATGGTCAGTTTGCCATCTTGAATTCAAATTCACATTTAACAAATTTATTTTAGTTCCAAAGACTTGCATTTCAAAACATCAGTCTCTATCACTATGCTCTCTGTCAATTACAAAGTGAAAGTGGTAGTGACTCAGTTGCATCTGACTCTCTTTGCAACCCCATGATCTGTAGCCCACCAGGCTCCTCTAACCATGGAATTCTGCAGGCAAGAATATTGAAGTGCGTTGCTGTTCCCATCTCCAGGGGATCTTCCCAACCCAGAGATCAAACCCGAGTCTCCTGCATCACAGGCAAATTCTCTACTGGCTGAGCCACCAGGGAAACCCTGTCAATTACAAAGCCCTTCCCCCAGTATCTATCAAGTTATGGCAACCCACTCCAGTATTCTTGGCTGGAGAATCCCATGGATGGAGGAGCCTGGTGGGCTATAGTCCATGGGGTCACAAAGAGCCAGACATGACTCAGAGACTTCACTTTCCTTTCCTTTCCTACTGAACGCTCCAGTGTATGCCTTTCATGGGCCCTACCTCTAATTCT
This sequence comes from Raphicerus campestris, assembly GCA_006410735.1. Taxonomy (NCBI): domain Eukaryota; kingdom Metazoa; phylum Chordata; class Mammalia; order Artiodactyla; family Bovidae; genus Raphicerus; species Raphicerus campestris. The sequence continues at coordinate 199,007 of SJYW01051405.1, read as the reverse complement.
TAGCACTCTGAAATCTAGGTGTTCCCTCACAATGCTGACATGCTCCACATTTTACTATGCATTCGAAATTATGAGAGCACACTTCCGTCCAAGAGAAAAAGTTAGGATTACACACAGAAGAACATGCAATTGGGTGTCTCAGGATGAGAAGATGTCTGGCAGGTGAATAAAACAAAGAAGGAGTAGGAGGTGGAGTATTCGGAGACAAAATGGCCTGGCTGGGGAAGGAGAAGCCTTCTAAGGCAGCTGGAAAGCAATATGTGTGGGGAAAACTGAAGCAGAAGAGCCTAGAGAAATGAGTGTGAATTAGAACAACTCTGAGGATACAAGTGTTTATTCCATAGCCGAGACACAGCCATGAGGAGGAGGCCTGCTGAATCTGGAAGCCCTGCACCTCTGATGCCCCCCACCCCAGTCTGCACAGTCATGTTCTCCCACACAGCTCCCTCTGACAACGCNGTGAGAATCATTTAAGAGAAAAATTGGGAAAGCACTTTCTCCTGAAGAATGATGTGAAAAATTGGACTGCTGTTGTATTTTCCTCCAGAATTAGATAGCATCACTGACACAACGAATGTGAATTTGAGCAAACTCCCGGAGATAATGAAGACCAGGAAGGCCTGGCAGGGTGCAGTCCATGGGGTCACAGAGACTTGGACTTAGAGGCTGAACAAAACTGGAATTGATAAAGAGAATTACAAATTTCTGTCTGTTGAATTTTCCCTTCATTTCTCCACATATCATACTTTGACATAGACACTTGCTGTTTAATGATGTGTGTTTAATTGGTGCATATGGATTAGAGGAAAGAAGTTTTTTTTTCAGCAGATACCCTCACTACATGCCGTGAACATGAAACTGCTTAAGCATAGCTTCCCCACCCAAAAGTGTAGAGGTCTGGCTTGGCATTTACACACCATCTGTTGCTCTTTGCTGGGAACCTTTGCATCAGTCTGCAGGCCAACTTGACATTGCAAACATGATTACTCACACTTAGGTGCAACCATATAGCACAACTTTCATTAAAACTGATATTGTATGTAAAGAGCAAGTTACACTAGATGTTCGTCTCATATATTTAAATACATGTTACGGATTCTATTAATTATCTTCATTGACAATTCTAGCTTTTATAATAATTGTTCTCAACTTCCAAGCTGTCCTACTTTCTGAAATGAAAAACAACATTTTATGCTTTCTCTTGAGAATTACTTATCACAAGATTAAATCTACATAGAGCAATTTAAATTCCTCTGAATTTTTTTCTCTTCTTTGATTTGTTTGTTAAATCATGTGTTTGTTAAATCATCATTTGCTATTTCTAATTTGTAGCACTAATTGCATCTACTTTGAATTCCATGCGAAATCATCTTCATAAAACAGTGTAATTTACTGTATCATATTTATATGAGCTTCCCATAGCCTTTCTTTTTCTGTTTTATATATTTTAAAATGGTGAAACAAATTTAAAGAAGAATGTTTATTCCAATTCAAAAACTCAATATTTATTAGACTTCATTATTAAAAAAAATTATTCCAAAATATTGAACTATTGAGTGAATGCTTTTGATATCAATTTATTTAGTTTGTATGCTCAAAAAAATATGTCTATTTCTAACCATTTTCATAGTGCTTACTATGAGCCTGGCAATGCAATAGCCTCAGGTTTGATCCCTGGGTCAGAAGATCCCCTGGAGAAGGAACGGCTACCCACTTCAGTGTTCTTGCCTGGAGAATCTCACGGACAGAGGAGCCTGGCAGGTGTCGCAAAGAGTCAGACATGCCTGAGTGACTAACAACAGCATGAGCCTGGCATTTTTCTATATATGTTATATAAATCTCAAACCAACTTTATACATGAGGTGCTATTATTATTCAGACTTCAAGATGGAGAAACTGACTCAGAGAGGTTAATTACATTGATCAATGTCACATAACTAATATTTTGCCGAACCAGGATACAAAGCTACCCAGTATAACACTATATTTCATGCTTTTAAAAATACATCATTGGCCCTCAAGCCTTAACATGCATAACGATTATCTCAAGAGCTTGGGAAAACATAGTTTTCTGGATCCAATAGCTCAGAAATTCAGAGATTCAATGTGAGGCTCATAACTTTGTTTCTAACAAAATCACAGATGATGTTGATACAACTAGTCTAAGTAGCACACTTTGAGAACTCGGAGAAGGCGATGGCACCCCACTCCAGCACTCTTGCCTGGAAAATCCCATGGACGGAGGAGCCTGGTGGGCTGCAGTCCATGGGGTCGCGAAGAGTTGGACATGACTGAGCGACTTCACTTTCCCTTTTCACTTTCATGCACTGGAGAAGGAAATGGCAACCCACTCCAGTGTTCTTGCCTGGAGAATCCCAGGGACGGGGGAGCCTGGTGGGCTGCTGTCTCTGGGGTTGCACAGCGTCAGACACGACTGAAGTGACTTAGTAGCAGTAGTAGTGAGCTGACTTATGGAGGCTGTCTGAGGGTAATAATCAAAGATGCCAAAGAGACTGACATCCAGTGATTACTGGCTGCTGCTAAGTCACTTCAGTCATGTCCAACTCTGTGCGACTTCATAGACGGCAGCCCTCCAGATTGCTGGTGACACCCTGACAATACTGAATATGTATATTTCACTTTGGAAGAGATGAAAGTTTACCAACCGACATGCTCTGTGCAATATTAATACTTAGCCTTAAATACTATATGATCACCTTTCACTCAAATGGCTTTGTGTTTCAATTATTTCTCTGACAGTTTTGCAAGGATGATACTGAGTAAATTGGGTATTTTCCTAAACTCCAGTTTCCTCAGTTGTTAAATGGATATAGTGTTTGCCTCACTGAGTTTTTGAGTGGATTAACTGAGATGCTATGAGTAGAGTATCCACCATAGGAACTGCCTTAAGAACTTAGTAGTTGCTTAGTTAGAAGTTATTTTCCTTCTCAGCTTATTCTGAGTGAAAAATCAGTAATTGTTCAAATTCATCAATAATACACTGGGAAGAAGAGCGAGAAGGAGAATAAAAAAGAGGGATTAAGACAGTAGATGTTTTATATTGACAAATTTCTTGTTCCAGTTGGAAATTCAATTATTTTTATAACAAAAGCAAAAACACTTCCTGACAATCTCTCTTACTAAGAGCTTGGGTGAAGTGATTAAAAGTCATTATACCCTCCTGAAATAGTCACTTTCCAGTAAGGGTTCATTAAAGCACTTTAAACTGCTGGGCATGATTACAGAGAATAGAATACTAATTGTTAAAAATAAATGTCATATTTGAACTGACTGAATCCATCTCTTTCAATATGCTGTTACGTAATGTTCTCTAGCTACATGTCATCCCCAAATAGCGTTACCCTCTTCTCTGATCTTTAGAGCTTGTTGCCAGTCTCCGCATCCTATTGTCTTTGCTGCATGTTAGGGGACCATGGTATGATTCCATTTTTTACTCTATTAAGTGTAACGTTTGGCCAAAATACAATGGGGGAAGGCTGTGGTGTTGGTGATCTGGCTATCATCAAAGCACAGCCTGAGTGATGTCCTTAACTTCCAGGGGACCTTCTGTTAGAACTCATTTGAAGCAGTTGATTTTTCTCTGATTCCGCTGAAACATCTGGGCTAACGAATGGTAAGTGGGAGAATGTGAAAAGGGGAACTGAAAGTGAAGACGCTTGATCGTGTCTGGCTCTTTGCAGCCCCATGGATCGTAGCCCATAGCCTGCCAGGCTCCTCTGTCCGTGAGATTCTCCAGGCAAGAATACTGAAGTGGGTAGCCGTCCCTTCTCCAGGGGATCTTCTGACCCAGGGATCAAATCCAGGTCTTCTACACTGCAGACAGACTGTTTACCATCTGAGCCACCAGGGAAGCCCAGCAAAATGTGAACTCACATGGAAAATATTCTAAAGTATGTGGCACTATTTGCCACATAAGGACTTCCTGGTAGCTTAGTGGTAAAGTACCTACCTGCCAATGCAGGAGTCTCAGGTTGCATCCCTGGATCTCCTGGAGAAGGCAATGGCAACCCACTACAGTACTCTTGTCTGGAAAATTCCATGAACTAAGGAGCTTGGTGGGCTATGTATGGGTCCATGGGGTCACAAAGAGTCAGACTCGACTGAGCATACACTGCGGTTATTGACTAAATAATGACAATTTGCCTGAAAGAGTTGATTTCTAGAGAATAGGCCAAACTAACCCAAGATCCAAGGTGACAGAATTTTTGGATGGGGGCACAAGAAGACCTTCTGGGACTTGGGAATATTCCATTAATGTCATATTTTATTGGCATGGTGGATATGTTTACTTAAAATCCATAGAGCTTATGGTTTATCATTTGAGTACTTTTATGAATATATGTAAACCTTGAATAAAATTTTACCCAAAACAACAAAGTAAGTTCTTGAACTCTGGGTATTTGTCCATGTTCCAGTATCCTCTGTTTATAGGACAGGCTAGGGAGAAGACTAAGTCACAAAAATTATTTATTCACTCCTAAAAATTTTATCTTAGGTAGGCCTTTAAGACCGGTATTAAAAAGACAACATTTTTCTTGAGCAAAATATTTTTATTTCATGGTCTGTGTAAATACACAAGTCAAAAGAATGTAAACCAACGCTTCTTTTAAGGTAGTTGTTGGATTCTATTTCTTTTGTACAAGTCAAAAATCATCTCTGGATAAAAATCAGTGACCTAAATTCAGAGGCATGATCCTGGGCAGACCCATCTAAGTGTTGGAAAGATACAATTTGCCATCTTCTGGATTTATTTATCTTGTTACTATGCTCCAGCAGCATCATTTCAGCTTCCAAAGACTGTAGAATAATTTGTTTTCTCTAAACCAATTTGTATCATGTCAAAGTGAAATTGCAGTTTTACAACCACCTGGGGGAATGAGCTTATCCCCTTCCATAAATAAAAAAGCGATCTGCATAAATATGTACTAAGATATCCCTATAGACTTTAAGAATTGTGTATATGGAAGGCAGAGGTGTGAGTAGGAACAATTAAAAGAAATTACGTGAGGCAAGTTCCAACCTTCACTTCATTTGCCATATTTTAATTGTCTAATAAGTTAATACCAGTGTGAGAGCAGATCCACACAAATATCACTTGGGATTAGAGCCAGCTTATTCAGACAAAAACGTACCTTTCCACTGCATGCAGCTTGTTCTGAAGGATAAGCTCAGAATAGAGTCTTTCAGCAAATAAGAATAACATGACATTCAGGAGAACCAATCCACTGAATTTGAAAACCTGGAGTTAGTTTGCATTATACTGTTCATCAATGAGTACTTTTACATTGTTGTTGCTGCTGTTTAGCCACTAAGTCTTTTCTGAGTCTTTGTGACCCCATGCCCATGGGATTCTTCCCGCAAGAATACTAGAGTGGGTTGCCATTCCCTTCTCCAGGGTATCTTCCGAGCCACGGATCAAACCCTAGTCTCCTGCATTGTGAGCAGATTCTTTACCATCTGAGCCACCAAAGGAGCCCTTACCATGTTTATGCTGTGCTGTGCTGAGTCCCTCAGTCCCGTCTGGCTCTTTAGGACCCCATGGACTGTAGCCAGCCAGGCTCCTCTGTCCATGGGATTTCCCAAGCAAGAACACGGGCGTGGATTGCCTTTGCCTTCTCCAGGGAATTATTAAGCCTTAAATGTGTTCCCTTCTTCTCTGGACTTGATTCTTATTAAGCAACAGATACACAATAGGTGGGGCTTCCCTGGTGGTTCAGATGGTAGAGAATCTGCCTGCAATGTGGGAGACCTGGGTTTGATCCCTGGGTAGGGAAGATCCCCTGGAGAAGGAAATGGCAACCCACTCCAGGATTCTTGCCTGGAGAATTCCCTGGACAGAGTAGCTTGGTGGGCTACAGTCCACGGGGTCACAAAGAGTCAGACACGACTAAGCAACTAATACACACAATAGGTAACACCTTCCCAACGACAAGCTGTTGGGAAGCTACGAAAACCTCTAATGCAGATGAGAGGGAACCAAAATATNAAAAAAAAAAAAAAATAGCACTAAGTCCTGGGCTATGGTGAGAATCATTTAAGAGAAAAATTGGGAAAGCACTTTCTCCTGAAGAATGATGTGAAAAATTGGACTGCTGTTGTATTTTCCTCCAGAATTAGATAGCATCACTGACACAACGAATGTGAATTTGAGCAAACTCCCGGAGATAATGAAGACCAGGAAGGCCTGGCAGGGTGCAGTCCATGGGGTCACAGAGACTTGGACTTAGAGGCTGAACAAAACTGGAATTGATAAAGAGAATTACAAATTTCTGTCTGTTGAATTTTCCCTTCATTTCTCCACATATCATACTTTGACATAGACACTTGCTGTTTAATGATGTGTGTTTAATTGGTGCATATGGATTAGAGGAAAGAAGTTTTTTTTTCAGCAGATACCCTCACTACATGCCGTGAACATGAAACTGCTTAAGCATAGCTCCCCCACCCAAAAGTGTAGAGGTCTGGCTTGGCATTTACACACCATCTGTTGCTCTTTGCTGGGAACCTTTGCATCAGTCTGCAGGCCAACTTGACATTGCAAACATGATTACTCACACTTAGGTGCAACCATATAGCACAACTTTCATTAAAACTGATATTGTATGTAAAGAGCAAGTTACACTAGATGTTCGTCTCATATATTTAAATACATGTTACGGATTCTATTAATTATCTTCATTGACAATTCTAGCTTTTATAATAATTGTTCTCAACTTCCAAGCTGTCCTACTTTCTGAAACGAAAAACAACATTTTATGCTTTCTCTTGAGAATTCCTTATCACAAGATTAAATCTACATAGAGCAATTTAAATTCCTCTGAATTTTTTTCTCTTCTTTGATTTGTTTGTTAAATCATGTGTTTGTTAAATCATCATTTGCTATTTCTAATTTGTAGCACTAATTGCATCTACTTTGAATTCCATGCGAAATCATCTTCATAAAACAGTGTAATTTACTGTATCATATTTATATGAGCTTCCCATAGCCTTTCTTTTTCTGTTTTATATATTTTAAAATGGTGAAACAAATTTAAAGAAGAATGTTTATTCCAATTCAAAAACTCAATATTTATTAGACTTCATTATTAAAAAAAATTATTCCAAAATATTGAACTATTGAGTGAATGCTTTTGATATCAATTTATTTAGTTTGTATGCTCAAAAAAATATGTCTATTTCTAACCATTTTCATAGTGCTTACTATGAGCCTGGCAATGCAATAGCCTCAGGTTTGATCCCTGGGTCAGAAGATCCCCTGGAGAAGGAACGGCTACCCACTTCAGTGTTCTTGCCTGGAGAATCTCACGGACAGAGGAGCCTGGCAGGTGTCGCAAAGAGTCAGACATGCCTGAGTGACTAACAACAGCATGAGCCTGGCATTTTTCTATATATGTTATATAAATCTCAAACCAACTTTATACATGAGGTGCTATTATTATTCAGACTTCAAGATGGAGAAACTGACTCAGAGAGGTTAATTACATTGATCAATGTCACATAACTAATATTTTGCCGAACCAGGATACAAAGCTACCCAGTATAACACTATATTTCATGCTTTTAAAAATACATCATTGGCCCTCAAGCCTTAACATGCATAACGATTATCTCAAGAGCTTGGGAAAACATAGTTTTCTGGATCCAATAGCTCAGAAATTCAGAGATTCAATGTGAGGCTCATAACTTTGTTTCTAACAAAATCACAGATGATGTTGATACAACTAGTCTAAGTAGCACACTTTGAGAACTCGGAGAAGGCGATGGCACCCCACTCCAGCACTCTTGCCTGGAAAATCCCATGGACGGAGGAGCCTGGTGGGCTGCAGTCCACGGGGTCGCAAAGAGTTGGACATGACTGAGCGACTTCACTTTCCCTTTTCACTTTCATGCACTGGAGAAGGAAATGGCAACCCACTCCAGTGTTCTTGCCTGGAGAATCCCAGGGACGGGGGAGCCTGGTGGGCTGCTGTCTCTGGGGTTGCACAGCGTCAGACACGACTGAAGTGACTTAGTAGCAGTAGTAGTGAGCTGACTTATGGAGGCTGTCTGAGGGTAATAATCAAAGATGCCAAAGAGACTGACATCCAGTGATTACTGGCTGCTGCTAAGTCACTTCAGTCATGTCCAACTCTGTGCGACTTCATAGACGGCAGCCCTCCAGATTGCTGGTGACACCCTGACAATACTGAATATGTATATTTCACTTTGGAAGAGATGAAAGTTTACCAACCGACATGCTCTGTGCAATATTAATACTTAGCCTTAAATACTATATGATCACCTTTCACTCAAATGGCTTTGTGTTTCAATTATTTCTCTGACAGTTTTGCAAGGATGATACTGAGTAAATTGGGTATTTTCCTAAACTCCAGTTTCCTCAGTTGTTAAATGGATATAGTGTTTGCCTCACTGAGTTTTTGAGTGGATTAACTGAGATGCTATGAGTAGAGTATCCACCATAGGAACTGCCTTAAGAACTTAGTAGTTGCTTAGTTAGAAGTTATTTTCCTTCTCAGCTTATTCTGAGTGAAAAATCAGTAATTGTTCAAATTCATCAATAATACACTGGGAAGAAGAGCGAGAAGGAGAATAAAAAAGAGGGATTAAGACAGTAGATGTTTTATATTGACAAATTTCTTGTTCCAGTTGGAAATTCAATTATTTTTATAACAAAAGCAAAAACACTTCCTGACAATCTCTCTTACTAAGAGCTTGGGTGAAGTGATTAAAAGTCATTATACCCTCCTGAAATAGTCACTTTCCAGTAAGGGTTCATTAAAGCACTTTAAACTGCTGGGCATGATTACAGAGAATAGAATACTAATTGTTAAAAATAAATGTCATATTTGAACTGACTGAATCCATCTCTTTCAATATGCTGTTACGTAATGTTCTCTAGCTACATGTCATCCCCAAATAGCGTTACCCTCTTCTCTGATCTTTAGAGCTTGTTGCCAGTCTCCGCATCCTATTGTCTTTGCTGCATGTTAGGGGACCATGGTATGATTCCATTTTTTACTCTATTAAGTGTAACGTTTGGCCAAAATACAATGGGGGAAGGCTGTGGTGTTGGTGATCTGGCTATCATCAAAGCACAGCCTGAGTGATGTCCTTAACTTCCAGGGGACCTTCTGTTAGAACTCATTTGAAGCAGTTGATTTTTCTCTGATTCCGCTGAAACATCTGGGCTAACGAATGGTAAGTGGGAGAATGTGAAAAGGGGAACTGAAAGTGAAGACGCTTGATCGTGTCTGGCTCTTTGCAGCCCCATGGATCGTAGCCCATAGCCTGCCAGGCTCCTCTGTCCGTGAGATTCTCCAGGCAAGAATACTGAAGTGGGTAGCCGTCCCTTCTCCAGGGGATCTTCTGACCCAGGGATCAAATCCAGGTCTTCTACACTGCAGACAGACTGTTTACCATCTGAGCCACCAGNAAGAGTTGGACATGACTGAGCGACTTCACTTTCCCTTTTCACTTTCATGCACTGGAGAAGGAAATGGCAACCCACTCCAGTGTTCTTGCCTGGAGAATCCCAGGGACGGGGGAGCCTGGTGGGCTGCTGTCTCTGGGGTTGCACAGCGTCAGACACGACTGAAGTGACTTAGTAGCAGTAGTAGTGAGCTGACTTATGGAGGCTGTCTGAGGGTAATAATCAAAGATGCCAAAGAGACTGACATCCAGTGATTACTGGCTGCTGCTAAGTCACTTCAGTCATGTCCAACTCTGTGCGACTTCATAGACGGCAGCCCTCCAGATTGCTGGTGACACCCTGACAATACTGGATATGTATATTTCACTTTGGAAGAGATGAAAGTTTACCAACCGACATGCTCTGTGCAATATTAATACTTAGCCTTAAATACTATATGATCACCTTTCACTCAAATGGCTTTGTGTTTCAATTATTTCTCTGACAGTTTTGCAAGGATGATACTGAGTAAATTGGGTATTTTCCTAAACTCCAGTTTCCTCAGTTGTTAAATGGATATAGTGTTTGCCTCACTGAGTTTTTGAGTGGATTAACTGAGATGCTATGAGTAGAGTATCCACCATAGGAACTGCCTTAAGAACTTAGTAGTTGCTTAGTTAGAAGTTATTTTCCTTCTCAGCTTATTCTGAGTGAAAAATCAGTAATTGTTCAAATTCATCAATAATACACTGGGAAGAAGAGCGAGAAGGAGAATAAAAAAGAGGGATTAAGACAGTAGATGTTTTATATTGACAAATTTCTTGTTCCAGTTGGAAATTCAATTATTTTTATAACAAAAGCAAAAACACTTCCTGACAATCTCTCTTACTAAGAGCTTGGGTGAAGTGATTAAAAGTCATTATACCCTCCTGAAATAGTCACTTTCCAGTAAGGGTTCATTAAAGCACTTTAAACTGCTGGGCATGATTACAGAGAATAGAATACTAATTGTTAAAAATAAATGTCATATTTGAACTGACTGAATCCATCTCTTTCAATATGCTGTTACGTAATGTTCTCTAGCTACATGTCATCCCCAAATAGCGTTACCCTCTTCTCTGATCTTTAGAGCTTGTTGCCAGTCTCCGCATCCTATTGTCTTTGCTGCATGTTAGGGGACCATGGTATGATTCCATTTTTTACTCTATTAAGTGTAACGTTTGGCCAAAATACAATGGGGGAAGGCTGTGGTGTTGGTGATCTGGCTATCATCAAAGCACAGCCTGAGTGATGTCCTTAACTTCCAGGGGACCTTCTGTTAGAACTCATTTGAAGCAGTTGATTTTTCTCTGATTCCGCTGAAACATCTGGGCTAACGAATGGTAAGTGGGAGAATGTGAAAAGGGGAACTGAAAGTGAAGACGCTTGATCGTGTCTGGCTCTTTGCAGCCCCATGGATCGTAGCCCATAGCCTGCCAGGCTCCTCTGTCCGTGAGATTCTCCAGGCAAGAATACTGAAGTGGGTAGCCGTCCCTTCTCCAGGGGATCTTCTGACCCAGGGATCAAATCCAGGTCTTCTACACTGCAGACAGACTGTTTACCATCTGAGCCACCAGGGAAGCCCAGCAAAATGTGAACTCACATGGAAAATATTCTAAAGTATGTGGCACTATTTGCCACATAAGGACTTCCTGGTAGCTTAGTGGTAAAGTACCTACCTGCCAATGCAGGAGTCTCAGGTTGCATCCCTGGATCTCCTGGAGAAGGCAATGGCAACCCACTACAGTACTCTTGTCTGGAAAATTCCATGAACTAAGGAGCTTGGTGGGCTATGTATGGGTCCATGGGGTCACAAAGAGTCAGACTCGACTGAGCATACACTGCGGTTATTGACTAAATAATGACAATTTGCCTGAAAGAGTTGATTTCTAGAGAATAGGCCAAACTAACCCAAGATCCAAGGTGACAGAATTTTTGGATGGGGGCACAAGAAGACCTTCTGGGACTTAGGAATATTCCATTAATGTCATATTTTATTGGCATGGTGGATATGTTTACTTAAAATCCATAGAGCTTATGGTTTATCATTTGAGTACTTTTATGAATATATGTAAACCTTGAATAAAATTTTACCCAAAACAACAAAGTAAGTTCTTGAACTCTGGGTATTTGTCCATGTTCCAGTATCCTCTGTTTATAGGACAGGCTAGGGAGAAGACTAAGTCACAAAAATTATTTATTCACTCCTAAAAATTTTATCTTAGGTAGGCCTTTAAGACCGGTATTAAAAAGACAACATTTTTCTTGAGCAAAATATTTTTATTTCATGGTCTGTGTAAATACACAAGTCAAAAGAATGTAAACCAACGCTTCTTTTAAGGTAGTTGTTGGATTCTATTTCTTTTGTACAAGTCAAAAATCATCTCTGGATAAAAATCAGTGACCTAAATTCAGAGGCATGATCCTGGGCAGACCCATCTAAGTGTTGGAAAGATACAATTTGCCATCTTCTGGATTTATTTATCTTGTTACTATGCTCCAGCAGCATCATTTCAGCTTCCAAAGACTGTAGAATAATTTGTTTTCTCTAAACCAATTTGTATCATGTCAAAGTGAAATTGCAGTTTTACAACCACCTGGGGGAATGAGCTTATCCCCTTCCATAAATAAAAAAGCGATCTGCATAAATATGTACTAAGATATCCCTATAGACTTTAAGAATTGTGTATATGGAAGGCAGAGGTGTGAGTAGGAACAATTAAAAGAAATTACGTGAGGCAAGTTCCAACCTTCACTTCATTTGCCATATTTTAATTGTCTAATAAGTTAATACCAGTGTGAGAGCAGATCCACACAAATATCACTTGGGATTAGAGCCAGCTTATTCAGACAAAAGCGTACCTTTCCACTGCATGCAGCTTGTTCTGAAGGATAAGCTCAGAATAGAGTCTTTCAGCAAATAAGAATAACATGACATTCAGGAGAACCAATCCACTGAATTTGAAAACCTGGAGTTAGTTTGCATTATACTGTTCATCAATGAGTACTTTTACATTGTTGTTGCTGCTGTTTAGCCACTAAGTCTTTTCTGAGTCTTTGTGACCCCATGCCCATGGGATTCTTCCCGCAAGAATACTAGAGTGGGTTGCCATTCCCTTCTCCAGGGTATCTTCCGAGCCACGGATCAAACCCTAGTCTCCTGCATTGTGAGCAGATTCTTTACCATCTGAGCCACCAAAGGAGCCCTTACCATGTTTATGCTGTGCTGTGCTGAGTCCCTCAGTCCCGTCTGGCTCTTTAGGACCCCATGGACTATAGCCAGCCAGGCTCCTCTGTCCATGGGATTTCCCAAGCAAGAACACGGGCGTGGGTTGCCTTTGCCTTCTCCAGGGAATTATTAAGCCTTAAATGTGTTCCCTTCTTCTCTGGACTTGATTCTTATTAAGCAACAGATACACAATAGGTGGGGCTTCCCTGGTGGTTCAGATGGTAGAGAATCTGCCTGCAATGTGGGAGACCTGGGTTTGATCCCTGGGTAGGGAAGATCCCCTGGAGAAGGAAATGGCAACCCACTCCAGGATTCTTGCCTGGAGAGTTCCCTGGACAGAGTAGCTTGGTGGGCTACAGTCCACGGGGTCACAAAGAGTCAGACACGACTAAGCAACTAATACACACAATAGGTAACACCTTCCCAACGACAAGCTGTTGGGAAGCTACGAAAACCTCTAATGCAGATGAGAGGGAACCAAAANTGGTAGAGAATCTGCCTGCAATGTGGGAGACCTGGGTTTGATCCCTGGGTAGGGAAGATCCCCTGGAGAAGGAAATGGCAACCCACTCCAGGATTCTTGCCTGGAGAATTCCCTGGACAGAGTAGCTTGGTGGGCTACAGTCCACGGGGTCACAAAGAGTCAGACACGACTAAGCAACTAATACACACAATAGGTAACACCTTCCCAACGACAAGCTGTTGGGAAGCTACGAAAACCTCTAATGCAGATGAGAGGGAACCAAAATATTAACATATTTTTAAAACAAATGCCTTCATTAATCCTTGTCCAAAACTGGGTGTTGTTTTGAGTATTCAGGCCCACACGTAAAGGCTGAGTCAAGCGAACAGCTACGCCAGCCACGACCACAGTCTGTAAGAAGCTCTGCGGCACATCGGTCTCCTTTATCTTTCCATGTTGTCAGCAAGGGTGTGATGACTAAACTGAATCAGGAATGTGAATTTGGTGTAATTATACAATCACCTTGAGCAAATGTAGCCTCAATCAGCAATCACCAGCATTGCATCACACTGGCAGAGCTGTGATGGGGAGTTTTAAATCCTTCGCAACTGGCCTCTCCCCACCAGTCGTGTCTTCTACTTCTTGAAGCCTGTATCCCAGTTCATCTCATATATTTCACAAACACTTATTCCCACTTTATCACACCTCATATTTCTTGTCCCTGCTTGCCACTTCTTGTTCTACCTAACATTTTCCTCCTCCTCCAAAACACTGGTTACCATCTTTCCTTTGGGAAATCTTCCCAGTGAGCCTTTATTTATCCTAGCAAACACAAGTAGAAAAGGAGCTGTGCTTTCAAGTATGAGAGCAGGCTCAGCTTTCTAGACAATGACTGTCAGCTGTCTCTTCAAAATAAAAGAAGCTTTATCAGTTTTGAACATTTTGATTAATTTGTATTAATTATTCATTAAACTTTATGTGCTTTTGCTAGATGATAAGTTCAGCTTGTACAAAGAAAATACAACATACCACTTGCCAGGGAAAGTGGGCAGGATATGTGTTTGTGGAAATACAATTGAAAATAGGGTAGCAACGTGAGTTTTGGAAGAAAAGCTATGACCCACCTAGACAGTGTATTAAAAAGCAGAGATATCACTTCACCTACAAAGGTCCGAAGAGCCAGTTATGTTTTCTTCTAGTAATTGTGTACATCTGTGAGAATCAAACCGTAAAGAAAGCTGACTGGTGAAGAATGAGTGCTTTTGAACTGTGGGGCTGGGGAACACTCCTGTGAGTCCCTGAGACTGCAAGGAGACCAAACCAGTCCATCCTAAAGGAAACCAACCCTGAATTTACATTGGAAGGACTGATGCTGAAGCTCAAGCTCGAATACTTTGGCCACCTGATGTGAAAAGCCAGCTTATTAGAAAAGACCCTGATGCTGGNCTGTAAAGAAAGCTGACTGGTGAAGAATGAGTGCTTTTGAACTGTGGGGCTGGGGAACACTCCTGAGAGTCCCTAAGACTGCAAGGAGACCAAACCAGTCCATCCTAAAGGAAATCAACCCTGAATTTTCATTGGAAGAACTGATGCTGAAGCTCAAGCTCGAATACTTTGGCCACCTGATGTGAAAAGCCAGCTTATTAGAAAAGACCCTGATGCTGGGAAAGACTAAGGTCAAGAGGAGAAGGGGCAGACAGAGGATGAGATGGTTGGATGGCCTTGTAGACTCAATGGACACAAGTCTGAGCAAAGTCTACAAGATAAGTGAAGGACAGGGAAGCCTGGTGTGCTGCAGTCCATGAGGCCGCAAAGAGTTGGACACGACTTAACAACTGAACAACGAACGTGAGTTCTAGCCGAAGGGTGACAAGTGAGTGAAGACTTGAAGGAGGCCAGAGGGAACTGAGGATGGTACCGGGACAGCCACACTCCAGGTGGAGGGATTAACAAGGTGCTGAGGACCAGGACCGAGGGCGCACAGAGCGCTATCCACGAGGTGAAGGCTGGAAGGGTACAGAGAAAAGTCCCTCTTTCTAGCCAGCCTTCTTAAGTGACTTGGCATTACTCTTGATTCCTTTCAGAGACTTTGCAGTTGTAGCTCATTTTGCCTAAATAAACTGTATCTACAGGCATGGGTAGCGTAGAGGAAAGCAAAATTGTTTAAGAAGCACTCAAATTTCCAAGTTCAGAAAACTCTTAATAATTGATCCTAAAGAAACTGAGTAAGAGATAGGGATAACTAGACCACATTGGTAAATTTTAAGACTCCTTTTGACTGATACCATAATTTTTTTCTTGTTTAACTTTTCATACATGTAAATAAGTATTGAAATAACCAGTATCAACTTAGGCTGATCTAGAATTGATGGGGAAGCAGGATGAGGAAGCTATAGAGGCAAAAAAAAAAAAAAATGGGGAAAAGGAGAGACCTTGGAGGTGACAAACAAGAATTTCTTTTTCATGGATTTTTTTCCCTAGTATTGTTCAGTCTTATAGGCAGATTTTTTTGCATTAGAATTATGAATAGAATTCTATTCATGAACATGCTTATTGTGCTTTACAGGTTTATCAAATATGTTGGAAGTTCTTTTGTATAGCAAATATATTTGGGTTTCCCTGGCCTTTACTAAAGCACTGCATTTTGAATTCTTAATGTTGTAGACTAAAACATATTTGACTAAGTGATTTAACAGTTGAAGTGGCTCCATGGAGTTAGGAAGCCCATATTTATTTTATATTGCTAGCACAAAATTATTTGAGATTGATCTGATTATCAATGGATAACCTAAGCTTTTGTTTTCTTGTTTAACTTTGTATTAACTATAGCAAATATGGTAGAGTGTATTAGGGAGAGATGATATATTCAAGGCTTTTGGTCTTTTTCTTAAATGTGCCACTTATAATTAGGTAGTAAAATTTGGAATTCATTGGCATTATTATCATAGCTTGGTAAAATAAAGTACTGGTACTCCTTCATGTATAACGGGAGGTTTCAGTACCAGTTCAGTTGCTCAGTTGCGTCCGACTCTTTGTGACCCCATGGACTGCAGCATGCCAGGCCTCCCTGTCCATCACCAACTCCTGGAGCTCGCTCAGACTCATGTCCAATGAGTCGGTGATGCCATCCAACCATCTCATCCTTTGCTGTCCCCTTCTCCTCCTGCCTTCAATCTTTCCCAACATCAGGGTCTTTTCCTATGAGTCTGTTCTTCTCACCAGATGGCCAAAGTATTTGGAGCTTCAGCTTCAGCATCGGTCCTTCCAATGAATATTCAGGTCTAATTTCCTTTAGGATGGACTGGTTTGATCTCCTTACAATCCAAGAGACTCTCAAGAGTCTTCTCCAACACCACAGCTCAAAAGCATCAGTTCTTCATTGCTCAGCTTTCTTTAACGGGAGAAGTCTAACAAAATTGGCATAGTAAATGCCAAATTATCTGTATATGTATTTCAGGTTTCCAAAGAGACTTTAGGAAAATCTTAGGCCTGGTGTTATACCTTAACTAGGAAATAAAAATTTTTAAATGCAAGACTAAATCATTAATAGTTAAAACTGGCAATAAAAAAAATCTAGCCTTCTTTTGCAAATAATATTTTCTTAAATTGTACTTAAACCTTTGCCAAAGGTCACCTACAAGTATTTTCTTGTGTGATGAAAGGAAAAAATAATCATACATAATTTGGCTAGCTTTAACAAGAAGTTCAATTTATAACCTTAGAAAACACCCAAAAGAGGTTAAAAAGGCTTTGGTAATTTAAGCCCTGGCTCTGCTGTCACCACTGGCTGAAGCATTGGTTCTGGTCACCACTGAAGTGCTTTTATTTGTCACTTTGTTCTAGTGTGATTGTGTGGATGTGACCAAAATACAGAATGCATTCTTTTCCAAGCAATTAATTCTTTTTTCAGTTAGTGTGGGCATAGGGTATTAGGCAATTAACTGGGGTTAGCTCAATTATAGAAAATATAATTCATCTGGTTTAGAAACTTAACTGACAAGGCACATGAACTTTGGCTAACCTCGGTGGGACAGAAGCAGAAGGTAAGCAGGACAGGGCACCCAGTCACACCAAAAGAGGAATCCGAGGTAATGGCCTACGGGTACACAAGTGTGTGGGGTGGCACTCTCCAAATCAGCACCATTTGGGCTGCAAACATTATTAAGACAAAAACAAAAAGAAGACAGCTTTATCTTCATCAGAAAATGTGACAAAATTGCTTTTGTTGAGAAGCAATATTAGATGGGCTTGTATTCATTATTGGTAAAGATGAGTGCTCACCAAAACCTCTACCCAACGGGCATTTTGTCCCTGTGAATTCTAGAAGAGTTTAGACTTTCTATAATGTTTGCTGAAAAGTTCTCCCTGTTCATTTTTAGCTTAAGAATCCACTCTCCCACCACACTGAAGAGAAAAGCAAAATTTAATCCTAAAGGAAATCAGCCCTGGATGTTCGTTGGAAGGACTGATGCTGAAGCGCCAATACTTTAGCCACCTGATGCGAAGAGCTGACTCATTGGAAAAGAACCTGATGCTAGAAAAGATTGAAGGCGGGAGGAGAAGGGGACAACAGAGGATGAGATGGTTGGATGGCATCACCGACTCAATGGACGTGAGTTTGAGTAAACTCCGGGAGCTGGTGATGGACAGGGATGCCTGGCGTGCTGCAGTCCATGGGGTCGCAAAGAGTCGGACACANGATGGCATCACCGACTCAATGGACGTGAGTTTGAGTAAACTCCGGGAGCTGGTGATGGACAGGGAGGCCTGGCGTGCTGCAGTCCATGGGGTCGCAAAGAGTCGGACACAGCTGAGCGACTGAGCTGATGATGTATCACCGAATGTGTGCCTTAAGACTAATATCTCCAAAATTTGGCGTAAGGACCATTCAACATATATCTCATGGCTTTTGTGAAAGGTAGAAAAACTAAATTACTTTGGTTTTTGTTTGTTTTTTTGAAGTACAATTTTCCATGTTATATAGTAATTAAACAAAAAATAGTTTAAAATTCTCTTTGTAACATTTAAATTCACACGCCATAAGAAAACAATATTTACATGAGAATAGCAAATATCCCAGTAGCTCTTAACAATTTATAAAATGCTTTTCCACAAGTCATGTCTTGTAATTTTTATCGTACTTGACATCTCAAAGAAGTTCAGTAAATAGCTAAAGATAATATCAAATAGATAGGTCCAGGGAGAGAGTTGGTAACTCCAATACTGTTTTTCTTAAAATGAATTTCAGACAGTCCCTGGTGTCTAAAATAGTTGTGGGAAGTATATGAAGAAAAGATTCGCAGGTAGGACATCAAGCCTGGGAATAGGTGGGGTGGCTATGTTGAGACAGAGGACAGCCTCAGCCGGAATGCTCTCCCAAGTCCAGTGCTAACCTGCAGGCTCTCCTTCCGGGGCAAAGATTGTGTGTTCTTATTCCATCTCCCACCTGGCCCTGTTTGACAGATAACACACCGTGAGAATGCTAGGCAGACACGGGCAACTTAACTGACTTTGGATATAGCATTTTCACATCTATTTGAATACTGGCAAAATAATTCATATTTATAAGATTTACCAGAATTCCATAATACATTTTTGAAACTTTGGATTTCTGAATATTACACTAAAAAGCTTTCTTGTGAGTTATGGGAAAGGTCCATAGAGTAAAAGCTATGGTTTTTCAGTAGTCATGTACGGATGTGAGAGTGTGCCACAAAGGAGGCTGAGCGCTGAAGAACTGATGCTTTTGAATGGTGATGTTGTGAAGACTCTTGAGAGTCCCTGGGACATCAAGGAGGTAAAGCCAGTCAATCCTGAAGGAGATCAACCCTGAATATTCACTGGAAGGACTGATGCTACAGCTAAAGCTCCAATATTTTGAAGAGCCAAGTCACTGGAAAAGACCCTGCTGCTGGGCAAGCTTGAGAGCAGGAAGAGAAGAGGGCTGACAGAGGATGAGATGGTTGGATGGCATCATGGAGTCAGTGGACATGAGTTTGACAGACTCTAGGAGATAGTGAAGGACAGGGAAGCCTGACATGCTGCAGTCCATGGGGTGGCAAAGAGACATGACTTAGTGACTGAAAAACAATAAAATGGGCTTCCCAGGTGGCGCTATTGGTAAAGAATCCAGGTTTGATCTCCGGTGGCCAAGTTCCCCTGCAGAAGGGCATGGCAACCCACCCCAGTATTCTTGCCTGGAGAATCCCATGGGCTGAGGAGCCTGGTGGGCTACAGTCCATGGGGCCACAGAGTCAGACACAACTGTGCATACACTGTAAGCCAGATGTTTCATGCTCCCTCCAGATGCTATTCTCACTTACAACTTTTGTGACAAGATTTAGGCTCTACCTCTTGATGGGGTCATAGCATCAGGGAGGTTCTGGAGAAAGTACATGGTACAGAAGACAAGGTGATTGCAATTTCAGCTGCAACAACCTACGTAATCACAGTTTCTCCTTTATGCATCTTCAGCCTTTCCAACCATTCTCATATATTCATCCCTAGAAATACATCTTGCATGATGCTGGCAATTACTAAATAGAACATTTAATAAAACTCCTTCTAATAAACATGTGTACACCCAATGCAGACATCTATACTCATTCGTTTTGACCTTGAACCACAAGGATTTCTTCACACTATAGTTTTTTCTCCTCTCTTTCCTCATCTTGCCCCTTCTCTCTTTCTCTCTCTCTTGTAATATTACACTAAAAATCTTACTTGGGAATATTACATTAAAAATCTTGGGAAGTCCCTCAGAGTTCCCTAAGAGGGACTGTTTTATTTGGTGGCACTAGTGGTTAAGAACCCATCTGCCGATGCAGGAGTCACAAGAGGCATGAGGTCAGTTCCTGGGTGGGGAAGATCCTCTGGAGGAAGAAATGGAAACCACTCCAGTAATCTTGCCTGGAAAATCCTATGGACAGAAGAGCCTAGTGGACTACATGTAGTCCATGGGGTCACAAAGTCAGACACGATCGCATGCACACTCTCTCTCTCTTTCTCTCTCTCTCTCTCACACACACACACACAGAGTTTGTAAAGGTAATTTGTATAGGAATGTGTGAATGAGTCAATGAATTAATCCATCTCTAGAAACAAGAAATCGCTTAAGTGGGGCACTCATTCTCTGTTTTTAAACACACTGTCATACTCTCAGCCACTTTAAACAGCACATGTTCGTTATCCAAGTTTCCAAATAAGTCACAAGGCCAGGGACACCTTGGCTGGGTCCTCTGCTCAACTATCACCTCTCAGGCCAAAATCAAGATACTAACCAGGACTGTAAAGATGACTGTTGTCCCTGGTTCTTGGCACAGTCCTTTCAGCTTCAGAACGCATGTTGTCCTGCTTCTCCAAGGTCAGCACAACAGTGAGCCTCAGCGGCTTCCTGTCTCCTACACCGTAATCATCTCTGGTCTCCTTCAAAGTCTCACCTGATTAAATGAGATTCACCCAGAAAAATCTCCTTTCTGTTCAACACAAAGTCAGCTGATTGGACAGCTTAATTACCTTCTGCAAAATTCTTTTACCTTTGCATATAACTCAACATATTCCATCACCTCTGCCATATTCTATTTGCTAGAAGCAAATTACAAGTCCTACCCACAGTTAAGAGGAAGGCATTAATTAGCAGATCTGGGTCACTGGTGTCCTCTTAGAATTCTTCCTACAACAGTAGGTCACAGCATTTGAAGTGAAAGTTTAAAATGTTCCCCATGCTGCAAAATAAACTTTAGCATGACTACAGTTGACTGACAGTTTCACATGTGAATTCTACCACTGCTTTCATTATTTCACCACATTTTACCAACCAGACAGCTATCTAAAATAATCGGTAGTGCCCAACCAATGCTTTTTTAGTATATATATACATATATATGCATATATGTAAAAGGAAAGAATTTTGCAGAAAGCAACTAAGCTGTCCAATCAGCTGACTTTGTATAGAATAGAAAGGAGATTTTTCTGGGTGAATCTGATATAAATGCATATATATATATATATATATTTGTGCATATATAAATGCGTGTATATATATATGTATATATATATATTTAAATCCTATTATATTGCATTGCTTCTGAATAGACTAATAAATAAGAATAAAAATAAAAACGTGAAATTACTCCCCCTTTTTTCAGGACATGCAGGAAAATATGAAGGATAGGGGATAACACTGAAAGAGATAAAGAACCTTGTGAAAGGAGAAGGCAGTGAGTAAAATTAGCTCGAATGTCACTCATTGTGTCAGAACAAGTGGATTCAGAGAAGAAAACTCCAATTGATTTCCACATAATCACTCTGATTGTATACAATCAGCCTGAGCCACACATGTGCTGTCTCTGCCACGCTGCCTGTTGGCTATGCCTGCAAACAGCTAAGCAATCCCAAATCAGCGAGAGGAGGTGACTCAACGTGGATTTAAGCGTTTCTATTTTTATCAGACCTGCCCCTCCACCCTTCTGGGCACTGTCTCATTGACACCTGGAGGGGCTTGGGTGGCCCGCTCTTCGTGTCCGTGTTCCTCTCCTTCCACCACTTATGGGAGCTGTTTGTCTATATACCACGATCAGAGAAAGAACCTTTCTAATTTTTTCCATTTTTTAAAAATTTTATGGGGACCATTTTTAAAGTCTTTATCAAAATTGTTACAATACTGCTTCTGTTTCATGTTTTCATTTTTCAGCCACAAGGCATATAGGATCTTAGCTCCCTGACCAGGGATTGAACCTGTGCCCCCTACATTGGAAAGGAAAGTCCTAACCACTGGACTGCCAGGAAAGTCCCCTCCAATTTATTCTTGACTCTTTACTTTAAAAGAGAGGAATAATATTTGTAGCTTTTACAGTATTAAATAGATTCTGTTTGGAGATGAAGAAGTCTTTCAATATATTTTGTTATTAATTTGTATAAAACATACATACAAAATGTATACATATATAATGGTATATAAAAATTAATATAGCTCANTAATAAATAAGAATAAAAATAAAAACGTGAAATTACTCCCCCTTTTTTCAGGACATGCAGGAAAATATGAAGGATAGGGGATAACACTGAAAGAGATAAAGAACCTTGTGAAAGGAGAAGGCAGTGAGTAAAATTAGCTCGAATGTCACTCTTTGTGTCAGAACAAGTGGATTCAGAGAAGAAAACTCCAATTGATTTCCACATAATCACTCTGATTGTATACAATCAGCCTGAGCCACACATGTGCTGTCTCTGCCACGCTGCCTGTTGGCTATGCCTGCAAACAGCCAAGCAATCCCAAATCAGCGAGAGGAGGTGACTCAACGTGGATTTAAGCGTTTCTATTTTTATCAGACCTGCTGCTCCACCCTTCTGGGCACTGTCTCATTGACACCTGGAGGGGCTTGGGTGGCCCGCTCTTCGTGTCCGTGTTCCTCTCCTTCCACCACTTATGGGAGCTGTTTGTCTATATACCACGATCAGAGAAAAGATGTGTATAAGAGACAGCCATTCATCTGGGTATTTTAGAGGCTGAGATTAACCCTAAGTTTAGAACAAAAGAAAATTTTTCTTTGTACTAAGATGGAAAAAAAGCAATCCTAATTTGTTTTCAAGATTTTGGATAGAATACAGGAGAGCAATGTTTAAGAAGCTTAGTACCAGAAAAGCTATGAAGAAGAGAGTATTCGAACAAAATTTCAAACTGGAAGAGACTTTGAATTACCTGACTTAGATTTTTCAGTCACACAATAAAGTAAATTGTCATTATCTTTCTNCTGTGCCCCCTACATTGGAAAGGAAAGTCCTAACCACTGGACTGCCAGGAAAGTCCCCTCCAATTTATTCTTGACTCTTTACTTTAAAAGAGAGGAATAATATTTGTAGCTTTTACAGTATTAAATAGATTCTGTTTGGAGATGAAGAAGTCTTTCAATATATTTTGTTATTAATTTGTATAAAACATACATACAAAATGTATACATATATAATGTTTTATACAAATTAATAACAAAATATATTGAAAGGCTTCTTCATCTCCAAACAGAATCTATTTAATACTGTAAAAGCTACAAATATTATTCCTCTCTTTTAAAGTAAAGAGTCAAGAATAAATTGGAGGGGACTTTCCTGGCAGTCCAGTGGTTAGGACTTNATATAAAAATTAATATAGCTCAATTAAATAAGTTTAGGATGAAGAAGAGCAAAAGCTAATATTCAAAAGGAAGTATTTACAAATTTCTCTGACTAGTTAAAGTTGGTTAGATAGGTAAGAAAAAAAAAAAAAAATATATATATATATATATAGGGTAGTTAGAATAGGAAAATGGAGTCCAGAATGGCAATTGCTAAAAGACAAGGAAGGGAAAAGCCCACAAAAATAGAACAAAGGCAGTTTCTAGGACCAGAGTGAGACTCTCAGGTAAGATGAACAGCACTCCTGGCTAGCACAGTTGACATAGGGCGGACCCAGGGGGAGGAGAAAAAGCACACAAAAAGAACAGAAAAAATTGGGCTGGGAGCCTCTGCTCCCTTCCTGCCTCTTGCATTGGCATGCTCTCACGCCTCAGGGATGTATTCTCCTTTACTTTGTAAATAAAACTGAACTGTAACATGGAGTTGTAACACTGGTCCATCACTTCAAATTTTTGTTGCGATGAGACAGAACCGAGGAAATTACAAACTCCCCCAACATATATATTGAGGCTTCCCAGGTGGCTCACGGGTAAAGAATTCACCTGCTTATGCAGGCGATACCACTAGGTTGTTCTTGGAGGAAAAGCCCTTATTTGTAGAGTCTGGCAGTTCCTGTGGTGAAGACGTCCCTCCTTGGCCGTTTTCAGGCTAAGGACGCAACATCACTGAATCAGAGCTGGGACTGAGAGAGCATGGATAACTGGCTCTCGCAAACCTTGTGGGCTGGCTCAACTCACTGCCAAAGGCTTTCTCACTAGGGTTCTCTAGGCAGGTCCTCCATTCCTGAACCGACCCTACCCGCCACATCCTCTGGGAATTATAAACTATTATTTGTATTGAATATGGAGTCTCTCAGTTTTTTTCACACTCTACAACAGTATTAAAACATGTCTGAAAATTCTTTACCCCTCATGAACATATGAGATTTTTATCCCTTTTCCAGCAGTGAGAACAAGCTACCTTGGATATCCAGAACTCATGTGATTACAGCTCCAGACAACATCTGACTATACCCAGCTCTGCTCAAACTCTTCCCAACTTTCTGACCCACAAAATCATAAAATAATTTTTTAACCTACTTAATCTTGGCCTTCCTTTTTAATGTATTCAAACTCATAGCAATTGGAGTTATCAAGAGCAAGCATATGTTATCATATATAATTGTAAGGCTGAGCACCAAATAATTGATGCTTTTGAACTGTACTGCTTGAGGAGACTCTTGAGAGTCCCTTGGACTGAAGGAGATCAAACTAGTCAAACCTAAAGGAAATCAACCCTGAATATTCACTGGAAGGAATGATGCTGAAGCTCCTATACTTTGACCACTTGATGCAAAGAGTCAACTCATTGGAAAAGACTCTGATGCTGGGAAAGAAGGAAGGCAGGAGAAGAACAGGGCAGCAGAGGATGAGATGGTTATATGGCATCGTCGACTCAATGGCATGAGTCTGAGCAATCTGTGAGATAGTGAAGGACAGGGAAGCCTGATGTGCTGATGTTCATGGGGTCACAGTGAGACATGACTTAGTGACTAAACAACAAAAGGTATATGACAGGGAATGAGAAAGATAATGACAATTTACTTTATTGTGTGACTGAAAAATCTAAGTCAGGTAATTCAAAGTCTCTTCCAGTTTGAAATTTTGTTCGAATACTCTCTTCTTCATAGCTTTTCTGGTACTAAGCTTCTTAAACATTGCTCTCCTGTATTCTATCCAAAATCTTGAAAACAAATTAGGATTGCTTTTTTTCCATCTTAGTACAAAGAAAAATTTTCTTTTGTTCTAAACTTAGGGTTAATCTCAGCCTCTAAAATACCCAGATGAATGGAGACAGAAGTTCTTGCATTGTTTGGAAAGAATCAAGTTAAACACACAGTGCCATTCACAACAGGCAAGGCTCCCAGCTTGACTGTCCACAATCCTCTATCAAAAATGGCATAAATTTAAATTGGAGTCAGGCCAGGTCCTACTGTTACCACTTTAACCAAAGGCTGTAACCCAGGGTGTGAAATGGAGGAGCCCCATATTTCTCTGGTAACACTGCCTGCAGGACGCTCCTGATAAGTGGCAGAAGCTCCATTTCCATAAGATGACAATGCCAAATTAATTCTAATTATCCTGATCATTGAACATTTAAATGAAAATGAAGACATTAGAGGTAACTAATTACTAGGAAGGCCATATCTGAGGATGAATTATGAAAGATTGCAAACAAAGACATTGCAAAACAATGGGTTTTGACAGCACAAATCTTGTCCCTTTGTTTATTTATTTACTTCTTCTGATCATACTGAATTTACATACCAGAAAATTGGAAATTATTTGGTTGTTAGAAGAATGTGAAAAAGGCTCTGTGGAGAAGTGCATTCCCCCTTGTGCTTCCTAAAGCAAGCTTCCCAGGTGGCACCAGTGGTGAAAAACATGCCTGCCAATGCCGGAGACACGGTTCGATCCCTGGGTCAGGAAGATCCCCTGGAGGAGGGCATGGCAACCCACTCCCGTGTTGTTGCCTGGAGAATCCCAGGCTCAGAGGAGCCTGAGGGCTACAGTCCATAGGGTCACAAAGACTCAGACAAGACTGAAGTGACTTATCAGAAACGAAAACATAAAGTCACAGTTGACTATTTTTAAACTAGTAACTTTATCAATTTTCAGATCCAAGTATAAATTTAGGAACAGAGGACATGAAGAAAATGGGAGAGTTATTGAAGAACACTTATTTCTGAGTAATTGTTGGCTTTATAAATTTGATTTCATGGAATGACTGGACGACAATAGTTCTGAAATTACTGATAAAGAAAGATGAAGGATAATCAACCTTCTGTTTATGTAATTAATAAGTGAGATAGGAATATATTTTCATTTATGAGAAATCCAAAGTTGATAACACATTTTCTTCTTTTTTTCATCTTGAAGGATAATTTTTTAAATTTGCATTTCTCCATTGTTTTATCAAACAGTAATCTTAAAAGGTTACTCTTGAAAACTTGGTTTGCTTCAGTTCAAATGTATTCTCTACTTGTAGCCAAACAGCCTTCACATTATGAATGCTCGTCCCGTGCAGAAACTCATTTGTGAAAACAAATTAAAACAAAACAACAACTCTGTCTTCTTGTGTTACATTTTAGCATTGCGTGGCCACATTTAGACTTAACAAAAAGTCAAATGCTGGAAATACTCATAGGCAATATGTTTAGTTTCAATTCCTGTGTAGTAAATTATTGAGGGACTCTGTCCCTACTTAACAAATAAATAACTTATTTTTTTCAAACTGACAGGAGAGTGCTCCACCACTTTCACTAAGTTCTATGTCAGATTCTTGAGTTGGGCAATATACCTGCATAGCACTCCCTGCTATGATTCTTATCTTGGTTCCTGATTCCTTGTGAAACTGAACTCAATTTAATTACATTATTTGAGGTTAAGAAGCCAGTGAGGGGCCATGAAATACTGTGTCTGATTCGCTCAATGTGACGTGCTCTTTCTGAGTCACTCCATTTAGCACTCAAAGGCGATGGCACCTCACTCCAGTACTCTTGCCTGGAAACTCCCATGGACGGAGGAGCCTGGTGGGCTGCCGTCCATGGGGTCGCTAGGAGTCGGACACAACTGAGCGACTTCACTTTCACTTTTCACTTTCATGTATTGGAGAAGGAAATGGCAACCCACTCCAGTGTTCTTGCCTGGAGAATCCCAGGGACGGGGGAGCCTGGTGGGCCGCCGTCTATGGGGTGGCACAGAGTCAGACACTACTGAAGCGACTTAGCAGCAGCAGCAGCAGCAGCATTTAAAAATTCACAAGAGTCAGAAATGTTTAAACATTAGCATCCCTTACAATCATTTGAAACAAATGAAAAGTACATTTGTGTTGATCAATAACCTAGGAATATCAGCAATATCATATGACTGAATCAAGGACTTGCAGGAAGATCCATATCTGTCTTGTCCACCACTATGTTTTGAGGGTTTTAGTCTAATATCACAAACAAAATACTCAACAATTACTTGCTTAATGAGTGGAAATGCAAGTCACTGTTCTGATACTGTTTATCTTTATTTTAATTCTTGTGTATATCCATTTAATCCTTATGCCGTCATTCAGTCACTCAACAAGCACATAATCTGAGTGGCCACTACTGATTAATCGAGGGGGCGGTTGTTATCATCAAAGACTGTACTTTATCAGGGATGAAAGTGAAGTTGCTCAGTCATGTCTGACT
>SJYW01051405.1:143361-155368 GCA_006410735.1 Raphicerus campestris | reverse complement strand
GTCACAAAGACTCAGACAAGACTGAAGTGACTTATCAGAAACGAAAACATAAAGTCACAGTTGACTATTTTTAAACTAGTAACTTTATCAATTTTCAGATCCAAGTATAAATTTAGGAACAGAGGACATGAAGAAAATGGGAGAGTTATTGAAGAACACTTATTTCTGAGTAATTGTTGGCTTTATAAATTTGATTTCATGGAATGACTGGACGACAATAGTTCTGAAATTACTGATAAAGAAAGATGAAGGATAATCAACCTTCTGTTTATGTAATTAATAAGTGAGATAGGAATATATTTTCATTTATGAGAAATCCAAAGTTGATAACACATTTTCTTCTTTTTTTCATCTTGAAGGATAATTTTTTAAATTTGCATTTCTCCATTGTTTTATCAAACAGTAATCTTAAAAGGTTACTCTTGAAAACTTGGTTTGCTTCAGTTCAAATGTATTCTCTACTTGTGGCCAAACAGCCTTCACATTATGAATGCTCGTCCCGTGCAGAAACTCATTTGTGAAAACAAATTAAAACAAAACAACAACTCTGTCTTCTTGTGTTACATTTTAGCATTGCGTGGCCACATTTAGACTTAACAAAAAGTCAAATGCTGGAAATACTCATAGGCAATATGTTTAGTTTCAATTCCTGTGTAGTAAATTGTTGAGGGACTCTGTCCCTACTTAACAAATAAATAACTTATTTTTTTCAAACTGACAGGAGAGTGCTCCACCACTTTCACTAAGTTCTATGTCAGATTCTTGAGTTGGGCAATATACCTGCAAATGCATTTTTAAGCACTGACTTTATAGTTTTGATACCACTCCCTGCTATGATTCTTATCTTGGTTCCTGATTCCTTGTGAAACTGAACTCAATTTAATTACATTATTTGAGGTTAAGAAGCCAGTGAGGGGCCATGAAATACTGTGTCTGATTCGCTCAATGTGACGTGCTCTTTCTGAGTCACTCCATTTAGCACTCAAAGGCGATGGCACCCCATTCCAGTACTCTTGCCTGGAAACTCCTGTGGACGGAGGAGCCTGGTGGGCTGCAGTCCATGGGGTCACTAGGAGTCGGACACGACTGAACGACTTCACTATCACTTTTCACTTTCATGCATTGGAGAAGGAAATGGCAACCCACTCCAGTGTTCTTGCCTGGAGAATCCCAGGGACAGGGAAGCCTGGTGGGCCGCCGTCTATGGGGTGGCACAGAGTCAGACACTACTGAAGCGACTTAGCAGCAGCAGCAGCAGCAGCATTTAAAAATTCACAAGAGTCAGAAATGTTTAAACATTAGCATCCCTTACAATCATTTGAAACAAATGAAAAGTACATTTGTGTTGATCAATAACCTAGGAATATCAGCAATATCATATGACTGAATCAAGGACTTGCAGGAAGATCCATATCTGTCTTGTCCACCACTATGTTTTGAGGGTTTTAGTCTAATATCACAAACAAAATACTCAACAATTACTTGCTTAATGAGTGGAAATGCAAGTCACTGTTCTGATACTGTTTATCTTTATTATAATTCTTGTGTATATCCATTTAATCCTTATGCCGTCATTCAGTCACTCAACAAGCACATAATCTGAGTGGCCACTACTGATTAATTGAGGGGGCGGTTGTTATCATCAAAGACTGTACTTTATCAGGGATGAAAGTGAAGTTGCTCAGTCATGTCTGACTATTTTCAACCTCATGAACTGTAGCCTACCAGCCTCCTCCACCCATGGAATTCTCCAGGCAAGAGTACTGGAGTGGGCTGCCATTTCTTTCTCCAGGGGCTCCTCCCACCCCAGGGATTGAACCCGGGTCTCCCACACTGCAGGCAGACGCTTTTCCATCTGAGCCACCAGGGAAGCGCTTATCAGGGATAGATCATATAAACAGAGTATCTTGGACCACAAAAGCAGGGTGAGCCCGAGAACGTACTTAAATCGTGATCTGCTAGAACAGAGTAACCAACTCAGGCTAAACCGGGGCCCTTTACCTCTGAATGATACCATATAAGATGAAGAGTGATTGAGACAGTCATCAGATTAGATGAGGCCACCTTCAGGCAAGAGCAGCAAGGAACTCTGGGAGAAGGTGATGCTGTGGACTCAGGCAAGACCAGGAGTCCCTACGTTTGGATGGTGCTGAGCTTTGGTTTCTTCCTCTGAATCTAACCAAGCCCATTGTGGGTAGTGGCCAGTCATTTCCTGGCATTTGTACACCACCTCTCCAGGGCTGCATATTCAAACCACTATCTGGAAGGAACCAGGGACTAGAAAAAAGCAGACTCTGATTCTGCTGGTGCCTTTAAGAGGCCTGGAAGCCAGGTCTGCTGGGACTTCACTTTGTGCTGCTGCAGCTGGGCGTGATGGTCCAGGCTGACGTGGAACAGCAAGCTGGCACAAAGTGGCACAATCGAAAAGGAAACAGCGCAATTGACAGATTATTGTTTTAAAAGCTTAACGGCGCTATTAGATGGTTAGAAAGCCTCACCGACTCCACGGGCATGAATCCGAGCAAGAGAGTGAAGGACAGAGGAGCCTAGCCAGCTGCAGTCCATGGGGCCGCAGTGTCGGACACGACCTAGCGACTGAACAGCGGTGACAACACAGGTGAAGCTTAGAGACAAATGTGAAGAGAGCTCCGCCGTACTCCGCTGACAACTGAGCCCTGCAGGGAGCTCCACTGAAGACCTACTCCGGAACCGCTAGCTGGACAAGCCAACAAAGCATTGTATTTTGCTTAAGCAAAGCTGGNTTATAGTTAAGCACGTATAAC
This sequence comes from Raphicerus campestris, assembly GCA_006410735.1. Taxonomy (NCBI): domain Eukaryota; kingdom Metazoa; phylum Chordata; class Mammalia; order Artiodactyla; family Bovidae; genus Raphicerus; species Raphicerus campestris. Next base: position 152,585 of record SJYW01051405.1, on the reverse strand, counting down.
CTCCATTTCCAACTGCACTCCGTTTCTTCTTATGTATTTCTTCTGCCTGTATTGAGAAAGACAGATTGAACCAGGCATTCCCAAAGAGACATTGATAGGGAATGCAGTGGGAGAAACTAGGAGGATGGATGACTGGTCAAAGACATAGATTGAGAACCTAAGATATTCAGAGTATAGACAGATTGCTTCAGGGACTGTGTGAATCATGACACACAAAAAAAGCCACAGAATCTTGTTATAAGGTTATCCTCGATGACTTAGGATAAGTTACAGCAAAAGCATAATTTAAACTCCAGATCCAAAGTAGTTGTTTAAAGACTGAGTGTTTGGTCATCAAGCATAAAAAATGAGGACAGACTTGATTTCAGGAAGTCTTTCAGGAAGTTTGGAAATGCAGGGAAAAGAAAAGGAGCATGATAAGCAATAATAGAATAACATAGCATGTTCTAACATATAGAATACATTCCCAAATTTGGATCCCAGGCGGTCTGAGGTCTGAAAGTCCACTTAGTCCCAAGGGTCAACATGGAAAATCTTCTGTATTTCAGCAGCTCTACACTTTCCCGAAAATTTCCTGAATAACAGCAAACGACTCCCTCATCATTTTCAACTTTCTGGATACACTGACAATATCCACCACAGGCCTTTCTCTCTCCCTCTCTCTCTCTCTTTACATACTAGCCAAGCCATTTATTTGGTTTTAAATGACTATTGACAATGAAGAATTGTCTATTTGTAGTGAACATCTTTAAAATAAAACCCTTTATTAAGTTTTCAAAGATGCAGAAATCTGTTGCCTAAACAAACATTTGGGGGGAGACAATTATTTAATTATAATTAGAGTGACAATTANCCATTTATTTGGTTTTAAATGACTATTGACAATGAAGAATTGTCTATTTGTAGTGAACATCTTTAAAATAAAACCCTTTATTAAGTTTTCAAAGATGCAGAAATCTGTTGCCTAAACAAACATTTGGGGGGAGACAATTATTTAATTATAATTAGAGTGACAATTAAGTCAAACTGGAAAAACTTGCTCTTGGTAGTGTGAAATGCATGCTCAAGAAGTATGTAGTGTATTTGATTTTTAAAAATGTACAATAATATCCACAGTAGCACTGTAAGTGATGAAAAGCAGAAGAATGTTTACCTATTTTTCTGAGGCAAAGAGCTCAGATTTCCGAAATAAAGGAATCTATGCTCTTCTGTATCTATTACAGAAGATACAGTAAGATAAAAGTCCCATTTCAACTGAGAGTATTGTCACTTTGAAGGGTATCTTTTCGGAGGTTTTTTTTTTTTTTGAACTAGGAAATGCAAAAAATACATTGAGTGGGGTTTATATATCTCACAGAGTAACTAAGAGGAGCTAAAGTGAAACAGCACCCTGCTAGAATCCCATAACCCTGGGCTGCTCAGACAGCATCACTGTGCTCCCTGGGGCAAACCATTGCTGTCATAACGCCTCCTTATCTTGCAAACATGCATCTTTAATCCCAAGAAGGAGACAGAAAATGATGCAGATCATGGTGTGGATGTCAACAGTGTCCCATGGGCCCCGCTGAAGAGGCAAGTCCATGCCACGACTTATGAAACAGCTGTCCACCCGTGACACCAAGCCAAACACAACACGTAAAATCTAAAAAATAAGTGGAAAAGAAATCACCCATTGGCTTTTCTTTTTTTTTTTAACTTTTCTACAAAGATTGGCTGAAAAGCATTCCATGAACGCACTGTGAACCTAAATGGGCCAACTTAATAGACCATAACATTCTCCAGGTAAATAAAGCAAGGTTTTGTATATTGTATTCTTCTATAGCCTGAGGGTTCTCAGAGATGATAGGGGATTCATTTTTTAAAATATTTTATTTGAAATTCCTTTGTTCATGTTTATCCAGATTCAAAGGCCTGAGATTCAAAATTAATGAGCAGGTCTGAAATCTCTCAGGGAGATCTTAATGGTTCACTTTCACACAGTCACAAAGAGCCCCAAAGAAGGTCAGCCTAAAATCCATTTTCCTTCCTGCAGCATGGCTGATGATTTGAACTCATAAAGAAATAATTTTTTTTTTTTCCTTAAGGAACAAGTAAAACCCTTGTGCTCACTCTTGCTTCCCATTTGAATATGACTCTTATATGCGGCCCTAAATGAAATTTGTCATGCACCTCTACACAGATGGATGTGGAGTTTCTGTTGTGGAAAAGTATTCATCTGGTGTTAGGCATGGGGCAGGCTGGTATCCAGAAGGAGCCAAAGGTGCCAACCCTTGGGAGACAGAAGACATGGCTTGTCCTGGCTCTCCAAGGTTGGGGAAGGGGAGATGTAATGCTTAGCTCACACCACTGTGCAGAAACCCTCACGAGAATTATCAACCTCTTCCTCTGTCCTCTGCACATGAATTCATCAAAAACTTACTCCCCACACAGGCCTTGGAGACCACCTCTGCCTGCAGTTCGTGCCCCAAGCCACACTTCAGGAAAGGAAGACCCTGGGGCTCCTTCAGAAAACAGTCCATGGTCCTCTGTCCCAGCTAGGACTTGGTGGGATAAGCCAGGAGTACTCGCCAACTTCACCGATGAGGAAGTCAGCACGCGAGATGGTTCAGTGACCAGCTCCCATGACAAGTTACATTGGAATGAACCCTGTCATCCTTGAGCTTCTCCCTCTGGCATTTCCAAAGAAGCAGATGAAAATTAGGCGGGGTAGGGGGTGGAATGTTGTTTTTCTAAGTTTCGGCGTGACGTTTAGCCAGTGTTATTTGTTATTACCTTCTGTTAATTAAAAAAAACAACTTTCAAAATCCTTAATAAAAGAAAAAAAAACAGAAAAGGAATCAGAGCCAAAAGCATTTAATTAGTCATTAAAATATGTGGCTATTAAATATTATCATCTCGATTTTGGAAAAAAATTCATCAAGGATTTGAGATAGTTTCAATGCCTTCAAAGATCAGATAAGAGACAGGAATAAAGAAAGTAAATCAAGACGGTGAGTATCATTTCCCAGTCAGTGACCCACACACACCAGAGTCCAGGCTCTACGAGAGGACTAGGAATTGGTGCCACCACTCACAGGAGAAAAATAGCCATGTGAATCATCTGTGGCATTTATGGTTAATAATTAACATCTTCAAAAAATACATAGATTCCATAATTGTAATTTTTGATTTCTTAATCTCACATTTTATTTCTAAAAGCAAGAAGCTTTATTTTGACCTCTTCTTGTATTATATTTTTGAAATTAGCTCATCAACCTTCTCTTAAATGGTCTACATTTTTTTAATTCTTTGAAGAGAGTGTATAATTAGTGACGCAAGTTGTGAGCTTGAAACCTGAGAGATGCGTTGGCTTTTTCAAGTATTTATCCTTTGAGATGTTCAAAATAACATATTGACAAAGGTGTGCGCTTTGAAGAGGCGTTAACAAAACATCTGTGATATGATTGCTGCTATGGCAACAGGTTTATTAAACATTAAAATTAATAACTCTGAAAACCACTTAGGCTGACATGAAAGAAAGAACTTTATAAACATAATTGAAGTATAACAGGGAAAATAACAATCTCAGAGCAGAGGGACCACCTCCATGCTGCCTTCTGGGACCAGTGAGATCTGTAGAAAATGTCATCGTGTGTCCTTGGGGGTCAGGGGAGATGAGAAAGTGAACTGTGGTGGCGGCCTGGGACATCTGTAAACAGTTGCATAGGTATCTGTTTCTTCCCAGATCTTTTTAAGACTGTCCTTTCCAGGTTTATATAAGCCCAGAGCCACAGTATAACTTTGTGGGCCCTAAGCATTTTTGCCTTCATTGAACCTTACTACCATTATACTATTCATATTGAAAAATACTTTCTAAACACTTAAACATTCATTTTCTCTGTTTTAGGGAAAATGTAACAATTCTTATAGCCCTTGAAAATGCCATTTTATTACGGTGTGCAAATAAATTTAGGACATTTTCTTTGACCCTAATTTCTTTTTTTTTTTTTCCTTTTGATTTTAAAATAAATTGAAATGCTTACATGGGCCCCTGAAAGTCCTGTGGGCTGAGGCCCCGTGTCCACAGTGCTGACATGGCAGGAGGCATCCCCTCTTGAGGGATGTACTGGGCTGTTGCTGTTCATTTGCTAGGTCACGTCCAGCACTTTTACAACCCCATGGACTGTAGCCCACTAGGCTTCTCTGTCCAAGGGATTCCCAGGCAACGATCCTGGAGCGCATTGCAATTTCCTGACACAGGAACTGAATCTGAAGTCTCCTGCATTGGCACATGGGTTCTTTACCACTGAGCCACTTGTCAGATACATATCCTCTAGCAACGTTATCCACATGCGGTAACCCACAACAATCTCTGCTCACGTACAGATGCTCATGGATGTCTGTCCACAAGCTGGCCCCCTTTGAGCTGTTGCTCCCGGTACCCAGAAGACCAATACCCTCTGGACGTCAATTAAATGTCTCCATGGTATATCAACTCAGTGTGCCTCAAACACAACCACATACATTGACCCATCACCTTACACTCTTACCAGGATGTTCATCTCAGTTAACAGACCATAACAACTCCAGTTTACCATAAAGGACAATATCACAACAAACCTGAGGTATGGGTGCCAAGGACGGGTTTTCATCCTATTTCATGTTTATCTATGAGTCTTGTTTTCCAATTTATCTTCATTGAATATTATCAGAAGACTTTAAAAAACAGTTTATTAAAACTAACATATCTTACAAAGCTAAGATAAAAATATTAGTCAATTCTGGAAAAATTTTTAAGAAATAGCAGACTCTTGAGTTTTGCTAAGACATTATCAGTTCAAGAGAGAATGTGCTGAAACCCATATTGATTATCCTTTATTTTAATACAATTTTGACTTCAANTAAACATTCATTTTCTCTGTTTTAGGGAAAATGTAACAATTCTTATAGCCCTTGAAAATGCCATTTTATTACGGTGTGCAAATAAATTTAGGACATTTTCTTTGACCCTAATTTCTTTTTTTTTTTTTCCTTTTGATTTTAAAATAAATTGAAATGCTTACATGGGCCCCTGAAAGTCCTGTGGGCTGAGGCCCCGTGTCCACAGTGCTGACATGGCAGGAGGCATCCCCTCTTGAGGGATGTACTGGGCTGTTGCTGTTCATTTGCTAGGTCACGTCCAGCACTTTTACAACCCCATGGACTGTAGCCCACTAGGCTTCTCTGTCCAAGGGATTCCCAGGCAACGATCCTGGAGCGCATTGCAATTTCCTGACACAGGAACTGAATCTGAAGTCTCCTGCATTGGCACATGGGTTCTTTACCACTGAGCCACTTGTCAGATACATATCCTCTAGCAACGTTATCCACATGCGGTAACCCACAACAATCTCTGCTCACGTACAGATGCTCATGGATGTCTGTCCACAAGCTGGCCCCCTTTGAGCTGTTGCTCCCGGTACCCAGAAGACCAATACCCTCTGGACGTCAATTAAATGTCTCCATGGTATATCAACTCAGTGTGCCTCAAACACAACCACATACATTGACCCATCACCTTACACTCTTACCAGGATGTTCATCTCAGTTAACAGACCATAACAACTCCAGTTTACCATAAAGGACAATATCACAACAAACCTGAGGTATGGGTGCCAAGGACGGGTTTTCATCCTATTTCATGTTTATCTATGAGTCTTGTTTTCCAATTTATCTTCATTGAATATTATCAGAAGACTTTAAAAAACAGTTTATTAAAACTAACATATCTTACAAAGCTAAGATAAAAATATTAGTCAATTCTGGAAAAATTTTTAAGAAATAGCAGACTCTTGAGTTTTGCTAAGACATTATCAGTTCAAGAGAGAATGTGCTGAAACCCATATTGATTATCCTTTATTTTAATACAATTTTGACTTCAATTAAAATGAAGCTGTCCATCTTATTACCTGTTGAGGTAAAGAAAAGGCAGTGTTGTTTTCTGAAGTTGGTATTTAATGAAATGTCACTGTATGGACTAAATCATACCCCTCCCTGCCCCACCCTACACAAAATTCATATGCTGAAGCCTTAAAGCTAACATGATTGCATATTGAAATTGTCTTTAGAAAGGTAATTAACTTTAACTTAGATTTCAAGAATGAGGTCTTGATCTTATAAGACTGACGTCCTGATAAGAAGAGGAAAAGACACAAGAGATCCTTCCCTCCTCTCCACAACCCAGAGTGAAACAGAGCAGGACCCCACAGGATCCTCCAAAGAGAGAACACCTCACCCCCACATCCCACCTTCCATCTCTTCAGCTCGGTTGCTCAGTCATGTCAGACTCTTTATGACCCCATGGACTGCAGCATGCCAGGCCTCCCTGTCCATCACCAACTCCTGGAGTTTACTCAACTCTTGTCCATCAAATCAGTGATGCCATCCAACCATCCCATCCTCTGTAGTCCCCTTCTCCTCCTGTCCTCAATCTTTCCCAGCATCAGGGTCTTTTCCAGTGAGCCAGCTGTTCACATCAGGTGGCCAAAGTATTGGAGTTTCAGCTTCAGCATCAGTCCTTCCAATGAATATTCAGGACTGATCTCCTTTAGGATGGACTGGTTGGATCTCATTGTGGTCCAAGGGACTCTCAAGAGTCTTTTCCAACACCACAGTTCAAAAGCATTTATTCTTCAGTGCTCAGCATTCTGAGTGCTGAAGAACTGATGCCTTTCATCTGTAGAAAAGCTTTAGTCAAAGAATAATTTAGTCAGTGAAGGGAGAAAATCTAGAAGTAAAGGCAAGCAGTCACACAAGACCAAATAATAATAGTTGAGTCATTAACAAGGCCAAGGGCCTTGAGATCCCCCTCAAAGGCTACAGCTAATATTCTGAGCCATCCTTTGAGCTGCCTTGTAAATACTGAAACCCCCACCACGTGGAAGAAGTTAACTACATGATGCCATGACATGTGGTGCCACAGTGCTGAGAACTGGCCTCAAGGAGATGGACACAAACTGACCCTGGAACTGAAAACTAATCATGCCTAAAACAATCAAAAGATGCTGATCAGAGCCCGCATGAGCAATTCAAGATGCTCACCACAGCTGCCTATGCTGTTTCTGCAAATAGCCCCATCCATCGGTGCAGCCTGGAAACTCCCCTTTAAAAGCTCTCACCCACGGATACAGGGGTGGTGAAGAGTCAGCCTCTGGACATGAGTCCACCTTTCCCCCCGATTGCCAGTCCCTGGAATAAAGCAGACTTTTCTTTCCACCAGCACTTGTCTCTCAAGGATTGACTTACTGAGAAGGTGACTCTGCAGGCTGAGAAGAGAGGACATGTCAGAAACCAACGATAACGTCACTTTGATTGTGAACATTCCAGCAGCTAGAATTGTGAGAAAATACATTTCTATTGTTGAAGCCATCCTGTCTGTTATGGAAGCCTGAGCTGACTAATATAGTCTCCAATAAATCATTTTATCTCTTATCTGATATTGACTAACAGCTGCGATAAGCCCCTCTGTCATCTCAGAATGCTCATTCCCTTTTAATTTCATTTCACACCAGTTTCTAATTTGTTCAGGAAAATTCAGATAATAACTGGCATTTCTTTCCTACATTCCTCATTTCCTTCTTCGATGCCCATAATCATGAAAGGTAAATACTATTATTATCCCTTTCACATGTGAGAAANAGGGATTGGGGGCAGGAGACAAAGGGGACGACCGAGGATGAGATGGCTGGATGGCATCACTGACTCGATGGATGTGAGTCTGAGCGAACTCCAGGAGTTGGTGATGGACAGGGAGGCCTGATGTGCTGCGATTCATGGGGTCGCAAAGAGTCGGACACGACTGAGCGACTGAACTGAACTGAACAATGCAGAGAAAAAAGCTCCTGAACCACTTGGATGAGTGAATCACAAATCAAGAAAATAATCCTCGTAGAAAGAAAGAATGAAACATGGATGTCTAAATAACAATATAGTATGGCATTATACTAAATCTCTGCAGACTTAGAAGCTGAAGTACCATGACAAAGAAAGGAGAATCGGAAAGAAAAAGGTGAGCTTACACAGCAGTGACCACGGAAGACACATTTCAGCCTCAGGGAGTGACTTTTAAGGATATTTCTGAATACAGTGTTGAGTCATAGACTGAACTTTCTGTACAAGTAAAGACCATTCATTTCACTAACAACTCTGAAATACTTAGACTAGGTTTCCAAGGCCAGCTGAAACCAGGAATTTGGGTCTTACTAAATTGGCCTTCAGTATTCCCTGACTGTGATTTTTGTCAATTATTTTGTCTGGACTTAAGAAAACTGGAAGATATAAAAAATAGATTAATTAATTAATTGACACCTTAAAACTCATAAAATCAAAGGACAAGACTTCAGAGAAACACAAGGTTAACTGCACAGGATTCTAACCATGCTGCCTTATGGACTCAGATTGACAAATAATTTATTTAACAGCAAGTAAATACTTACTAATGGAAACAGTATTGGCATTTCAGGATTTGAAAAGTCTGGGTCTAGTTGTTTGCTTTTTCTTTTTAATTGGGCTGACATCACATTTGGAACGTTTCTAGAAAACACCATCTCCACAACGTCAGGGGCTCACGGAAAAACTGGTGATAGTTCAAGGGAGACCCACAAATAACATGTGGAAAAGTTGTAAACTAAGACCCAGACTAGTAGGAAAAGTAGTTCTCACTCTTAATAAGCAAAGAAATTAGAAGCACACAGGCTGGAAGTAAAAGCTATCCACACTTCTGCAGTGCTATCCAGCTGCCCAGGATAAAATCCAGAACTGGCGTTCCTGATGGCCCTGGGTGAAGGTCCGCATGTGATCTGAAGCTGGAATTCCCTGATAAATAGTTCCTTCACAGTCTTGAGGCCCAGATGCCAGGGAGATTTTCAGGCCTGCTCATCCTATTTGGGCATCACACCCTGGGCAAGATAAGCTCAAGACTTACCAGGCAGTGGGAAAGAACTAGACTGCCATCTCCCCGTAAGACAGTCAAGTGGAGCACACGTCACAGGAAGATGCCAGCCCCCAGCCACTTCCGGCTGGAAGGGTTTCACGTGATTTCTACAACAGCATGCATGGATCTACAGGCATGCAGCTATGAGCTCCGGTTGGCTGGCTGGCATTTCTCTAGCCCACTCCAGTAGTCCCACTGGACCGTGGCTTTGAGCTCTCCCTGCCTGAACTCTTCGCATCCGGGGACATCCTGGGAACCACCCTGGCCACCCCTC
>SJYW01051405.1:123916-138131 GCA_006410735.1 Raphicerus campestris | reverse complement strand
CCCGGCCCTTCCAACAGGCAGGGCTCTTGCCCACTCAGCAGTTTCTGCCCTGCACCTTCACTGTCCCCAGTTTTCATCTCTATCCAATCCTTTGTCCCCTCAAGCATGTCAACCCCTTGCTGTGCTGTCCAATAATAATAATAATTTAACTGGGGATTCATCAAAGGCTGTATGAATGAATATAGGCTGGATAAATCATTCAAACTGAGCCAAAAGTGGGTAAAAGAGTTTCAAAATGCAGAGTGGTGGGATTTGTTCTTTAATTGTTTAAACCAGTTTCTGTGAGGAAAACCACAGTTAAAATGACTTTCAACTTTCATATTTGGTATGTAAAAACCTTAGTTTTCTGAAATCACAGCCCTTTGATTGAATATCCGCATGGTCAATTTTATATGAATCCATCCTATTCAAATGACATTCTCAGCTTCTGGCCAGTGACGTCACTGCTCAGACGGTTACTCCTTGACTTTCTTCCATGTATCATCACTGAGGTCCAGCTGCCAGCAGATCCTGCCCAAGTTGTCTTGCCTCTTTCTCCCAAGTCTATGACCACAAGTCACCTTCCGCAAGGATCCCTGAGTCGGACGTCTCCCTGCTACTTCCCGTTGCAATCTACTGTTTCACAATCAGCAGAAGATCTTTCTAAACCAAAGCAGAATCTTGTGGCTTCAATCACTCTGGATGTCCTTACCCTCCATCAGGCTCAAAGGCAATGTCTAATGATTTCTCCACATGTGGAGGGAAAACCTTCAAGGTCTGTCACCACCCACCCACCTTCTGGCTCATCCTTGGCCGTTCTCTCCTGTAAAACTTAGACTCCAGCCACATCACGTTTCTTCCCTTTCCCACTGATCAAAATATGTCAGACTCTGATAAACTTCCCTGCCTTGGCCCAAGCTAGTTCTTTGCTTGCAAAGAATTTCGAGACCTACAGCTGAACATTCTCTCTTCCCTGACGCTTTTTGTAGCTCCTCTGCATAGACGTATTTCATGTCCTTATGTGCTTTATCCACACACCCCAGGGCACTCACCACCCTGTGGTGTGGAGATGACTTCACTGGGTGTGTCTTGGCATCTCATGACTGCAAGCATCTTAGCGCAGTTAGCATTCTTCACAGTGAACATAAAAAGTATCTCATTGAAGGAGCTTAATAAATGTATGATGGTGGTGTCTTTTAACTTTGACAAGATCTAATATATGTGGGCCTTACTTCTTTTAAACAACATAACAAACTTCATGGAATAAGATCTCAATTCTGTTTGTATCAGGTTTCCCAAATGGCTCAGCAGATAGAGTCTGCCATACAGATGGCTAAAAACACATGAAAAGATGCTCAACATCACTCATTATCAGAGAAATGTAAATCAAAATCACAATGAGGTGCCATTTCACGCCAGTCAGAATGGCTGCGATCCAAAAGTCTACAAGCAATAAATGCTGGAGAGGGTGTGGAGAAAAGGGAACCCTCTTACACTGTTGGTGGGAATGCAAACTAGTGCACCACTATGGGGAACAGTGTGGAGATTCCTTAAAAAACTGGAAATAGAACTGCCTTATGACCCAGCAATCCCACTGCTGGGCATATACACCAAGGAAACCAGAATTGAAAGAGACACGTGTACCCCAATGTTCATCACAGCACTGTTTATAATAGCCAGGACATGGAAGCAACCTAGATGTCCATCAGCAGACGAATGGATAAGAAAGCTGTGGTACATATACACAATGGAGTATTACTCAGCCATTAAAAAGAATACATTTGAATCAGTTTTAATGAGGTGAATGAAACTGAAGCCGATTATACAGAGTGAAGTATGCCAGAAAGAAAAACACCAATTCAGTATATTAATGCATATATATGGAATTTAGAAAGATGGTAACGATAAACCTGTATGGGAGACAGCAAAAGAGACACAGATGTATAGAACAGTCTTTTGGACTCTGTGGGAGAGGTGGGGGGGTGATTTGAGAGAATGGCATTGAAACATGTATAATATCATATAAGAAACGAATTGCCAATCTAGGTTCGATGCAGGATACAGGATGCTTGGGGCTGGTACACTGGGATGACCCCGAGGGATGGTATGGGGAGGGAGGTGGGAGTGGGGTTCACTGTTGGGAACACATGTACATCCGTGGCAGATTCATGATGATGTATGGCAAAACCAATACAATATTGTAAAGTAATTAGCCTCCAATTAAAATAAATAAATTTTAAAAAAAAGAGTTTGCCTGCAATGCAGGAGTCACTGGACAAGTGGGTTCAATCTCTAGGCCGGGAAGATCCTTCTATTATGTGAATCTGAGCCATGCCATCTATATTTATTAATACTCTATGCATAATATAAGATTTAACATATATTGTAGGTTAACTATATTTTTAAAATAAATGAATGGATAAGCTTTGATTATAATCTATAAATGACTGAACAAAAAAAATGGATTACCCCATTAAATATATACTTTCAAAAACAACTTTGAGAGTATGTTTATCCTCCTACAAAATTCTAGCTAACTTAGGTATGTTCTTAGAAACAAATGATAAACTAATTTCAATTGTATCTATTCATAGTATAAGGTAATAAAAATTATTTTCAAGTAAATTTTTCAGAGAATTTCATGCCAGGATAACTTCTAACCTCTTGAAACTTAATCTAATTATATAAAGAAAAAGGTTTTCAATTAATTACCTACTATGAAATCATGCAATAGAAAATATTGTATGATTGTTGTGTTTAAGATTTACTTTCTAAGTAGCACACAGACATATAAAACATTTCCAAAGTTCAACGTTTTTAAATCTACATAATAATTCAAATGACTGAAGGTTGTGAAAATAACGAGGGTATATAATAGTTAAGTTTCATGAGAAAAATGTAATTTTGGCAACAGCACACGTTGTTAATTTTATCTCAGTGCACATTTGGGTGAGCAGTGGATTATTCAGATTTATGGATTTTAGAGACTTCCATCAGACAAAACATGTTTGATGATGATAGCGTTATCTCTTAACCAGTTTGAAACGGAGTGCCCTGATGACATTTTACTTAAGAAAATAGTCCTGAAAAAAAGGAAACCTATTCCAGAAAATTCTTTCAGCCCCCCCTGGCCTTTTCCCCAGCCCACCTACAGACAGGGCAGCCAAGTCAACCTGGCATGCAAACTCCATTAGGAGGAAAAATATTCTTCCTGACATTTATGGGTTTACTTTTTAAGGAGAAATTATAAAACTTTCCAATTACGCAGCAATCCATTAAAAGCGACGGGTGTGCCAATGTCGGCTCTTGCTTGTACAGTATTGCATGTCACAGCTCCGCCACTCTCACCACGTAAACCTTATTTCCAATTAGACGGAGGACCACAAGAATCGGGGAGCGCATAAACATCCTAAACACGTACTGAATATGCCACTTCGAATTTGCCACCGGCCTATTACAATATATCCATCAGCCACGCCGAGGAAGTAAGCCTCCCTTGCGCTGCACAGACATTTAATAACGTTTCAGTCAAACATCAAGCGCTTTAGAAAAACACTGCACACCCCTACTGCGGTAGATAAACATTTTATCTTTCTACTTTTGATGGCGTGTAATTTTCAGCCTTTGATCTAATATAATTTAAGGTGTGTCAGGATGGATTTTGGCAGCGCGGGGCTAGCGAGAAGAAAGGTTCAGCGCTTTGGTTCCTGGAGGCCGAACATCCCAGACGCAGGGTTTGGCAGGAGCGGGGACTCTACAGCCAGTTTTGACTACAGGAAATAAAAGAGGTGCTATTTAAGAGAAAGAACTGAGGCTGGAATGAAATCGCTGCTGTAAAGATGTTCAGCTCACATTGCCATATGGGTTCTTTGGAACAATTCCTGTGTCTGTTAGCCATAGTCTGGGCATGGGGAGCTGCGTTTGGATCTGTGACATGCTTTTGCTGCTTTGAAGGTAATGTCATCCCGCCGCACCTTCACAGTAAAAATCATTGACAATCTCAATAAGAAGACCTAGATAAAAAAAGCTCAAATAACTTACCTTGTACCTGGGGTGTCTGTGTCTAGAAATATACCATCAACTAGAGTTAAATATGACTGTCATTGGAGATAGATGGATTCTACTAATTTACTTGGACAGAGAGAAAATAAATGCAATATCAAATTTCAGTTAATCTGAAAAAATACTTCTGAATCATAGAAGGCCTCAGCTCGAACTATATAAAAACAGTTCTCAAGTGTATTCCATTTCACGTGCCACCCAGACAACCTTCAAAGGCAGCTTGCACCATTCATTCGCCAACTCATTCATTCTTTTTTTTCATTTCATAGATATTTACTGAGCCTATGCCACATCCCAGACATTGTAGTCAGACTGGAGGACTCATGTCAAATTTTATTAAAATAATTAAATCCAGTTCTCTTCATTGAACTTTGCTGTTGCCAATATTTCATAGAGCCGTAAATGCAAAGAATTTTTAAAAAGTAGAATGAAGTGAAATGGCTCAGTCCGTGTCTAACCCTTTTCAACCCCATGGTCTGTAGCTTACCAGGCTCCTCTGTCCATGGGATTTTCCAGAAAAGAATACTGGAGTGGGTTGCCATTTCCTTCTCCAGAGGTATCTTCCCAACCCGGGGACTGAACCTGGGTCTCCCACATTGCAGGCAGACAGACGCTTTACCCCTGTCTGAGCCACCAGGGAAGCCAAAAAGCAGAATAAGGGTTATGAAATAACAGAACTAAGAGGCTGGATTTTGCAGACATATCTGAATTTAAACTCTGTTAGTATTTGGGTGATGTGGGGAAGGAAATTAAGCTCTCAGAACTTAATGTAATCACCTATAAAATGGAGAAACCTCCTAGCAATATTCTCTGATGTGTGAATATGTTTTTATTTTAACTATGTTTTGGACTGAAAAACAGTATCACATCTACTTTTAAAAGATATATTTATTGGTGGATATTAGTACCCATGAGGTAGGATTTAAAAGGGGAAAAGGATAGGAAAAAAAAAAATCAATTTCCTTACTCTGGCTATTCCCCTGGCTTCTCTCCATGTGGACCATGATTTTCCTAAGCATCTCTCCAGAGATATTCAGAACATTTTACACATATGTCTGTGTGTGCGTGTGTACACATACATTTTCCCACACAAATGGCAACGCACACACTAAAATTACATCTGAAAGATAATTCCATATGGATATATGAGAACTACCTTACTCCTCTCAAGGAATGCCTAATATTTCATTAAACAAGCTATCTCATAATTATTGTCCAATCGTCTGTAATTGGATCAGGTTATTTCAGTTCTCTTAGTATTACAAACAAAGCCACAATAATTATTTTTTCTCCTGTCTAATTTTTTCCATTATATTCATACTCAGCCCCTCAGTTGTGTCTGACTCTTTTGCAACCCCACAGATTGTAGCCAACCAGGCTCCTCTGTCCATGGGATTTCCCAAGCAAGAATACTGGAGAGGGTTGCCATTTCCTTCTCCAGAGGTTCTTCCTGACCCAAGGATTGAACCTTGGCCTCCTGCACTAGCAGGTGGATTCTTTACCACAAAGCCACCTGGGAAGTTCAATATGGGGGTATATTTGTAGAAAGAGAGAAAGTGAGGTCGCTCAGTCGTGTCCAACTCTTTGTGACCCCATGAACTGTAGCCCACAAGGCTCCTCTATGCACAGGATTCTCCTGGCAAGAATACTGAAGTGGGCTGCCATTTCCTTCTCCAGGGGATTTTCCTGACCCAGGGATCAAACATGGGTCTCCTGCATTGCAGGCAAAAACTTTATCTTCTGAGTGGACTCGGTAGGTAGAAGAGTTATTCTTGCTAAGTATATTAATCAATAGTCCTATAGATAAATTATAAATATTTATACCTATGGGCAAGTGTCAATTTTCTCACAACCTTGAGACAAAGTACACCACTCACTAAAGGCTTCAGCTTTCGCCAGCCAACTATTGTTGCCTTTTCTCACTTCTCTGAATATGAGAAAATGTGAGCACCCTTTTCCCTATCTGAAAGACTGTTCTGGAAATTTTTGTTCATAATCTTTGCCCATAATTCTCATGAACTTTTTTCTTTTTCCTGTTTTAAGAATCTCTTTAAAAGTATTAAGGAACTAAGACATGTGTTCAGTTCATGTCTCAATTTTTCCATTTAGTATCAAATTCTAAGTTTTGTAGCTACTTTATCCAACTCCTAAAGATACTATTTCAATTGTAGTTTATGTTGCTGTTGCTGAGAAATCAATTATCAATTAAATTTCTCTTTTTTCGGATTAATTTCTTTTCATCTTTTTTCTCTAGTTACATTAGAATTTTTTCTCTTGATTTTGACATTCTGCAGTTTCACCCTGGTAAGTTTATATCTAGAAAAGTTCTTTGTGTTTATAGACTTTGGAGTGACTGGAGTGTTGAAGATTTGATGCTTTTGTGGTGCTGGGGAAGGCTCCTGAGAGTCCCTTGACTGCAAGGAGATCAAACCAGTCAACTCTAAAGGAAATAAACCCTGAATATTCATTGGGAGAAATAATGCTGAAGCTGAATAAAACTTTGGCCACCTCTTGCGAAGAGCTGATTCATTTGAAAAGACCCTCATGCTGGGAAGGATTGAAGGCAGGAGGAGAAGGGGACGACAGAGGATGATATAGTTGGATAGTATCACCAACTCAGCGGACATGCAAGTTCCAGAGATGGTGAAGGACAAGGTAGCCTGGTGTGCTGCAGTCCATATGGTCACTAGGAGTCAGACACAGCTTAGTAACTGATTAACGACAATAGATAGACTGAATTTGCTGTGATTCTTGAATCTGAGAATCGGTGTATTTCAACAGCTCTAGCAATTATGAATCATTATTTCTTCTCAACTCATTCTCTCCTCCCTGAAGGACTTTGATCCAACTCCTGTCCTAATGTCTCCTTCTGTCTTTCACGGCTCCTATTTCTCTGCTGTTTTTCAGAGAATTTCTTCTGACCTCTTCTAGGTCACTGATTCTATTTCTGATGCAGGGTTGATTTTATCTATTGAGTGTTTCAGTTATCTATATTTCATTTATAAAATTTCACTCTGATTTCTTTCATATATGTCAGATCAGCTATACGGTTACCTGTTTCCTTGTATATACTTAGCTCTTCCCCTCTAAATATAGTAAGCAGTGTTGTTTCCTAGGCTGTATCTGATTGATACTTGCCAATATTCATAGACTCTGTGGGTTGTTCTCATAGGTTCCCATTCACAGAGAACTCTCTACCTGTATTTGGCCAACTTGTACTGTGGCTGTACATCATAAGTAAAGCCATTCAGTCGTGTCCAACTCTTTGTGACACCGTGGACTGCAACCCACCAGGCTCCTCAGTTCATGGGATTTTCCAGGCAAGAATACTGGAGTGGATTGCCATTTCCTTCTCCAGGGGATCTTCCTGACCCAGGGATCTAACCCAGGTCTCCCGCATTGGAGGCAGACGCTTTAACCTCTGAGCCACCAGGGAAGCCCGGCTGTACATCATGCTTAGTACTAATTAGAAACATGTGAAGCCTATGATGCACGTGTTTCATTGAAAACTTGACTTTGCCTCTCTGACACTCAGGCTGGGGTCATTAGAAGCCTGAGACCACCTTAAACAACTTCATAGGTGAGGATCTGACATTCTGCAGTTTCACCCTGGTAAGTTTATATCTAGAAAATTTATATCTTATATAAGATATAAGAAAACTTATATCTAGAAAACTCCCTGGACTATCCCAGGCAATGGGCATATGGTTTATAAATTCCTGGTTCACTTCTGATTCAAACTTCCTAGAGGGGGATATCAATAAGTTTTATTCTTGATGTGGATAAGGTCTTCTATAAGAGTCTCCAGTTTTTCGAGGGTTTTTGTCTTAATTTCTGTCTTCTCATCCAATAAGTCACTCAATGCAGAGATTCAAATTTTTCTGACTTGGGAACTACCACCGTAATTATATCAGCTTCCCCTCAGCTTCTTCCTGGTAATTCCTTCAAATCTTTATACCCTGAACCTTTCCCATTCTTTACTTGTCATAACACAAAAATTTTAAAAACAGAAATAGATTTATGTGTGATGTGTGGAGGAAGGAGTGTCCCAGGGGGTTTAGTGGTAAAGTATCTGCCTGCCAATACAAGAGATTCAGGTTTGATCCCTGGGTTGGGAAGATGCCCTGAAGAAGGGAACTCAATCCACTCAGTGTTCTTGCCTAGAAAATCCGAAGGACAGAGGAACCCGACAGGCTACAGTCCCTGGGGCCAAAAAGAGGTGGACACAGCTTAGCAACTGAACAGCAATAACCAATAATCATGATAACAGCAGGGTAGAAAAGTTTTGTGTGGACTTTATTTCCAGACCATGTACAAATCTCAACTGTCTATCTACTTGGTAACTACATGCATATCCTTAAATAGAATTCATGGAATATCATATCTTAAAAATCTCCTGCAACCTACTGGCAAAAAATAAATATCATGATGGTAATCACCATTTCAATTAGTAATTTGTTGTTTTTCCTATATCAGGCTCTATGCAAGCATAATTCTTTATATATTACTATCTTTACTCTTCAGCAGTACCTGATAACATGGGCTTATTTTAACTTTACAGATGAGGAAANCTCCTGCATTGCAGGCAAAAACTTTATCTTCTGAGTGGACTCGGTAGGTAGAAGAGTTATTCTTGCTAAGTATATTAATCAATAGTCCTATAGATAAATTATAAATATTTATACCTATAGGCAAGTGTCAATTTTCTCACAACCTTGAGACAAAGTACACCACTCACTAAAGGCTTCAGCTTTCGCCAGCCAACTATTGTTGCCTTTTCTCACTTCTCTGAATATGAGAAAATGTGAGCACCCTTTTCCCTATCTGAAAGACTGTTCTGGAAATTTTTGTTCATAATCTTTGCCCATAATTCTCATGAACTTTTTTCTTTTTCCTGTTTTAAGAATCTCTTTAAAAGTATTAAGGAACTAAGATATGTGTTCAGTTCATGTCTCAATTTTTCCATTTAGTATCAAATTCTAAGTTTTGTAGCTACTTTATCCAACTCCTAAAGATACTATTTCAATTGTAGTTTATGTTGCTGTTGCTGAGAAATCAATTATCAATTAAATTTCTCTTTTTTCGGATTAATTTCTTTTCATCTTTTTTCTCTAGTTACATTAGAATTTTTTCTCTTGATTTTGACATTCTGCAGTTTCACCCTGGTAAGTTTATATCTAGAAAAGTTCTTTGTGTTTATAGACTTTGGAGTGACTGGAGTGTTGAAGATTTGATGCTTTTGTGGTGCTGGGGAAGGCTCCTGAGAGTCCCTTGACTGCAAGGAGATCAAACCAGTCAACTCTAAAGGAAATAAACCCTGAATATTCATTGGGAGAAATAATGCTGAAGCTGAATAAAACTTTGGCCACCTCTTGCGAAGAGCTGATTCATTTGAAAAGACCCTCATGCTGGGAAGGATTGAAGGCAGGAGGAGAAGGGGACGACAGAGGATGATATAGTTGGATAGTATCACCAACTCAGCGGACATGCAAGTTCCAGAGATGGTGAAGGACAAGGTAGCCTGGTGTGCTGCAGTCCATATGGTCACTAGGAGTCAGACACAGCTTAGTAACTGATTAACGACAATAGATAGACTGAATTTGCTGTGATTCTTGAATCTGAGAATCGGTGTATTTCAACAGCTCTAGCAATTATGAATCATTATTTCTTCTCAACTCATTCTCTCCTCCCTGAAGGACTTTGATCCAACTCCTGTCCTAATGTCTCCTTCTGTCTTTCACGGCTCCTATTTCTCTGCTGTTTTTCAGAGAATTTCTTCTGACCTCTTCTAGGTCACTGATTCTATTTCTGATGCAGGGTTGATTTTATCTATTGAGTGTTTCAGTTATCTATATTTCATTTATAAAATTTCACTCTGATTTCTTTCATATATGTCAGATCAGCTATACGGTTACCTGTTTCCTTGTATATACTTAGCTCTTCCCCTCTAAATATAGTAAGCAGTGTTGTTTCCTAGGCTGTATCTGATTGATACTTGCCAATATTCATAGACTCTGTGGGTTGTTCTCATAGGTTCCCATTCACAGAGAACTCTCTACCTGTATTTGGCCAACTTGTACTGTGGCTGTACATCATAAGTAAAGCCATTCAGTCGTGTCCAACTCTTTGTGACACCGTGGACTGCAACCCACCAGGCTCCTCAGTTCATGGGATTTTCCAGGCAAGAATACTGGAGTGGATTGCCATTTCCTTCTCCAGGGGATCTTCCTGACCCAGGGATCTAACCCAGGTCTCCCGCATTGGAGGCAGACGCTTTAACCTCTGAGCCACCAGGGAAGCCTGGCTGTACATCATGCTTAGTACTAATTAGAAACATGTGAAGCCTATGATGCACGTGTTTCATTGAAAACTTGACTTTGCCTCTCTGACACTCAGGCTGGGGTCATTAGAAGCCTGAGACCACCTTAAACAACTTCATAGGTGAGGATCTGACATTCTGCAGTTTCACCCTGGTAAGTTTATATCTAGAAAATTTATATCTTATATAAGATATAAGAAAACTTATATCTAGAAAACTCCCTGGACTATCCCAGGCAATGGGCATATGGTTTATAAATTCCTGGTTCACTTCTGATTCAAACTTCCTAGAGGGGGATATCAATAAGTTTTATTCTTGATGTGGATAAGGTCTTCTATAAGAGTCTCCAGTTTTTCGAGGGTTTTTGTCTTAATTTCTGTCTTCTCATCCAATAAGTCACTCAATGCAGAGATTCAAATTTTTCTGACTTGGGAACTACCACCGTAATTATATCAGCTTCCCCTCAGCTTCTTCCTGGTAATTCCTTCAAATCTTTATACCCTGAACCTTTCCCATTCTTTACTTGTCATAACACAAAAATTTTAAAAACAGAAATAGATTTATGTGTGATGTGTGGAGGAAGGAGTGTCCCAGGGGGTTTAGTGGTAAAGTATCTGCCTGCCAATACAAGAGATTCAGGTTTGATCCCTGGGTTGGGAAGATGCCCTGAAGAAGGGAACTCAATCCACTCAGTGTTCTTGCCTAGAAAATCCGAAGGACAGAGGAACCCGACAGGCTACAGTCCCTGGGGCCAAAAAGAGGTGGACACAGCTTAGCAACTGAACAGCAATAACCAATAATCATGATAACAGCAGGGTAGAAAAGTTTTGTGTGGACTTTATTTCCAGACCATGTACAAATCTCAACTGTCTATCTACTTGGTAACTACATGCATATCCTTAAGTAGAATTCATGGAATATCATATCTTAAAAATCTCCTGCAACCTACTGGCAAAAAATAAATATCATGATGGTAATCACCATTTCAATTAGTAATTTGTTGTTTTTCCTATATCAGGCTCTATGCAAGCATAATTCTTTATATATTACTATCTTTACTCTTCAGCAGTACCTGATAACATGGGCTTATTTTAACTTTACAGATGAGGAAACTTATGAGCTGAACAACTTGCCCTACTGAATGTATCAACTACAGACAGAACTCTGAGCTCAGGTCTGTCTGGTTCTTTGGGTCAATGCTGCGACTCGGTGCTTGAAAGTGAGCAACAGACATGGGGATCCTTGACAAAGCGAGGCATCATGCGGCCACGTGAACCCACACTTCAGCTCCTTATAGGCTTTGCTCTGTGGTTTCAGTGGTTTGCTGCAAGAAGGAAACTGGGTGGACCGTTTGGTTTGTTTCATACTGTATAATGTATAAATTTGTTTATGGATTAAAGTTCTTTTGTTAATAATTTGCTGCTGTTGTTCATTCAGTCAGGCGAGTCCGACTCTTTGCAACTCCATGGGCTGCAGCATGCTCGGCTTCCCAGTCCTTCACTACCTACCAGGGTTTGCTCAAACTCATGTCCATTGAATTGGTGATGCCATCCAACCATTTCATCCTCTGTCACCCCCTACCCTCCTGCCTTCAATTTTTCTCAGCATCAGGGTCTTTTCCAGTGATCCGGCTCTTTGCATCAGGTGGCCACTGAAGCGTCAACTTCGGCATCAGTTCTTCCAATGAACCTTCAGGGTTGATTTTCCTTTAGGATTGACTTGTTGGGTCTCCTTGATGCCCAAGGGACTCTCTAATTACCTATTTCCTTTTTAAATAAGTAACTATCCTTAGCCTTTAAATGGCTACCATCAAATGTCACATCCACCTTTGCCTGCCTAAGAATGTCTAAATGCAGCTTCATGCCCTATTTATCTTAGATCTGTTGATCTTGGGGACATTTACATTTTTTCATCACTTTCGCAAAATATTTCAGGTGTGGATAGTCAGAAAATTATCAGGAGATTATGCTGTTTTTCTGCTAAGGTGAGCTTGACTGTTTCACGGAGCTCCTTCATGACTGTGAAAATAGCCCTGTGTGTCTCTCCACCTAGTGGGCTGCGCCAAGCGTGTAGTTAACATCACTGTCAGAACTCTAGCTCCTGGACTGTTTAGCTTCCCTGTGTTTAAATTGGCAGCTTTCATGTTGCTTTACTACACTTTTGCATCTAATTGCCTAGAATTTTACATTAAGCAAAAACGTAATTTCTTTGGAAATATGCACTCAAAAATATATAGAGAATGATATCATGTAGAAAGAATTTGCAGAGGGCAAAAAGAAACTTCAGCAGTTAATGTTTGGCTTTTCTGAATTTTATTTTCCACTAAAATGATTGTCCCCTTCTGACTAATTATGATTCCAGTTTTAAAATGAAGGCTAAAGGGACTCCTATATACTTTGGGCTAATCTTTTTAAAGAATCAAATGACTGTATTCACAAATATTGGGGGATAAATAGCCAAATGAAAATATAACAAACTTAGAAAATGCAAATGTTATATGCTATTGGAAGATTTTAAACTATGAGTTCTGTGCTAATTGATTCAAAGATACTAATTCTGCTTTAAATGATTTCTCGCAGTTCTCAGTTATAAAATAGTTTCACGGGAAGTCACATGAGTTCTTTTATTAGGGGCTCCGCATAAGTTACTAAGTAGGTCCTTGAGTGGCCAAATAGACCTAACACAGCTGCCCAAGTGACTTGCCCAGAATTGGGAACAACCAGACAAAGGGCGCGTCAGCCTCATTAATGAAAATGGATGCCAATTCATTTAGCGTCGATTGACTGATTGCTAACCAATCAAGAAACCGCATTACTTACATATATTCATATCAGTAAGAAATGGAGTGTCTATTAAAACCAATATTACCCCAAAGTACTAAACATAAAGTGCAGTAGGAAATTTACGCATTTAAATCGGTGCTAAATATTTTTGTTTTTTCCAAATTAAGGTTTTTTTAATACCGTGGAAGAAAGTTTTGTTTTATTTTTGTTCTCTGTATATGTCTATGTGTGTGGCACGACTTATAAATCACCATGAGTAGTCTGCAGCATTTGAATTTTCTATGAAATGATCAAAATTTGACACTGCTTTTCTGCAGCTGCTTTATTCAGATGCCAGTTTGTAGTTCATGACATCCCATGAAATAGACTTCAATTTATTTGTCAACTGTGATAATAGTGGTTAATGTATCAAATTTTCAATAAAATACTATATAAAGATGATCAAAATCTCCCCCCCACNAAAAACCAGAAAAGCCAAAAAAAAAAGAAAAGAAAACCACAATGGAAGGTACAGCTCTATGACCCTCACTGTGTCTGGAGAAAGACAACTCACTCAGGCTGTACATCTATTGAGAAAGGTTACTTTAGGCAAGCACAATCTACTCAGTAGAAAAATACTGTAACAGCTAGTGCCAGAACACCCTTTAGGTTTGGGTAGGCCTCCAATTCAGCACCATGTATCAACACATTCCTCAAAATCAAAAAATATACTCAGGCTCATAAAAAATAGAAGCAACATATCAAAGGCCACTTGGAAAAGACGTTATTACTCAGAAGTAGGCCAGCATTTCCACTGATAGAACTGCTTACATTGTTATCAGTTTAATGGGAAAATTTACAACTTTAATTGTCATTTTGGGTCAGATCCAAACACTAAAGACTCTTTTTTAGCTTAGCTTTGCTTTGCTTTGTTTTATTTTTACTACCAGAGTTGTTGTTTATAGAAGTAGATTTACAAAGGTCATTTAAAACTAGTTTCAGTTCAGTTCAATTCAATCGCTCAGTTGTGTCCGACTCTCTGTGACCCCATGAATCGCAGCACGCCAGGCCTCCCTGTCCATCACCAACTCCC
>SJYW01051405.1:73494-102368 GCA_006410735.1 Raphicerus campestris | reverse complement strand
TGAAATAAGAACAGAATTCAGTATTACAGAGACTAACGTGAGTGGCCTATGATTTGAGAGGAAAGACTAGGGAAAATTCAACTAAGCTTCTAGAGTCAGAATGCATACAGCAACATGACTAAGTCCATGTCAGAAGCAGAAAGGGTTGGTAAGGAATGAAGTTCCTAGCTCGACTGTCTGGGTGAAATAATTCTCGCCTCCCCACATTTCCAAACTCTGTTGTTATTTGGCCTCAAAAGTTTTCTCCTTGGACCTTGCCTACTTACTATCTCATCTTTCATATGGTTTACTCTAAAGGGTCAGCAGGATTTAAGGTTTTCAAAGCAATGCACGATTGGAACAGGGAATGTTTCAGAGGATCCCTAGGTCACAAAGATCTCCTGGAGAAGGAAATGGCAACTCACTCCGGTATTCTTGCCTGAGAAATCCCTGGACAGAGAAGCCTGGTGGGCTACAGTCTGTGGGGTCACAGAGAGTCAGACATGGCTGAGCATGAGGCCTATCTGGGTTTGATCTTTAGGGACAGAGAGCAACTGGCAATTATACTCTGTCAAAAAACAAAAGAAAACTGTGCAAATACAGACAGCATCATTGCACATTCAACTGCCTCCACTCCCGGGGTAAAGAACACTGAATTTCTTCCAGTGACTCTTTATAACATATGAAAAAATGCTACCTAAATTCAGACACTTATCTCCAAACTTTGCTTATCTAGGTGATCACCTACAGGTGATCAACAGGTAACTACTTCAGATAGAGGGTGTAAGACCTGAGTCACCAGCTGAGTGATGTGTTAGAGCCAGCTCACACCTATCAGCAACAATCATTTGTGTTCAGAATTTAATGACGTCATGAAAGTAAGTTTAAATCTGCCACAGTGGGAATATTTACACCAGAGGAGTTAGCAGATGCTATGATCAGTCCGTCCCCACCAGCCATGATCTCCTACTGTTAGGCATTTCCCAGTGGCTGACTGCGTGGGTTACAAATGCACAGGGCCCTGTGGCCACCCCTTTCATTCCAGTTGGGTGAGGACAGATATCTGCAATTGATCCCAGACTTCATTAGACTTTGTCTTTTGATTACGCAAAAAAAGCTTTCTAAAACCAAGACTTCAGGTTGCCACGAAGAGGTGATTAGAGTTGGCTCCTAAGTGTAAGCCTACTTGGCAGTTTAACATGTCTACAGGATTTATGAGAGGCACTAACTTGGATAAATAATGAACATCCAGAAAGAGAGTAGACTATGCAAAGGCCCTTGATCTTGAGCCAAAAGAAACTTCTCTATAGCTATCTCCCTAATAATGCTGCAAGTGTTTTAGTTCAATGAAGAACCGCAAGGGCTTCAAAAATACTTTCAGGTTAAAGAAATCAGGTTGCTTACCAATTATCTTTTGCAGTCTGTCTCCCAATGACCTTCCTTTTAAAAAATGCTCCATAATAAACTCATTCGGGTAAAATGAAAGTTCCTGGGACCATGATCTTGTTATTTAATGATATACACATCCTTTGATCCATGTCAATTCAGTCTCGTTAGTAAAGAGAACTCGAAGGATCTCACATCTTCTAGTCAACTCAAGAAATCCATGGTTAAGGAGCTTGGGAGAGGGACTCCTTCCTCTCTTCTCACAGGCTGACTCCATCCTCACTTCTGCCCTTAATGTCTTCATTTCCTCTCTACCTCAGATGAGTTACCAGAGGAACAGAAATATTCAGATGTGCTAAAAATCAAATGTTACCAAAGAAATACTAAGCAAATTGGAAAGTTTTGCAAAAGAAAACTGATACCAGATGAAAAAATCAGGCACACTATACTTTATTCTGTCCCCCCACCTTAACCTTAATTAATGTTTTATCTGATAATAAAATTGTAGAGTCACAGGTATTTCTCTCTCTTTTTTTATTAGGGTGCAGGGGATAAGTTTAATTGTTATTTTATTTTATACAGGGTTTTTCTCTCGTAGTTTTTCGGAGTATATATTTTGATGTCTTGTGATTTCATTATTCTGTG
Organism: Raphicerus campestris; assembly: GCA_006410735.1. Lineage (NCBI taxonomy): Eukaryota > Metazoa > Chordata > Mammalia > Artiodactyla > Bovidae > Raphicerus > Raphicerus campestris. The sequence goes on along the minus strand of SJYW01051405.1, from coordinate 100,358 downwards.
GATTTATTTTCATTTCCTTTTCTCAGTACTAGACCTGCACACTCAGTCTGAAGGCTCATCTTTTTCTTCAATTTTGTCAATTTCCCCACTTATTTTTTTCAAACAGCATTTTTCTGTTATTCTTTTTCTCCTATTTTGGGCATGTGTTGGAGTCTCTCAGTCACCCTCTCTGTTTTTTATATGCAGTCTGTATGTACACCTGTGTATACACGTGTACACATACGCATGAGCAAGAAATTCTTTAGTATATTCTTTAGTATACTCTATTACCGTTCAGTCACTCAGTTATGTCTGACTCTTTGTGACCCCATGGACTGCAGCACGCCAGTCTTCCCTGTCCATCACCAACTCCTGGAGCTTGCTCATGTCCATTGAGTCGGTGATGTCATTCAACCATCTCATCCTCTGTCATCCCCTTCTCCTCCTGCCTTCAATCTTTCCCAGCATCAGGGTCTTTTCTAATGAGTCAGTTCTTTGCATCAGGTGGCCAAAGTATTGAAGTTTCAGCTTCAGCATCAGTCCTTCCAACGAATATTCAGGACTGATTTCCTTTAGGATGGACTTGTTGGATCTATTACATTTGGGGTGAATTCTTTCCTGCCTGTGCCCAGTCTAGAAACTACCCATCAAGTATTTCTATGACAATGATATACCTCTCATTTCTACTATTAATATGTATAATTCATTTTTTCCTGTAGCCACAAATGTATTTCTGTTTATTTCTTAATCTTTTTAGTTCCTTATATGGATGCTGTGGTATACAAATACCACAGGAGACAAATCAACACCTCCCAAGATGCGCATCTCCAACCCCAGGACCCTGTGCCTATGTTATCTTGCATGCCCAGAGGGGACTGTGTGCATGTGTTCATGTTAAAAGTCTTGAGATGGGAAGACTAACCTGGATTGTGTAGGTGGGTCAAAAGCAATGTCAAGAATACTAATCAGGAAGGAAGGTGTATGAGAGACAAAGAGTCGGTTGGATGATAGAAACAGAGGTTGGAGTGATGGGTTCTGAAGACAGAGGGAAGAGCCTAGGGCCAAGGAAGTCAGGTGTCCTCTGGCAGCTGGGAAAGGAAAGGAAGCAAGTTCCTGGTTAGAGCCTCCAAGACAACGCAGCCCAACTGACACATAGATTCTGACCCCGAGAGACCCCTGTTGGGCGTAAGATGGCACATCTGGGCTGTTATAAGCCATTGTATTTGCGGTCATTTGCAATTACAGCGGGAACAGAAAACTGGTTCTATGTCTTTCTTCTTCCTTTTGAGAATATTTAACATATTTAGAATCTTTTTTTTCTATTGTTCTACTTATTCTACTGTATTTATTTTATTTGCAGTAGATTTATCTGTTTTGTTTTTTTTTTCCTTTCCCCATAATCTTACTCTTCCTCATTAGAGACACAGGTCCAACAGTTTGTCTTGTCTACACCCTGCCACCCCTCTACGTGGCTCTGAGGTAAAGAATTCCTGTGCCAATGCAGGGGACACAGGAGACTCGGGTTTGATCTCTGGTTGGGAAGATCCCCTGGAGGAGGGCATGGCAACCCACTCCAGTATCCTTGCCTGGAGAGTCCTGGCAGAGAAATCTGGCAGGCTACAGCCCATGGGGTCTCAAAGAGGTGCACACGACTGAGCATGAGGCTTCCCGCCTTGCCTGTCCTGAGGTCTCCATTCCAGAACTGAGTCTCAGAACAGTGCACACTTTTCACTGGGATGAACTGGATGCCTCAGGTCCCACAATGAATCCAACAGGCAACTCGGCCCTCCCTGGCTTCCTCCTCTTCCTGACATAAACCTCACCACCTAAGCCTTAGTCCCAGGCAACAGTCAACCTTACATCTTTTCTCAGCATCCTTTCATAAGCCAGGTAGCCCAAATGAGGACTGTTATTTTAAGCAGTGGAAGTGTTCCTGGCCACTCATCTGGGATATGGCATCCAGGCTCCTGGTACCCAGAGGAGATAAGCAAGCCCCGCTTTTGCCATCCTGCCAGACCCTTCATCTCTGCCTGCCTTTTCCCTTTCTTCCTGATCATGCCCGTTGATGTGCTCATGTTGTTTTTAACCATCTAAGTGTTTTCTCTATAATCTATAGCATATTGTTTTTCTCTATAGTTCAGGGGTGTGTCTCAAAACATGAATGTCAAAAACATCACCATGAATAGACACCTTCATATCCATTGTGCGTGTATGTGTGCATGTCCTTAAGTGATCAGTCATGTCTGACTCTCTATGACCCTTTGGACTGTAGCCCTCCAGACTCCCTTGTCCATGGGACTTTTCAGGCAAGAATACTGGAGTGGGTTGACATTTCCCTTTTCCAGGGGATCTTGCCAACCCAGGGATCGAGCTTGCATCTCTTCCACTGCAAGCAGATTTTTTTACCCGCTGAGCCATCAGGGAAGCCCTTAGTGGACAACAAGTTCATTTTAGACAGAACTCTTGGTGAGAGACAAAAGAAAAGAAGCTTTCCATCTTGCAGCTAAGCAAGATACTGTTCTTTCCGACGCCAAGCAGTTGAACGTGCAATGTTTCCTGGAGCTCTGAGCTAGGACAGTCCTGAGCGTTCATCTGTTCTCGCTGGAAAAGTGTGCCATCCTCGGTGAATGAGGGTGCTGGGGCGGGGGTGTGCCCTCACCCATGTAACATATTTGGCAGGATGCAGACAGAGCCCTGAGCAGCAGAGTTACTCATTTTCATGCCACAGTGTCACGTGTGTGTGCTCAGTGTGCAGTCCAACCCTGTGACCCCGTGGACGGCAGCCCACCAGGCTCCTCTGTCCAGGGGATTCTCTGGGCAAGAGCACTGGAATGGGTTGCCATGCCCTCCTCCAGGGGATCTTCTCCACTCAGGGACTGAACTCGCGACTCTCACGTCTCCTGCATTGGCAGGTGGGTTCTTTACCACTAGCGCCACCTGGGAAGCCCACAACATCATCAACCTTGAAGAAATTAATTTTGGAAGGGAATTTTTTTCTAAGTTCAACAGGAAGTGAGGAAACATTTTTGGATGAGTCAGAGCAGATCACCTCCCCAGCACCCCTGTCACTAGGTCAGTGAAGAAGCATGTCGTCACTTCGTCGGCAAAACCTCATAGAAATAGTTTGGTGTAAGAGTTAACATATTGTCTCCTACAATATGTTTAAAATGATTTAAAGAAATGATTTAAAGATAATTAAAATAGGTAGCAATATGCCAATATTCTTTTAATAATTCATAGCTCAATGATGGGAAAATTATAATTATGTAGTTATAAGTAAACGTCAAGCATGGTCTTAGAGTCAGTGGAGAAAATACCATTACAAAACGTAAAGTCCCTCAAACCCGTGCTGAAGTCCAAGATCAATATTTTCATGCCTTTTACAGCATTCCAAATGAATCCTAAAAAGGATGTTCTAAATACTTTAAGTTTCCTTTTAATCTGGTTAAGCAAATAGCAACAACAAGATGTGAAAATTTGGCAGACCCAGAAATGTAAGCAGATCTATAAATACAGGATATCTTTTGTGGTCAGGCAGTTTTAATGTACTTTACACATATGGAATATATATTTCCATGAGCGTTTGGGGATAGATTCGTTTTTTTCCAATGTGCATGGATCTATCTGTAGATATGTCTATATATCTCTATGTAGTTCGAGTTAAAATACATATCCATAAAGGCGTTAAAAGAACTCAGGTGATATTAAAATTACAGAATTACTGTTCATTCTTATTTTAGGAAAAGAATGCCTTCATCTATAAGCATTCATGTGAACACTGATTTCAAAGAAGAAAAAAAATTAAAGTCATATGTTAACTGAAATGAGCATTGATTTAAAAACTTAACCCAGATTGAAAATTTGCTTAAGAAAAGTTTAATTACTATAATATTATTCCCACTATGAGAAATTATCTAAAGATAATTAAAATATATAGCAAAATGCCAATATTCTTTTAATAATTCATAGCTCAGTGATGGGAAAATTATAATTGTGTAGTTGTAAGTAAAGATGTTCAGAGGGCCAGTCCATTCATTTATTGGCAAGCTCCCTTGCTTTGCCAAGACCCTTAAAAATGAACTTGCTCAAACCTTAGACTTGACTATGTTTGAGTGATGGCACAGGACAAGTCTGAGTGCAAATGTTTCAGTTAGTTTAGAAATGTCATTTCTAGCGCTTTTATTTTCTCTTACATATTCTGATTTACTGTTCACTAGGTCATACTGCATTAGGCATTGGTTTAATGGGTCCAATTTAAAATATTATACTTCTCTTTTAATGCATTTGGTTCCGTGTTACGTGTCTAATCTCAACTTTGTCACTTACTCGCAGACAATACAAATCCCATTCACAAAGGAAACAACCTTGGTCCTCTCTCCTTTCAAATGCACCAGCAGAATTTCTTTTTTACTGTTGCTTCTCAAGGCCACAGCACAGAAAAATATCCTAATTAAAATGCAGTTTGATTATATTTTCTTCAAGGATTACTGAGACTAAAAAGGTGAAATATAGTTTGATTATATTTTCTTCAAGGATTACTGAGACTAAAAAGGTGAAAGAAATATAGATTTTTAAAGAAATTATCTGAGCCCTGATAGAGACATCTGAATTTCACACTGGTAGCTTTCTTTTCTTCAACATCCTGTACCTTGTGAGGGAAAAAAAAAAAATTAAAAGAGTCGCCGTGGCACAGGGATGAATGTGGATATCACTGGAGCTAGTTTAATGCACACATGTGCTAGTTAAATACACACATGTGACCGTGGACAGAATTCAGAAAGCATCTAAGTAGCGACGCAGGAGGCGTGCAGAGGAGAGCTCCCTGCCGCCTGCTCTGTCGCCGTTTAGGCACTAGATCGTGCTCGACTGTGTGTGGCCCCACGGACCACAGCCCGCCAGGTTCCTCTGTCCTTCTCCAGGCAGAGCATACTGGAGTGGATTGCCATTCCCGCCTCCAGAGGGTCTTTCTGACACGGGGACTGAACCCACAGCTCACGTGTCTCCTGCACCGCGGGGGGATTCTTTACCACTGCGTCACCCGGAAAGCCCATTCTCACCATCAAATAACCTTTGGTAAAAGCTTCTTCCTCTCTTCCTTTCTTTCTCTTTCCTTCCTTTCTTCTTTCCTAACTTCCCTCCTTCCTTTTTTTTTTCTATCTATTCTTCGTGAGATTGCATGCATATCATAAGAAGAAGAAACGCCACGCTGCGTAGTAATATCCCTTCAAGGTATTTAATCCACGATTTTAAAAAATCAAACGGGTGCATTGCCGTGTCTTGAACTTAATGTCTTTGCTTGTTCCTGTAAGTCTGTTGGACCAGTGGTCCCCAACCTTTTTTTGGCACCAGGGGCTGGTTTCATAAAAAACAATTTGTCCACAGCCCACAGTTGGATGCGGGCGGGGTGGGGGCGGGCAGTTTCAGGACGATGTTCATAGGGAGCGTGCAATGTAGTTCCCTTGCATTTGCAGTTCGCGGCAGGGTTCACACTCCTATGGGAGTCTAATGCCGCCACTGACCTGACAGGAGGCAGAGTCCGGGCTGTAATGTGAGCGACGGGAGTGAAATACAGACGAAGCTGCAGCTGAAGTCTCGCTGGCTCGCTGCCTCTCACTGCCTGCTGGGTGGCTGGGCTCCTAACAGGCCACGGACCAGGCCTGGGGTGGGGACGGGGTTGAGGACGAAAGCTCAGCCTCATCTGACCCTAAAAGGTTCGATTTAATCCAGAAAAGAATTACCTTGACGTTATGAGATTCTATTATCTCTGTTTCCCCACTTTTCGGTAAACCTTGTAAATGAATACCACTCACTTCTGTTACATTTAAAAATGACTTCCACCAAGGAAAAGTGAATCAGTTGAGGAAAAAAAAAGGAAAAAGAACCATCCATTAGAAGAAAATAGTGGAAGATGCATTTAATGATATACAGCATAGAGGAGAGTCGAGATGTTGAGAAATAAGAAATCGAGAAACAAGCCCTTTGGAGTTTTCAGTACAACGTTTAGCTTCATGAAAATCCAGTCTTGGGTTTGGAGTCATCATTCAAGATCTTTTTGCTCATTCTCATCATGAAAACCAGTCAATCCTAAAGGAAATCAGTCCTGAATATTCACTGGACGGACTGATGCTGAAGCTGAAGCTCTAATACTTTGAGCATGTGATGTGAAGTGTCAACTCATTGGAAAAAAAAACAAAAAAAAAACCTGATACTGGGAAAGACTGAGTGCAGGATGAGAAGGGGGCAACAGAGGGTGAGACGGTTGGATGGCATCATCAACTGACGACATGAGTGTGAGAGCTCTGGGAGATGGTGAAGGACAGGGAAGCCTGGTGTGCCGCAGTCCATGGGGCCACAAAGAGTCGGACACGACTGAGTGACTGAAGAATAACAGGATCAAACAGATATTTCATATACTTGAACTTTTGATATCTTTGGATTACTTGAGGACTTTGTTTATAAGCTTAGTTTTCAACTTTATCACCCAAATTCCATGTTATTATACAGGCCCCAAATCTAAAAGCTGAGTTCCCATAAGAGAACTGCTTGAAGCTGTGCACATTCATTTTCACATGCAGAAGTACATTGGAATAAGCTCTTCTATCGGAACGGAAGAAGCCGAGCTCCACGTTCTACTTGATGATAGCTCTGGGCAGCATCAGGCATCAGAGTTGACAGGAACGTGAGAACTCAGAGGTGAAATGACCCACCCAAGAGCACACAGTCAGGCAGGAAATCTTGGCAGTAGAGCCCAGATCTCCTCGCTGTCTTTCTCAGGATGTAATTACAAAAATATGCTGTCATCAGGGAGAACTAAGCTTTAAAACACATCATGGCAAATTAATTTTAGGAATTTTTTTTTTTTTGCAGTTAGATCTGTTTTGTTGCAATGATGCAAGTATGTTCAAAAACCACATCTAAAACAAAGCAACCATAATAAAATGGAAAGGCAGGTAAAACCTCCACCTCACTGACATTACATTGCTAAAGGACATGTTCAGGATGGCCGCCAGACTTCTGTCGTGTCGGTACAGGTGCTGTTTGGTGTCACCCACGTATTTCTCTCTTCCTTTCGTGTTAGTGCAAGTATGCCTTCTTACATTTGGCTGATGCGATCTCTTTTCTACCGTTCAACAAAACATATAGTAGTTCATCAGAGCAGAAGCAAGCGCGTGAAGTTTTGACATTTCAGCAGCCGAAATACTAAAGCTCTACAGCTATTAATAAATGTTTGTAAAACAAGAAAGGCAATTTTAAAATGTCACAGCACACAGTAATGAAATTACAGGGCTGAGGCCCCTGACAAGGAGGAATTCCAATAGGAGAACCCCTTCCTTTCCCATAGAAGACAAGGAAGGGTTCATCAACGTTGGTGAAGTTGTTACTGAAGGGGTGTGTGGGCCTGGCGGCTCCCCTCTCAGAAGCCAATAAACAAGCCAGGCTTGTAGAGAGGAATGTTTGCTTTATTTCAGATGCCAGCGACTGAGGGGGGGGTGGCGCAGGGAGGTGGACGTCCACCCAAAGGCCGAGTCCCCGCTCCCCCACTGGGGAAACCAGTGGGCGCGCGGGAGCCTTCACAGACAGAAGGAGGGGCTCCCTGCAGAAACGGCACAGTCGGCGCTGCCAGGCATCTGGGAGTTGGTCATCGGGGGTCTGACTAGGGCCATCACGGTTGTTTCAGGCAGTTAATCTTCAGTTCCAAAGCCCCTTTGTCCCCCTTTCTTTGAGGCCAGTTCTTGGAACTGTGGCAGCTCATGTCCTGGGTCCAGTCTAGTGAGGTCCTGGGTCATCATCAGTTAACTCCTCCACCTGGGGTTTCAGTGTCTGTAAGACAGCTCACAGGATGCAGCTCAGAATATGGTCTGGAGCCCGTGAGGAAGAGCTAATGGTCTCTGACTCTGCTGAATGACTGCTTCCTTATTATTTCGTCTCCTTTCACTCTTTCCTTTGCTTCTGCATTTTCCATTTTTCTGATTAAACTTATTTTTTGACTGAAGTTTTCCAGAGACAGAAGGCAGGCTGAGGACACAGGGGGAAGGCAGGGCAAGGACCACAGGTCTCGCTCTGCTTCAAGGTGACCAACGACCCCTACTCAGGACCATGATTTTTGGAGAAGAGCAACCGATCTGGGTCGAATTGACAGCTACGTGGCTTTCCCTTTGGAAAATAGTTAAACGTCCTTGCAAGTCTTCAGAAGAGCGCGAAGCATCTCACTCCAGATGCAGTGCCTCCCAGGGGTGCCCGTGAGCACTTTCAAGTTTATGGAGGAAATATTCCCTCTCAAGAAAATTGGGTACTGCAAAGATCCGGAAAAGGCAGGTCCCCAAACTTCGGAGTGGGCCTCAACTAGAAGCCCCTCTNAGGTGGGTTCTTTACCACTAGCGCCACCTGGGAAGCCCACAACATCATCAACCTTGAAGAAATTAATTTTGGAAGGGAATTTTTTTCTAAGTTCAACAGGAAGTGAGGAAACATTTTTGGATGAGTCAGAGCAGATCACCTCCCCAGCACCCCTGTCACTAGGTCAGTGAAGAAGCATGTCGTCACTTCGTCGGCAAAACCTCATAGAAATAGTTTGGTGTAAGAGTTAACATATTGTCTCCTACAATATGTTTAAAATGATTTAAAGAAATGATTTAAAGATAATTAAAATAGGTAGCAATATGCCAATATTCTTTTAATAATTCATAGCTCAATGATGGGAAAATTATAATTATGTAGTTATAAGTAAACGTCAAGCATGGTCTTAGAGTCAGTGGAGAAAATACCATTACAAAACGTAAAGTCCCTCAAACCCGTGCTGAAGTCCAAGATCAATATTTTCATGCCTTTTACAGCATTCCAAATGAATCCTAAAAAGGATGTTCTAAATACTTTAAGTTTCCTTTTAATCTGGTTAAGCAAATAGCAACAACAAGATGTGAAAATTTGGCAGACCCAGAAATGTAAGCAGATCTATAAATACAGGATATCTTTTGTGGTCAGGCAGTTTTAATGTACTTTACACATATGGAATATATATTTCCATGAGCCTTTGGGGATAGATTCGTTTTTTTCCAATGTGCATGGATCTATCTGTAGATATGTCTATATATCTCTATGTAGTTCGAGTTAAAATACATATCCATAAAGGCGTTAAAAGAACTCAGGTGATATTAAAATTACAGAATTACTGTTCATTCTTATTTTAGGAAAAGAATGCCTTCATCTATAAGCATTCATGTGAACACTGATTTCAAAGAAGAAAAAAAATTAAAGTCATATGTTAACTGAAATGAGCATTGATTTAAAAACTTAACCCAGATTGAAAATTTGCTTAAGAAAAGTTTAATTACTATAATATTATTCCCACTATGAGAAATTATCTAAAGATAATTAAAATATATAGCAAAATGCCAATATTCTTTTAATAATTCATAGCTCAGTGATGGGAAAATTATAATTGTGTAGTTGTAAGTAAAGACGTTCAGAGGGCCAGTCCATTCACTTATTGGCAAGCTCCCTTGCTTTGCCAAGATCCTTAAAAATGAACTTGCTCAAACCTTAGACTTGACTATGTTTGAGTGATGGCACAGGACAAGTCTGAGTGCAAATGTTTCAGTTAGTTTAGAAGTGTCATTTCTAGCGCTTTTATTTTCTCTTACATATTCTGATTTACTGTTCACTAGGTCATACTGCATTAGGCATTGATTTAATGGGTCCAATTTAAAATATTATACTTCTCTTTTAATGCATTTGGTTCCGTGTTACATGTCTAATCTCAACTTTGTCACTTACTCGCAGACAATACAAATCCCATTCACAAAGGAAACAACCTTGGTCCTCTCTCCTTTCAAATGCACCAGCAGAATTTCTTTTTTACTGTTGCTTCTCAAGGCCACAGCACAGAAAAATATCCTAATTAAAATGCAGTTTGATTATATTTTCTTCAAGGATTACTGAGACTAAAAAGGTGAAATATAGTTTGATTATATTTTCTTCAAGGATTACTGAGACTAAAAAGGTGAAAGAAATATAGATTTTTAAAGAAATTATCTGAGCCCTGATAGAGACATCTGAATTTCACACTGGTAGCTTTCTTTTCTTCAACATCCTGTACCTTGTGAGGGAAAAAAAAAAAATTAAAAGAGTCGCCGTGGCACAGGGATGAATGTGGATATCACTGGAGCTAGTTTAATGCACACATGTGCTAGTTAAATACACACATGTGACCGTGGACAGAATTCAGAAAGCATCTAAGTAGCGACGCAGGAGGCGTGCAGAGGAGAGCTCCCTGCCGCCTGCTCTGTCGCCGTTTAGGCACTAGATCGTGCTCGACTGTGTGTGGCCCCACGGACCACAGCCCGCCAGGTTCCTCTGTCCTTCTCCAGGCAGAGCATACTGGAGTGGATTGCCATTCCCGCCTCCAGAGGGTCTTTCTGACACGGGGACTGAACCCACAGCTCACGTGTCTCCTGCACCGCGGGGGGATTCTTTACCACTGCGTCACCCGGAAAGCCCATTCTCACCATCAAATAACCTTTGGTAAAAGCTTCTTCCTCTCTTCCTTTCTTTCTCTTTCCTTCCTTTCTTCTTTCCTAACTTCCCTCCTTCCTTTTTTTTTTCTATCTATTCTTCGTGAGATTGCATGCATATCATAAGAAGAAGAAACGCCACGCTGCGTAGTAATATCCCTTCAAGGTATTTAATCCACGATTTTAAAAAATCAAACGGGTGCATTGCCGTGTCTTGAACTTAATGTCTTTGCTTGTTCCTGTAAGTCTGTTGGACCAGTGGTCCCCAACCTTTTTTTGGCACCAGGGGCTGGTTTCATAAAAAACAATTTGTCCACAGCCCACAGTTGGATGCGGGCGGGGTGGGGGCGGGCAGTTTCAGGACGATGTTCATAGGGAGCGTGCAATGTAGTTCCCTTGCATTTGCAGTTCGCGGCAGGGTTCACACTCCTATGGGAGTCTAATGCCGCCACTGACCTGACAGGAGGCAGAGTCCGGGCTGTAATGTGAGCGACGGGAGTGAAATACAGACGAAGCTGCAGCTGAAGTCTCGCTGGCTCGCTGCCTCTCACTGCCTGCTGGGTGGCTGGGCTCCTAACAGGCCACGGACCAGGCCTGGGGTGGGGACGGGGTTGAGGACGAAAGCTCAGCCTCATCTGACCCTAAAAGGTTCGATTTAATCCAGAAAAGAATTACCTTGACGTTATGAGATTCTATTATCTCTGTTTCCCCACTTTTCGGTAAACCTTGTAAATGAATACCACTCACTTCTGTTACATTTAAAAATGACTTCCACCAAGGAAAAGTGAATCAGTTGAGGAAAAAAAAAGGAAAAAGAACCATCCATTAGAAGAAAATAGTGGAAGATGCATTTAATGATATACAGCATAGAGGAGAGTCGAGATGTTGAGAAATAAGAAATCGAGAAACAAGCCCTTTGGAGTTTTCAGTACAACGTTTAGCTTCATGAAAATCCAGTCTTGGGTTTGGAGTCATCATTCAAGATCTTTTTGCTCATTCTCATCATGAAAACCAGTCAATCCTAAAGGAAATCAGTCCTGAATATTCACTGGACGGACTGATGCTGAAGCTGAAGCTCTAATACTTTGAGCATGTGATGTGAAGTGTCAACTCATTGGAAAAAAAAACAAAAAAAAAACCTGATACTGGGAAAGACTGAGTGCAGGATGAGAAGGGGGCAACAGAGGGTGAGACGGTTGGATGGCATCATCAACTGACGACATGAGTGTGAGAGCTCTGGGAGATGGTGAAGGACAGGGAAGCCTGGTGTGCCGCAGTCCATGGGGCCACAAAGAGTCGGACACGACTGAGTGACTGAAGAATAACAGGATCAAACAGATATTTCATATACTTGAACTTTTGATATCTTTGGATTACTTGAGGACTTTGTTTATAAGCTTAGTTTTCAACTTTATCACCCAAATTCCATGTTATTATACAGGCCCCAAATCTAAAAGCTGAGTTCCCATAAGAGAACTGCTTGAAGCTGTGCACATTCATTTTCACATGCAGAAGTACATTGGAATAAGCTCTTCTATCGGAACGGAAGAAGCCGAGCTCCACGTTCTACTTGATGATAGCTCTGGGCAGCATCAGGCATCAGAGTTGACAGGAACGTGAGAANAGGTGGGTTCTTTACCACTAGCGCCACCTGGGAAGCCCACAACATCATCAACCTTGAAGAAATTAATTTTGGAAGGGAATTTTTTTCTAAGTTCAACAGGAAGTGAGGAAACATTTTTGGATGAGTCAGAGCAGATCACCTCCCCAGCACCCCTGTCACTAGGTCAGTGAAGAAGCATGTCGTCACTTCGTCGGCAAAACCTCATAGAAATAGTTTGGTGTAAGAGTTAACATATTGTCTCCTACAATATGTTTAAAATGATTTAAAGAAATGATTTAAAGATAATTAAAATAGGTAGCAATATGCCAATATTCTTTTAATAATTCATAGCTCAATGATGGGAAAATTATAATTATGTAGTTATAAGTAAACGTCAAGCATGGTCTTAGAGTCAGTGGAGAAAATACCATTACAAAACGTAAAGTCCCTCAAACCCGTGCTGAAGTCCAAGATCAATATTTTCATGCCTTTTACAGCATTCCAAATGAATCCTAAAAAGGATGTTCTAAATACTTTAAGTTTCCTTTTAATCTGGTTAAGCAAATAGCAACAACAAGATGTGAAAATTTGGCAGACCCAGAAATGTAAGCAGATCTATAAATACAGGATATCTTTTGTGGTCAGGCAGTTTTAATGTACTTTACACATATGGAATATATATTTCCATGAGCCTTTGGGGATAGATTCGTTTTTTTCCAATGTGCATGGATCTATCTGTAGATATGTCTATATATCTCTATGTAGTTCGAGTTAAAATACATATCCATAAAGGCGTTAAAAGAACTCAGGTGATATTAAAATTACAGAATTACTGTTCATTCTTATTTTAGGAAAAGAATGCCTTCATCTATAAGCATTCATGTGAACACTGATTTCAAAGAAGAAAAAAAATTAAAGTCATATGTTAACTGAAATGAGCATTGATTTAAAAACTTAACCCAGATTGAAAATTTGCTTAAGAAAAGTTTAATTACTATAATATTATTCCCACTATGAGAAATTATCTAAAGATAATTAAAATATATAGCAAAATGCCAATATTCTTTTAATAATTCATAGCTCAGTGATGGGAAAATTATAATTGTGTAGTTGTAAGTAAAGACGTTCAGAGGGCCAGTCCATTCATTTATTGGCAAGCTCCCTTGCTTTGCCAAGACCCTTAAAAATGAACTTGCTCAAACCTTAGACTTGACTATGTTTGAGTGATGGCACAGGACAAGTCTGAGTGCAAATGTTTCAGTTAGTTTAGAAATGTCATTTCTAGCGCTTTTATTTTCTCTTACATATTCTGATTTACTGTTCACTAGGTCATACTGCATTAGGCATTGGTTTAATGGGTCCAATTTAAAATATTATACTTCTCTTTTAATGCATTTGGTTCCGTGTTACGTGTCTAATCTCAACTTTGTCACTTACTCGCAGACAATACAAATCCCATTCACAAAGGAAACAACCTTGGTCCTCTCTCCTTTCAAATGCACCAGCAGAATTTCTTTTTTACTGTTGCTTCTCAAGGCCACAGCACAGAAAAATATCCTAATTAAAATGCAGTTTGATTATATTTTCTTCAAGGATTACTGAGACTAAAAAGGTGAAATATAGTTTGATTATATTTTCTTCAAGGATTACTGAGACTAAAAAGGTGAAAGAAATATAGATTTTTAAAGAAATTATCTGAGCCCTGATAGAGACATCTGAATTTCACACTGGTAGCTTTCTTTTCTTCAACATCCTGTACCTTGTGAGGGAAAAATAAAATTAAAAGAGTCGCCGTGGCACACAGATGAATGTGGATATCACTGGAGCTAGTTTAATGCACACATGTGCTAGTTAAATACACACATGTGACCGTGGACAGAATTCAGAAAGCATCTAAGTAGCGACGCAGGCGGCGTGCAGAGGAGAGCTCCCTGCCGCCTGCTCTGTCGCCGTTTAGGCACTAGATCGTGCTCGACTGTGTGTGGCCCCACGGACCACAGCCCGCCAGGTTCCTCTGTCCTTCTCCAGGCAGAGCATACTGGAGTGGATTGCCATTCCCGCCTCCAGAGGGTCTTTCTGACACGGGGACTGAACCCACAGCTCACGTGTCTCCTGCACCGCGGGGGGATTCTTTACCACTGCGTCACCCGGAAAGCCCATTCTCACCATCAAATAACCTTTGGTAAAAGCTTCTTCCTCTCTTCCTTTCTTTCTCTTTCCTTCCTTTCTTCTTTCCTAACTTCCCTCCTTCCTTTTTTTTTTCTATCTATTCTTCGTGAGATTGCATGCATATCATAAGAAGAAGAAACGCCACGCTGCGTAGTAATATCCCTTCAAGGTATTTAATCCACTATTTTAAAAAATCAAACGGGTGCATTGCCGTGTCTTGAACTTAATGTCTTTGCTTGTTCCTGTAAGTCTGTTGGACCAGTGGTCCCCAACCTTTTTTTGGCACCAGGGGCTGGTTTCATAAAAAACAATTTGTCCACAGCCCACAGTTGGATGCGGGCGGGGTGGGGGCGGGCAGTTTCAGGACGATGTTCATAGGGAGCGTGCAATGTAGTTCCCTTGCATTTGCAGTTCGCGGCAGGGTTCACACTCCTATGGGAGTCTAATGCCGCCACTGACCTGACAGGAGGCAGAGTCCGGGCTGCAATGTGAGCGACGGGAGTGAAATACAGACGAAGCTGCAGCTGAAGTCTCGCTGGCTCGCTGCCTCTCACTGCCTGCTGGGTGGCTGGGCTCCTAACAGGCCACGGACCAGGCCTGGGGTGGGGACGGGGTTGAGGACGAAAGCTCAGCCTCATTTGACCCTAAAAGGTTCGATTTAATCCAGAAAAGAATTACCTTGACATTATGAGATTCTATTATCTCTATTTCCCCACTTTTCGGTAAACCTTGTAAATGAATACCACACACTTCTGTTACATTTAAAAATGACTTCCACCAAGGAAAAGTGAATCAGTTGAATAAAAAAAAAGGAAAAAGAACCATCCATTAGAAGAAAATAGTGGAAGATGCATTTAATGATATACAGCATAGAGGAGAGTCGAGATGTTGAGAAATAAGAAATCGAGAAACAAGCCCTTTGGAGTTTTCAGTACAACGTTTAGCTTCATGAGAATCCAGTCTTGGGTTTGGAGTCATCATTCAAGATCTTTTTGCTCATTCTCATCATGAAAACCAGTCAATCCTAAAGGAAATCAGTCCTGAATATTCACTGGACGGACTGATGCTGAAGCTGAAGCTCTAATACTTTGAGCATGTGATGTGAAGTGTCAACTCATTGGAAAAAAAAACAAAAAAAAAACCTGATACTGGGAAAGACTGAGTGCAGGATGAGAAGGGGGCAACAGAGGGTGAGACGGTTGGATGGCATCATCAACTGACGACATGAGTGTGAGAGCTCTGGGAGATGGTGAAGGACAGGGAAGCCTGGTGTGCCGCAGTCCATGGGGCCACAAAGAGTCGGACACGACTGAGTGACTGAAGAATAACAGGATCAAACAGATATTTCATATACTTGAACTTTTGATATCTTTGGATTACTTGAGGACTTTGTTTATAAGCTTAGTTTTCAACTTTATCACCCAAATTCCATGTTATTATACAGGCCCCAAATCTAAAAGCTGAGTTCCCATAAGAGAACTGCTTGAAGCTGTGCACATTCATTTTCACATGCAGAAGTACATTGGAATAAGCTCTTCTATCGGAACGGAAGAAGCCGAGCTCCACGTTCTACTTGATGATAGCTCTGGGCAGCATCAGGCATCAGAGTTGACAGGAACGTGAGAACTCAGAGGTGAAATGACCCACCCAAGAGCACACAGTCAGGCAGGAAATCTTGGCAGTAGAGCCCAGATCTCCTCGCTGTCTTTCTCAGGATGTAATTACAAAAATATGCTGTCATCAGGGAGAACTAAGCTTTAAAACACATCATGGCAAATTAATTTTAGGAATTTTTTTTTTTTTGCAGTTAGATCTGTTTTGTTGCAATGATGCAAGTATGTTCAAAAACCACATCTAAAACAAAGCAACCATAATAAAATGGAAAGGCAGGTAAAACCTCCACCTCACTGACATTACATTGCTAAAGGACATGTTCAGGATGGCCGCCAGACTTCTGTCGTGTCGGTACAGGTGCTGTTTGGTGTCACCCACGTATTTCTCTCTTCCTTTCGTGTTAGTGCAAGTATGCCTTCTTACATTTGGCTGATGCGATCTCTTTTCTACCGTTCAACAAAACATATAGTAGTTCATCAGAGCAGAAGCAAGCGCGTGAAGTTTTGACATTTCAGCAGCCGAAATACTAAAGCTCTACAGCTATTAATAAATGTTTGTAAAACAAGAAAGGCAATTTTAAAATGTCACAGCACACAGTAATGAAATTACAGGGCTGAGGCCCCTGACAAGGAGGAATTCCAATAGGAGAACCCCTTCCTTTCCCATAGAAGACAAGGAAGGGTTCATCAACGTTGGTGAAGTTGTTACTGAAGGGGTGTGTGGGCCTGGCGGCTCCCCTCTCAGAAGCCAATAAACAAGCCAGGCTTGTAGAGAGGAATGTTTGCTTTATTTCAGATGCCAGCGACTGAGGGGGGGGTGGCGCAGGGAGGTGGACGTCCACCCAAAGGCCGAGTCCCCGCTCCCCCACTGGGGAAACCAGTGGGCGCGCGGGAGCCTTCACGGACAGAAGGAGGGGCTCCCTGCAGAAACGGCACAGTCGGCGCTGCCAGGCATCTGGGAGTTGGTCATCGGGGGTCTGACTAGGGCCATCACGGTTGTTTCAGGCAGTTAATCTTCAGTTCCAAAGCCCCTTTGTCCCCCTTTCTTTGAGGCCAGTTCTTGGAACTGTGGCAGCTCATGTCCTGGGTCCAGTCTAGTGAGGTCCTGGGTCATCATCAGTTAACTCCTCCACCTGGGGTTTCAGTGTCTGTAAGACAGCTCACAGGATGCAGCTCAGAATATGGTCTGGAGCCCGTGAGGAAGAGCTAATGGTCTCTGACTCTGCTGAATGACTGCTTCCTTATTATTTCGTCTCCTTTCACTCTTTCCTTTGCTTCTGCATTTTCCATTTTTCTGATTAAACTTATTTTTTGACTGAAGTTTTCCAGAGACAGAAGGCAGGCTGAGGACACAGGGGGAAGGCAGGGCAAGGACCACAGGTCTCGCTCTGCTTCAAGGTGACCAACGACCCCTACTCAGGACCATGATTTTTGGAGAAGAGCAACCGATCTGGGTCGAATTGACAGCTACGTGGCTTTCCCTTTGGAAAATAGTTAAACGTCCTTGCAAGTCTTCAGAAGAGCGCGAAGCATCTCACTCCAGATGCAGTGCCTCCCAGGGGTGCCCGTGAGCACTCTCAAGTTTATGGAGGAAATATTCCCTCTCAAGAAAATTGGGTACTGCAAAGATCCGGAAAAGGCAGGTCCCCAAACTTCGGAGTGGGCCTCAACTAGAAGCCCCTCTGTGGTGCTGAGACACCAGGCGGGACCCTGGGCAGCAGCCCGTCCGAAGTGGCTTTAGGACCACAAGGGGTCCTCAGTCTTAAAATGAAATGAGAAGACCCCAGGCAGAGCCTAAGAACAGGAACGCCTATAGATAGCAGCCACAACAGGCAAAAAAGTCATGTGAGAGAGCCCAAGTGCTTGGTTTCTGCCAACTGAGGGAAAAACAGATCGCTGAAGTTTAGGTAATTTCCAGGCTGATGTTTTCAACACTGATTTGTTAGCCATTCTACTTGGGGTGTGTTGTTTACAAGCTGAAGTCAAACAGAATAGTCATATTTCACAGAGCTCGGATTATGCTTCTTTATGACTGTGCTGTCTGGACAGTGAGGTCCATGACAAGAGTCCAAGGACACAGGAGCAGAACTGTGTTTCACCCGCTGACGCCCACCTCTGGGCACTTGCGGTCCTTCCTTTCTCCGGTTCCTGCAGTGCCCAAGTTTTCCTCCAGAAACATTAGAGAAATCATGATGTCCCCTGAGGTGCTATTTACTCAGGGTAAGTGGTTTAATGCTCTTAGACAAGAATTGCCATAACATCTAAATATTTTCCAAATGCGAAGCATTTGAGCTTTCCGTTCCATCAGACTGTCTGCTCTTCTCCAGAAAGCATTTAAAATGCCCCTTTCACACACACAGTCTCTCTCCCTCTCTCTCTCTCTCACACACACACCCGTCCCACTGCACTGTTGCTCTGTAGCAACTGTATTTTATCAGAAGAAGCAAAGCTGGCAACAGAATTATAAAGACTGGGTTTTTTAAAAAAGTTTTATTTGCCCGTCTGCCAATGGAAAAACCAAGATTGTCTGAAAATAACAATATTGATTTTAACACCAGGAAGAGATCGGTGCCCTGCATAATATATGGAGTAAGAATGGTTAGTGATTCACAGAAGAGAGACCA
The DNA here is from genome assembly GCA_006410735.1 of Raphicerus campestris. Lineage (NCBI taxonomy): Eukaryota > Metazoa > Chordata > Mammalia > Artiodactyla > Bovidae > Raphicerus > Raphicerus campestris. The sequence continues at coordinate 81,859 of SJYW01051405.1, read as the reverse complement.
GAGAACTTGGATGGTGTTAAGAAGACAGTACACCCTGGAGAAGAGGCTTCTCTACTTCACTGAGGAAAAGGAACTGGAAGATAGCACCAGAAACCGTGATGCACACAGACACGGAAGTAACTCTTTGTAACTCTTATGACACAATGTGGACTCAATACATCTAAAGTTATGCCTCTATGATCCATATAAAAGCCTCAGGAAAGAAACACCTTCAGATTGTGACATAGGAATACCTGGACTTTGTGAACGACACCTCACTATGAAAGTCAAGATTTTGATGCAAAACCTGGTCAAAGCATATTAGAGACATCCCGAGACATCCCTTATGGAAATTTCCCAGAGCTCACTTTTAACTAGTGTTGGTGCTAGCCACTCTGTCGTGTCCAACTCTTTGTGACCCCATGGACTGTAGCCCGCCAGGCTCCTCCATCCATGGGATTCTCCAGGCAAGAATACTGGAGTGAGTAGCCATTCCCTTCTCCAGGGGATCTTCCCACCCTAGGGATGGAGCCTGGGTCTCCTGCTTTGCAGGCAGATTCTTTACCATGTGAGCCACCAGGGAAGTCCTTTTATCTAAGTGCTCCTTAAACAACTGTCTTAGACAGCCCCACTGCACAGCTTGTATTAGAGGAAAAATTATTAATAGCATTTCCCTTCTCTCTCAGTTTTGTTCTGGTTCAGAAAACAGATTATGTGGTAACTAGACTCAGAGCCAAAGGCTTTCACAGTGTCGTCGTTTTACACCGAGGATACAGCTTAAATACTCTCTCTAGCTTGTAAACAAAGCCGGCAAAGCATCATCTACAGGACCTGTTCATATAGAGATTATCAGGCAACAGTCTCGGGTAGCATGATATAAAATATTTGAGGAGAAAGGATTTGGGGAGCACGTGGAGTAGAGAGTCCTGGAAATCTGTCGTCCTGCACAGACACGTCCACTGGTAGACTCTGATGTACCTGCTCTGGGACTCTGCAACCTCTTAAAGGTTTACAACATGGGCAAGGCTTGGGCAGCAAACTGGCTAATTTCTGTCACTCCAAGTTCTTAGCACAACAAAAACAAACCATCCTCCACTCCGTAGCTTCAGGGCCTACAGCGGTGGGTACCTTCTGAGAGCGGCTTGCACACAACCTGCAAAGCCAGGCTGGGCATTCAAGGGCCCTGTCCACCAAGCACTGAGGACCTGTGTCCTGGTGTTGCTTCTGAACACAGAAGAGAAGATGGAGAAGCTGAGGTCATGGTTGCCCCCCCTTCCTCACCTTCTCTCTGGCTGGGGTCACTTCTGGGGGGTTTAAAGAGCCAGCGTGTTTCCCCTTCACTCTCCTTCACTTTTTTTTTTTCTTTCTTTTAGGAATAGGTCATTGAGGACCAGGGCATTCAAAAGCAACTGTGTATACAGTCAGTCCCTGACCCATCATGGTTCAACTTATGATTCTTCAACTTGATGATGGTGAAAAGGAATATGTATTGAAAACTGTACTTTGAGTTTTGAATTTTGATTCTTCTTGGGCTAAAGATACCAGGGTCTGATACTCTACTGTGAGGCTGGGCAGCAGCAGCTACAGCTCCCACTCAGCCATGCCATCATGAGGGCCAACAACTGACGCGACAATTGTGTACTGTCGCTGTTTCACCACAGCATCTNCAACTTGATGATGGTGAAAAGGAATATGTATTGAACACTGTACTTTGAGTTTTGAATTTTGATTCTTCTTGGGCTAAAGATACCAGGGTCTGATACTCTACTGTGAGGCTGGGCGGCAGCAGCTACAGCTCCCACTCAGCCATGCCATCATGAGGGCCAACAACTGATGCGACAATTGTGTACTGTCGCTGTTTCACCACAGCATCTGATAAATTACATGAGATACTCAACACTTTACTATAAGCGTGTTAGATGTATTTTCCCACCAATGGCTAGCTAAAGTATTCTGAGACATGTAAGACAGGCTGGGCTAAGCTATGATGTAAGGGAGGAGTACTGAATGCATTTTTGACTTAAGATATTTTCAGCTGAGCTTGGGTTTAGCAGGATGCAATCCCACTCTAGGTCTTCCCAAGTGGCTCAGTGGTAAAGAATCTCCCAGCAATGCAAAAACCACAGGTTTGATCCATGGGTTGGGAAGATCCCCTGGAGGAGGGCATGGCAACCCACTCCCGTATTGTTGCTTGGAGAATCCCTTGGAAAGAGGAGCCTTGTGGCCTCTAGTCCAGAAAGTCACAAAGAGTTGGACACAACTGAAGCAATTGAGCACACACGCATGCACGCACGCACCCACTGTAAGGAGAGAGAGACGTGTATAGAAAAGCAGGGCATCGGAACATGTGTCTGGAGGAAGGCCCAGGCCCGGAACACACAGGAGAACCTCGGTGTACACCTCAGGGGGCCACTCAGCACAGGGACAGCCCACAGCAGTCAGAAAAGAAAAACAGAGACACAAACGGACAAACTAAAATCAGCGCGCGCAGGGACTGGGAAGAACACGATGCCCCGAGCTGTCACATTATTAGACTCAGAAGTCCAGTCCCACCACAAAGAGGTCACAAAGAAACAGGAGAGTGTGGCCAATTTCAGGAAAAAACAAATAAACGAACACAAACTGTTCCTGAAAAGCATCTGATGGCGGACATTTTTTTTTTTCTTTTAACCATCTTAAGAATGCTTTACTAATTAAAGGAAGATGCGGGGAATGTCAAGAAAATGATGAAGGAATAAAATGAAAATATCAATAAAGTCTAAACGGAAACCAAAACCTGAAAAGTGCGATAATGGAAGTGAAGCGTCCGCTAGAGAGATTCGAGGGAAGATGCGAGCAGGCAGACCAAAGAGCCAGTGAACCCGAGGCCAGGACAGTGGAGACGGGCGAGCCGGAGAAACAGAAATGGAGAGACTGAGCCGAGGCAAGCAGGGCCCCGGGGAGCTGCCGGCCGCTGCGAGGCGGAGCAGCACGCGCTGGAGCGCTCACCCACTGCAGTACTGGAAACAGGACTCACGCCTCACGAGCCACGCGAGTCAACACACGTTTCAAAATGTGTGTGAATGCCTCTCCGTGATCATATCTATGTGATCATTCAGATTTTAAGTGCTAAATGGTATTAGCTTTAAATAATCATTTCTAAGCAAGAGTTTATTATTTCTCCAGGACCACTCTTGCTATATTTTTGTTATTCTTTACACATCCTCTCTCTGCAACATCTTATCAATGCTAGGGCTTTGATGCTGTCTTTCTCTATCCCTGTAAATCTCTTTCTCTGTCTCTCTCTGTCTCTTTCTCTGTCTCTCTCTCACACACACACAGACAAAGACACATGCTATTCATCTGTCAACTATCTCTGAGCACAGAAAATGCCTTCTGCTTAAGACTGACACAGTTATTTGCATCTAACACCTTCAAGGAGAAATGGGAAGTTGCGATGACTTTAGTTTCCTATCAAAAGTGCCTTTATAGCACGTGTTCTTGAGCCTGGACCTTGAATGGTGGAGTGATGTGGGGAGGAAAGAGCTAAGCCTTCTGAGTTTATTACTAAGCTGTCACACAAAAACCAGGAGGGAGGAGCTGGAGGAGGGAAAAGAAGAAGTTGAAGAGAAGAATCAAGTGCAATGAATAGTTGCAATTACAAATTAGGTAATTGGGCATAGAAACACTTGCTTTAATTTGAACATGTACTGTGCATTCTGAATTCGCTACTATCTGTGTCAATGCTTCCCTATTTCTCATTCTTTAGTTGCTTTAAAAAAAATAATTATCTTCAGCTGGAAGAAGATACTGTACGTGAGACACTGCAGAGAGGAAGCCACATCACACATGTGATAACTCTTTGTGTTTTGGTTATCAGATAAATTTTAGAAAGTCTAAAAAAAGGGAAAATAAATTTTCAATGCCTGATAGAGAAACTGATGACTGGAAACAATGGAATAAACCTCTTATGTCACAGTTGTGAAACTGGAGCCATTTAATATACATCAAGCTAAATAATCCTCCGATTGAAACTGTATTTTTTAAATATGATTCCACAGAAAATCAGGGGGAAATGTTAGGCATTCTAAAATGAGACTGCTAGAGGAAAAATACTTGAACTAGAATTACTTTAAAAGATAGCTCCTATACTCATAACTATAGCACAAAATTATCTCAGGCCGTTGGTAGCAGAATGATCCTCAGCTAAATTCAGATATATTGGTAGCTAAAAACTATTCTATAACATCTTAATTAGAGAATATTAGGGAGGTTCAACCACCTCCAACAAAATCTTTCTTCCAAAAAGTCCAAAATCACTACTTTTTAAAGACATTTTTGTCACTGTATTCGGTAGGATAGATTTATTACTTTTCTCTTCTTGGAGAGGCACTACCACACAGAGATTTGATAAGATAATTGCTCTGAAAATGCTATGGCCACAACTTAATAAGAAACTGTCAAAGAAGCTACCAGCATAATTACGGCAGTTCAGCTGTTTTCTCCTACCTGCCTGGCGAAACATAACTTGTGAGAAAAACGTATGTCAACAGCAGTATCTTTAATGTTGCTTGTGTGCTTTACAAAGTCTGGGGAGTTTTTTTCCTTCTAGATAATATAACCCATACAAAACAATTAGAGCAAATCGTTCAGCAAAAATTACTAGCTCATTAAAACCTCAGCTTTCTGGACATTTTTTATGCTCTGAAATGAGTATACTTTTATACTCTGTAAGTGAAATTTAGGACATCGATTCTGGATATGAGAGAATGATCTGCCTGGAATGTTCTCTGTTTTCTGGTTTTTAGTGTATATCACATTTGCTGAAAATGTGTGAACAAAAGGGAGACAAGGAGTAGTGAAACTCGGTGAACGCCTTTCTATGGGCTCAGCTGGCAAAGAGTCCATCTGGCAGTGCAGGAGACCTGGGTTCCATCCCTGGGTGAGTATTCTCGCCCGGAGAATCTCATGGACAGAGAAGCCTGGTGGATTACAGTACGAAGAGTCAAACACAACAGAGCACACATGTGGTTATGTTGGTAGGTCTTTGCACTGCTCACCCTGCTCTGACACCATTATCCTCAGATGCTTGCATCACTAGTTTCATCCATGAAACGCGAGCGTAAGAAATGTGTCCTCTCCACTGAGGCCTTTTGAGACGGAACACAAGCACATTCGCCGTGCTCCTTCTCTCTCTGATTATCACCAGTCTTCTAAATAGAAGGTGTTCCGTAGTTTGCATGCTGGAGTGAAGGTGATGCAGGACAGAGTTTAAGCCAGTTGGTAAAGAAGACATAACAGAAGTGGGAAATAAACCTCTATTACAAGGTATTAAGGTGTGACGTAAAGTGACGTCCTGACTGATGAAGGAGCTGGCATCAAGGAGGCACGTGATAAACAGGATAACCCGATTAGCAAATGATAAACACATCAATGCGCCTTGTGAATGGCAGCCCACTCCAGTACTCGTGCCTGGAAAATCCCATGGACGGAGGAGCCTGGTGGGCCGCAGTCCATGGGGTCGAGAAGAGTCGGACACGACTGAGCGACTTCACTTTGACTTTTCACTTTCATGCATTGGAGAAGGAAATGCAACCCACTCCAGTGTTCTTGCTTGGAGAATCCCAGGGACGGGGGAGCCTGGTGGGCTGCCGTCTATGGGATCGCACAGAGTCGGACACGACTGAAGTGACTTAGCGGCAGCAGCAGCAGCCCCTTGTGAATGAATCCACATCCAAAACAATGTGCCCAACGTAGCTGAGCCTATTGCCTTCCAGTTATCCAAGAAATTCTAGTGTCTCATCCTAACACCACACCCGACGCTATTTACCATTTCTGCAAAGGATATGATGAAACAATTTATAAACACCCTAGAATATCACATTCTCAAAACTTAGAATGGCAAAAATGTAAATTGCAATGGCTTAAACGTTATGAGTACCGCAACATTTAATAACCAAGGATAACTAGAAATAAGGCAGGACATTGATGAATGCTTTCTACAGAAAAGCTTCTTAAAACAGCTGTTCCCTGAGTCTGCAAATTGCATGAAATATACCCAATGCTGACCACATTTATAATCAAAATTTAAATGAAGCAGGAGCATCTCATATTAGAATTATGAATTTTAATTGCTAGCACAGTCAGCGTGTACTGCTCACAGAATAACTATTAAACAAAACCATGGTGATGATCTGTACCTAAATACATGGTCCTTGACCAAAGAAAAATAAAAATAATTGTTTCTACTCCCAGAGATCCTTCAAAGCACCAAAATGTTCTCCTTATGCATGCCTAGTACCTAACAAAAGTATTTCACTTTGCGTGTAGTTTGTTTAACTCATGGCATCATAATAGAGACCACCAACGTTAGTGCTTTTATGTATCTTTATCAATGTGAAGACCTTGTAGCTAAAGATACAGATATCAATATGGATATACAGCCATTTTTACTTTTATTTTTATATCATGGCAACCCACTCCAGTACTCTTGCCTGGAAAATCCCATGGACAGAGAAGCCTGCAGGCTACAGGCCGTGGGGTCGCACACGAGTGAGCAACTTCACTTCACACGCTGCATGTACAGGATGTGTATGTGTGCCTATATGCGCCCATGTGTGTATTTCAGAGAGAGAGGTCAGAGATAACGTTTATTAGTTATGCTGCTGCTGCCGTTTAGTCACTAAGTCACGTCCAGCTCTTTGAGACGCTGTACCATAGCCCCCAGGCTCCTCTGTCCATGGGATTCTCCAACCAAGAATACCAGGATGTGTTGCCATTTCCTCCTCCAGGGGATCTTCCTGACCTAGGAATCGAACTCGCTTCTTCTGCGTGGTGGGCAGATTCTTTACCAAGGAACCACCTGAGAAGCCCTTTATTAAGTGCAAAGACCATGATAACAGTCAAATCTTCAAAATCTAACAACCTAGAACTTTCGCTTTGCTAATACATGTATAATAAGATGTATTGTTAATACACGGATAATACATGTACCCAGCACAGTGCCAGGAAAAGTGTGGAAAAGACCATATTCTACTTCATTTTTGAAGCTAATCATCTATGATTTCAGAGACTATATAAGAAAAAGATCAGTGTGATGAATACTTACAATGCTGACTGCACCTATTTTATTAAAGATTATTATAAAAGAGAGAGTCAAGTAAAATAAAACAGTGTGCCAAGGAGAGCTGATTTAAAAAAAAAAAATTTAACTGTTAAGTAATGTGTTCAAAATAGGAAGAAAAAGTCATTTGGGTGCAAAGCCAGATGATCAACTTCAGCAGCAGGTTAGGAGCTGAAAGCCCTGGAGATGTGGTGAGAAGTGTAGAAGATCAGGCATGGGGCAGAAGAGGCGAGAGAGAGCGGCGGTAGCGAGATCTGAGAGAGAAATTTGAGCACCATATGAAGGCTGCCTCTTCAGGGCGCACTTTTCTGCCAGGAGCAGGGCTGCAGTTCACCAGGCATTCATTGCATAGAACATGGCGCTCACAGTGGGGAAAAGGAAACAGCCTGTTGGCGAATTATCCAAGGCCGGCAGCCAATTCCATTAGACTGAAGTCCATTTTCCGACTGCCTCCAAATGATCCATAAGTTATTCTAAGTCTCAAGGATGTGACTTTCTCTTAAAGGTAGTTTTGCATTAGAAATTTAGATTAATTGTTGATCATATCAGACTTCAACTAGCCAGTGCTATACAATGAGTAACCAGGGACAGGTGTATGTTTGTGAGTGTATTTGTGCAGTTTGTCTCCTTCTGTGTGTCAGGAACTTGGTAACTTTATATATATATATATACATACACAATAAGGGAGAAGGCAATGGCACCCCACTCCAGTACTCTTGCCTGGAAAATCCCATGGCCAGAGGAACCTGGTGGGCTGGGGCTGCAGTCCATGGGGTCGAGAAGAGTCGGGCACAACTGAGGGACTTCACTTTCACTTTTCACTTTCATGCATTGGAGAAGGAAACGGCAACCCACTCCAGTGTTCTTGCCTGGAGAATCCCAGGGACGGGGGAGCCTGGTGGGCTGCCGTCTATGGGGTCCCACAGAGTCGGACACGACTGAAGTGACTTAGCAGCAGCTGCATATACAATAAAATTTTATATATTACATAAATTTTACATACATTTATCATAGCAATATATATTTATATATTATACATTAAGTATATATTGTATATTTTCCATAGATTTTATAGAAAATGTAAAATACATATTATTCATACTTACAGCAGCAGCAGCATATATATACATATTATATATACACCTATATATTTATATATTATATATTTTCCATAGACTTTTATAGAAAATAGAAAATATATTATTAATACTTATATATAAAAATACATATATATATATACATACATACATATAGTGTGTGTATATATACACAATGTGGGAGACC
>SJYW01051405.1:35688-72672 GCA_006410735.1 Raphicerus campestris | reverse complement strand
AGTGTATATATATATGTGTATATATATATGTATGTAAAGTGGCTTTACGGACAGTAAAGTGTCTGCCCATGTGGGAGACCCGGGTTCGATCCCTGGGTTGGGAAGATCCCCTAGAGAAGGCAATGGCAACCCACTCCAGTACTCTTGCCTGGAAAATCCCATGGATGGAGGAGCCTGGTAGGCTAATGTCCCTGGGGCTGCAAAGAGTCGGGCATGACTGAACAATTTCACTTCACTCCATATATAAGTATATATCATTTATATATAAATATACATATAAGGGAACAACAAATGCTTATTCAAATATCACTGACTTAATAAAATTGATACATAGACTATATGTATATATACTATATATATGTGTGTGTATATATATGTATGTATATATGTATACATGCTATATGTATATATGTGTATATATGTATATATATACACATATATATATACCTGGTGGCTCAGAGGTTAAAGCGTCTGCCTCCAATGCAGGAGACCGGGGTTCGTTCCCTGGGTCGGGAAGATCCCCTGGAGAAGGAAATGGCAATCCACTCCAGTATTCTTGACTGGAGAATCCCATGGACAGAGAAGCTAGTAGGTTACAGTCCACAGGGTCACAAAGAGTCGGACAAGACTGAGTGACTTCACCTTCCTTCCTATACATATAGTATATATGTATACATACTATATATATATGTATGTGTATATATGTGTGTATATATGTGTATATATGTATACATACTATATATATATGTAGTGTATATATATATGTGTATATATATATGTATGTAAAGTGGCTTTACGGACAGTAAAGTGTCTGCCCATGTGGGAGACCCGGGTTTGATCCCTGGGTTGGGAAGATCCCCTAGAGAAGGGAATGGCAACCCACTCCAGTACTCTTGCCTGGAAAATCCCGTGGACGGAGGAGCCTGGTAGGCTAATGTCCCTGGGGCTACAAAGAGTCGGGCATGACTGAACAATTTCACTTCACTCCATATATAAGTATATATTATATATATATAAATATACATATAAGAGAACAATAAATGCTTATTCAAATATCACTGACTTGATAAAACTGACGCATAAAAATCTATGGAAAATACAAAATTTTAAGTTTAAGAACATAAACATTTTCTAAAATACAAGTTATATTAGGAAATAATAAACGTTCCCTTCGTTCCCCTTGGTTGCAGGGTTTCCACACTAAATGATGCCACGCCTGCTATGTAATGTGTAATTGCCCTCAGGCATACAATTCTCTGAACTGTCTTCGTTTCTCAGTTCTGTCAGCTTCTTAGGCATGACACTTTACATTCTGTGTCTTGGAACAATCACTGATATTCATTTTTATTTCAGTGGTGATTTCTAAAATAGATGTCTGGAAAGATGTGATGGATCTAATACACAGTTGCCCTAGTTCTCAGAGTTCCTGAGTAGTTAATAACTTAAAACTTTGTATCCCTCCTTCTTTCTACTGCTGACACCTTCTCTTAGGGAATCACCTACAAAATACACTGAATGCCAAGGGATAAAATAATATCATAAGCAAGATGGCTTAAAATGTTTCAATTGATTACTTGTCCTACCCTCATGATCCTGAAAGGCAAGTGAGAATTTACTAATGGACTGATCACAAAATGTATCAGTGCTGCTACATGACAGCAGGAAAAGAGAAAGATGAGGGTGACAGGAGTCAAAAGGAGTGGGAAGGCTTCCAGGTTCTAAGGCTCAGCTCTGGACGTCGTGAATGATGTGTTAAGCCTCATCACTATGGCTTTCAGTATGTGAAAAACGGGGCTTCCCAGGAGGTGCTAGTGTTAAAGAATCCACCTGCCAATGCAGGAGATGGAAGAGATGCAGGTTCGCTTCCTTGGTCAAAAAGATTCCCTGAAACCAGAAGTGGCAACCCACTCCAGTATTCTTAACTAGAAAATCCCATGGACAAAGGAGCCTGGTGGGATAGTCAGTGGGGTCACAGAGATGGACACAATTAAGCAACTGAGCATGTGAACAACAACAAAAAAAAAGGCTAACTTGCTGCTAAGTCAGTATAGTCTTTGAAAATACCACTTGATATTCTCAAAGGATGAGGACGGAAAGTTTATATGGGGGAGGTGAAAAAATGCATGGCGTCAAGACTAGGAATAAGGAAGGAAACTTGTTGGAGAAATATGTGCTTTTATCAGGAAATACAATTTCCAAAGGATTACTCATAAATTTAAAGGTTGGTGGCTCAGATGGTAGAAAATCTGCCTGCAGTGCAAGAGACTCAGGTTCAATCCTGGGTTGGGAAGATCCCCTGAAGAGGGAATGGCTACTCATTCCAGTATTCTTGCTTGGAGAATCCCATAGACAGAGGAGTCTGGCGGGTACAGTCCATGGAGTTGCAAAAAGTCAGACACAACTTAGCAACTAACACACACACACACACACACACACACACACACGCACAGTCTTCCTAGCAGTGACAGGATGTGTCTCCAGTAGATCTGAAATAAAAGTTTAACAAAAGCAGAAACTACTTTCAAATCACCGTTGCTCTGCGTCTGTCATCAACACATGCAGGGGCTTTTACGAGGGCAAAATCTTGACATAAACCATGCTAAGCAAGACAAGAGGTCCATCCTTCTTTTCTTAGAGCCAGTCTCTTTCAAGACCAGTGTGAAGAAACAATTGAGTGTTAGGAAAGGTCAAAAGCCAGGATGAAGAGACAGTCTGATTAAAAGCCTTCCCCGAGGGCAGCAAGCCTTGTCTTGTTCTCCAAGTCAAACAAAAAGACATTTCGCTCATGTTAGCCTCCTGGTTAATTTTTCAAGAATATGGGTTGTAAGGGATCAGAATACTGTATGAGCTTCAAAAGGTTTGCAAGGCTCTGGCTGGACCCAAACTGTGTGAGTTGGGTCTCCCTGCGAGAATAGCGCTCATTTTTTCCTTTAATTTCTGCTTTTCTTCCCACTTCACATTTCTTTCTGACAGCCTTCTGTTCTAAAAGACACATTTTTTAGGCTATATTATTTAAGACAAAGAATTTCTACAAAGCCTTGGAGGGGAACTGAGTCTTTACTTTCGAATGAAGCCAGCAGTAGAATATATATATATTTTAAATCAGTGGCATTGACAGATGATCTTCAAAATTTTTAAAAGATTAATTTTTATCCAAGTTACTTTAGTGCTGAAAAGCTCAGAAGATCAAATTTTCTTTTTATATTCCTATTTCTTCCTGGTTTAAGCCAGATCTGAAATCTCACAAAATGGCTTGACTTGGAACCTTTTTTTTTTTTCCTTTTAATACAAAAATTTCCAAGTTTAAACACTGATGGAAACCCAGATTTCTCATTTATGTGATACACGAAGCACAAGAGAAGAAAGAAAGAGAATAACATTCATAAGGATGGACAGAGTGTATCTATGCGCCCATAAGGCCCTAGTCATTAATATCTGTAGGCCCCAGGGCTACCACCGAGGGCCACATACCATATATGCAAAGCGTGCAAGTTAAAACCGAGGATACAACTTGGAAAACGTAAACATTTATTTTTATTAAAATCAAAATAAAGATAAAAATTCAGAAAGTAGTATAAAAGTGAAAGTTATTAAGAAAAGAGACAAAAAGAATGCATTTATTTTTAGTAATCTCTTCTCATTAGTCTGCTCTAAATGGGGCTTCAAGCCCCATTTACCATCTGAGTGGTCGCTCAGACAGTAAAGAATAACGCCTGCAGTGTGGGAGACCTGGGCTTGATCCCTGCATTGGGAAGATCCCCTGGAGGAAGGCATGGCAACCCACTCCAGTATTCTTGCCTGGAGAATTCCAGGGCCAGCGGAGCCAGGCGGGCCACAGTCCATGGGGTCGCAAAGAGTTGGACACGACTGAAGCAACTTAGCCCGCACACATGGTTGATTTACAACTAGCATGCAGGATCTTCCCCAACCCGCAACTGAACCCATGCCCCCTGCACTACCAAGTGTGAAGTTTTAACCACTGGACTGACAGGGAAGTCCCAGAATGGTTTAAAACCACACAGCAACTCCTTCATAAGAATGCCAAATGGCATGAGAGACTCCTAAGTGTTCAGCAAGATTTCAGAAGTTCCCTTGCAACTGCTAAGGTCTATTACTGATAACACTTGAGTCTACAGAAAGGCAAAGGCTGCAAAGAGAGATGAACTCTTCATCTGAAGTGCTTTTCTAGAGGTGGCTGAGCTTGAGATTGAGGTCAGAGCATTCTTATTTTAACTCATTGTCTCTCCTTGTTTTAACAAGAGCAGCTTTTATTCTTGGCAACCTTTGGAAAAGAAAATATTTTCTTCTTTTCAAATTGTTTTTTTGAATTAAAAAAAAAACACACAAATGAAGAGTTGCCTAAGCAGTTCAAAAATGAGAGGTATTACTTTTTCTTGAAAATGCTAACTTCAGATCAGCTCTGATTCAAGACTGGTCCCCAAGTGTGCACCTTGATACCTGGAAGGGTATCAAGNTCCTTGTTTTAACAAGAGCAGCTTTTATTCTTGGCAGCCTTTGGAAAAGAAAATATTTTCTTCTTTACAAATTGTTTTTTTGAATTAACAAAAAAACACAAATGAAGAGTTGCCTAAGCAGTTCAAAAATGAGAGGTATTACTTTTTGTTGAAAATGCTAACTTCAGATCAGCTCTGATTCAAGACTGGTCCCCAAGTGTGCACCTTGATACCTGGAAGGGTATCAAGAGATGAGGAGCTGGCGCCACATCCCGCTGACTGGCCAGCATGGCTGTCTCCTCCAGGCAAAACCAAACCCCTGCGCCAGGGTGTGTGGGGCAGGCACTCTGACTTGGCCCCACTTCTCTTTCCTTTCCGGCTTGCTTGTCTACCTCTAATCATTGTTGTTTAGTCGCTAAGTTGGGTCCAGCTCTTTTGCAGCCCCACGGACTGCAGCACGCCACGTTCCTCTGTCCGTGGGATTTTCCAGGCAAGAATACTGGAGTGGGTTGCCATTTCCTCCTCCAGGGGATCTTCCTGACCCAGGGATCGAACCCTTGTCTCTTGTGTCTCCTGCATTGGCAGGTGGGTTTTTTACCACAGTGCCACAAGGATTCCATAGAAAGCTCTTAGGCACCCGGACTGATGGACTCTAATCTCTTTGTAGCTGAAGCAGTTGAACAGAAAAGCTATGAGCTTCCTACTCTAACCTATCTCTAACCAAGGCCCTGAGCTCCTCTTATGCCCATGGAGAATTACTTTCATTTCTCCTTATGTTAAAAAACATCTGTTCCAATTACCTTATAGATATAAAAGAACATCCAAAGCATTCAATAAACTCAAAATTCAAGGAAAATTGAGGAAAGAATTTCCAATACTTTATAAAAGACTAGATTTAAAAGTATCCAAAAATCTATTTCAGAAACGTTTCAGGATTCCAAGTTAATATAATTGAATAAATCTTTGGCAGATTAGACTAACTTAATGATGTGGTAGTTTTGAAAGCGTAATCTGTATCTTTTCTCTGAGCTACTGATGTTAACTACAATTCACACCTACGGTTTATTTTATTTTGGTTTGTTTTCTCATGATGATGAGTTAAAAGTGCAATTTCTAAACTGATACACACCTACTGAAAACCAAAACTTAACATTACTTCCACATGCTTAATACACGAAAAATAAATTCATTTAATTAAGTTAAATCTTTATTGGGATATACTTTTTAAATCAACAGTAATTATGTGTTGTGGAGTGTCAGCTTGACATTTAATTTCCAAATCCTTTAGGTTACTTAAGATCTTGGCTAATATTAAACTGACTTAAATATTGGGACCATTGGGAATCCACAGAAATCAAAATAATTTCTCTTTAAGACACAACAGTGAAGACAGCCACAAAATACAAATTTCAGCTTATATACTTCTGCTTGTTATTTTTATATGCTGTGCAGAAAGCTCATATTTTGGGATCATGTTAAATGTTAAAGGCATAATCATTTCTGTCAATTAGAGACAGGTGCTCAGAGGTGCGTGAGGCTGAAAAGAGTGCTGTGGATGTTCACCACCTTTGCTAATACGCTAAATGTTAGTGTGTGACACCGGTTCTCACTCATTCATACTCAACTTTTTTTCTGTGAAATAATGATAATCCAATGGGTGATGAGACTATACTAGGATTATCAGAGTCACAGGAAAAACAAGAGTGTCTGTCCTCCAAGGAAAATGGATAGTTTCTGTTTTCAAGTAAAATGACTGATATTTCCAGAACTGGAAAAGAGCAGAGTTAAGGACAAAACTTGGAAAGTGAATCTTCTGCGTCTTTGTTTATAACACCTGGGCCCCACAAGAAACTCCAATGGTTTCAATTGTGGCAGATTTCACTTCGTTTTGATGTGCTGACTTCCTTGGTTTGTTGATTCACAGCTCACAATATGAAGAGTCACTTTTTTATCTTTTGTGTAAACTGCCAATAGGCTAGAGAATCTGCATCTGACATGAATCATTTTCTGTATTGACTTTAATATAGTCTTTATTATTAAAAAATGCTTTCCAGTCTATGAAATACCTAAGATTATTTGCAATTGCAATGCCTCTACAGTTACATAAAATCTTTTATTGTCATTTTGATTAATTACTTAACCAAGTACCCTTTCTCAGGTACCCATGCTTTTATCTTAAACAAATGCTCAAATCTCTTCTGATAACTATTTAGATTTTGTCTTTCTGAGACTGTATCCTAAATCAATAAAAAATAACATTTTGTAAAACTTTTGTATCTAAAACCATTTTTGATATTTCCTAAAGGGTCCCTAAGAAAACACAAAGGTTTGTTCTTTCATGTTATTTAAAAAACAAACAAGATACTGGGAATAACTAGATTTTTTCAGTGTCTCATCTCAACACTGTAGTAAGACCATGGACGTGCATGCTTAGCCGTTCAGTCGTGTCCATCTCTTTGCAACCCCATGGACTGTAGCTCACCAGGCTCCTCAGTCCATGTGGTTTCCCAAGCAAGAATACTGGANTCATCTCAACACTGTAGTAAGACCATGGACGTGCATGCTTAGCTGTTCAGTCGTGTCCATCTCTTTGCAACCCCATGGACTATAGCTCACCAGGCTCCTCTGTCCATGTGGTTTCCCAGGCAAGAATACTGGAGTGGGGTTGCCACTTCCTTCTCCAGGGATCTTCCTGACCCAGGGAGGGAACTCACATCTTCTCCATCTCCTGCATTGGCAGTCAGAATCGCTACCACTGAGCTAAAGCCTAACCCTTAACTTCATAAGCCCTGCTTTTGAAGATGAAACATTTTTTCAAAAGTCTTATTCTCACAAACTCCCCAGAAGTCAAAAACTTTATTAAGTCTCCTCATGATTTATGGCAGTGCTGTGCAGATATCTGCACAGGCTCTCTAAGAATGTGGCTTCCTTTTTATAGAATACAAGTGGGCACTTTCATTGTGTAGCCAAGACTTGACTTGGAGAGCCAGATTTGAACAGAATTCCCAAATTACCAGGCCTGATAAATTCACTGTTGAGTAACAAGGACAATCTTATGTGTGTGGAGCTAAAGCCCAGAACCTTCCCTGAGAAACCAACCAGGTATCTGGCCTCCATTTTCTCAGCCTCAGGTGCTGACAAGGGCCTTCCTCTGGCCCATCACATACCTGAGCCAATGTAAGGAACTCACCCAAAGGTACAGAAAATACAAGCGGCGTCTGTGGAAGGAGTTTTCTTTCCTAAGCCTGGTTTCCTGATCCTAGAATAGCAAAATAATATAGGCTTTTAAAAGCCCCATACAAGATTCTTAGTGAAAACTTCCAGATGCAACTTTATTTCCTGGCCTCACTAGTACCTTTAATAATCCATAGATTTCTATCGACAAAGCAAATTCAAGGATACGCATATGGCTAATTGACATTGTGTTACTCCTAGGTAAATAATCAGGTCAGATCTGATGAGACTGTCTTTCTGTTATCAAGAATTGTTTTTTCACAAGTATAGGGAAACAAGTATATGAAGGCAGAATTACTGGGGATTTTTTAACTAAAGCACTGAGAATTAGTCCAAGTGAACCTCTGGGTGATAATTTGATTATGTTTTAAAGGCTTTTTTGATGTGAACCATTTTAAAAGTCTTTGTTGAATTTGTTACGATGTTGTTTCTGTTCTATAGTTTGGTATTTTGGGAAACAAGGCACGTGGGGTCTTAGTTCCCCAGCCAGGAATCAAACTTACATTCTGCTTTGGATGGCAAAGTCTTAACTAGGGGACCACCAAGGAAAGTCCTGAGTCTCTGGTTCCTTAACAACTTTGGAGGTTTTACAATTCTATAGAGAAAGAACTTGAGTTCCTTTGAGTTGTAAAAAAAAAAAAAATAGTGATACAATTGTTTCTTTTCATAAGCATGCAAATAATTACTACAACAGCATCCTGTTCTCTGGGGAATATATATCTCTGTATGTCAAATTCTCATTGGAGCCAGTTGTAACTTCTTATTTCTTCCCTCATTAATACGTCTCCAAGGAGACGAATCAGGAATAGTCAGAGCTGTAGAAGGAAAACAAGGAAATTGCGATATTAATGTCTCCAAAGAGAGGGCGTGCTTCCAAGAAAGATGAAGGCTTAACTGCTCTTAATGCTCCTGAGAGGTTACGTAGGATGAGGAGAGAAAAATACAGAATCATTTTAGTGGAGTGGAGGGGCAGAGGGAGATTATGTCAGTTGAGGAGTGAGTAAAAGAAAACTCTTAAAATAGGTTTTGACAGCCGTGGTCTAATACAAAATATATTTGGTCTTTGTCCCAGGTTCCTGGCTCAGAGCCCCTTGGGATATCTTGAAAGATGGATGTGCCTTTTGTTATTCATTATAAGCTCCTTTCTACCATTTATGCTACTGAGGTAATGGGGAATGGGGAATGGGATTTTTTTTATTCAAGAGTTTTTATAACCCAATTTCAAGTCTCTCTTGCCTCTGTTCATTGGACTTCCCAGGCAAGAATACTGGAGTGGGTTGCCGTTTCCTCCTGCATTGGCAGGCAGATTCTTTACCTTTGAGCCACCAGAGGATCCCTCCCAGGAAGTTAGTTATTAGGTTATAAAGAAATGACATGAAGGTGAAATGTTAGTCACTCAGCCATGTCCAACTCTTTTCGATCGCAGAGGAGTCCACCAGGCTCCTCTGTCCATGGAATTCTCCAGGCAAGAATACTGGAGTGGGTTGCCATGCCCTCTTCCAGGGGATCTTCCCAGCCCAGGGACTGAACCCCTGTCTCTTCCCTTTCCTGCACTGACAGACATGTTCTTTATCACTGTGCCACCTGGGAAGCCCAAGGGTAAATTACCCCCTGGGACATTCTGGCACCCATTCTCCAAGTGTAAAAGAATGAAGGAACCCAGTGAACATAAAGATCTTTTTAACTCATGGACTTTGCACTTCAGTTTATTGCTTACAGTTCTGGGATTGTTTGAATTATGTGCAAAAATTTCACTCTCAGGGAAACTATTTACAATCCCTTGACTAACGTAGTCCTTTAACAGAAAATCGGATAGGGTTCATTTCAGAATCCGCTGCATGGTGCTTTAAAAATGAAGCAAATCTCTAACAGTTTCCTTTAGTAAGTAAAAAGCCACATTAATCTTTCAGTTAATCTCATTTAATGTAGATTGTGAAAATCCAGTGAACGATTTCCAAGTTTTCTTACTCATTAATTATTTATTTTACCATTTTTGGCACTTTCTTGGTGGCCCATCTGGTAAAGAATCCATCTGCAATGCAGGAGGCCTGGGTTCAATCCCTGGGTTGGGAAGATCTGGTGGAGAAGGGAATGGCTAACCACTCCAGTATTCTGGCCTGGAAAATTCCATGGAATGTATCTTTGAGAATAAATATCTCCACCAAGACTATATGCATTGCATGGGCAAAAAGACAGTACTAAAATGTCAATGTCATTTGCAGTACACACACAAGAAACAGTATACTCCACTCCGTATCTTGAGCTCTCATACAATATGGTTTTTCCTACATATATTTTCTGCATGCCATCTTTACTTAATTAAAAGAACATATTTCTGAAGCATTAGTGTGAGTTGCTATTTATGCCCGTCAATGATCCACATCAACTGCAGAAAACATGTCTGCCTCCTTTCGACACCCTTTAGAGATGAAAGGAGGGAATTTGTGTGCTAAAATGGCTTCATGTGCCCAAATCATGCAAATTCTCTCTGCCGCTTTCTAAGATTTGCAGATGTGTAAATTGCTTCTTTTTTTTTTTTAAGAGTAGGTATACAACGGTATGAATCTCAAATCAGCTTTTGTCCCACCTCATAGTTCCTAAATGTTCTTCAAATGATGAGGACTGATTTATCATTGCAGCATTGTGAAATTCTGAATGGAGTCTAATCTTCCATTTTAATCTTTTATGAAGCGACTGGTTAAAATATCTTACAAATGCAAAAGATGTGTGTCAGTGTATGTATGCACACATGCTGACATGCATCTCATATATGACNGAGAGAAAAATACAGAATCATTTTAGTGGAGTGGAGGGGCAGAGGGAGATTATGTCAGTTGAGGAGTGAGTAAAAGAAAACTCTTAAAATAGGTTTTGACAGCCGTGGTCTAATACAAAATATATTTGGTCTTTGTCCCAGGTTCCTGGCTCAGAGCCCCTTGGGATATCTTGAAAGATGGATGTGCCTTTTGTTATTCATTATAAGCTCCTTTCTACCATTTATGCTACTGAGGTAATGGGGAATGGGGAATGGGATTTTTTTTATTCAAGAGTTTTTATAACCCAATTTCAAGTCTCTCTTGCCTCTGTTCATTGGACTTCCCAGGCAAGAATACTGGAGTGGGTTGCCGTTTCCTCCTGCATTGGCAGGCAGATTCTTTACCTTTGAGCCACCAGAGGATCCCTCCCAGGAAGTTAGTTATTAGGTTATAAAGAAATGACATGAAGGTGAAATGTTAGTCACTCAGCCATGTCCAACTCTTTTCGATCGCAGAGGAGTCCACCAGGCTCCTCTGTCCATGGAATTCTCCAGGCAAGAATACTGGAGTGGGTTGCCATGCCCTCTTCCAGGGGATCTTCCCAGCCCAGGGACTGAACCCCTGTCTCTTCCCTTTCCTGCACTGGCAGGCATGTTCTTTATCACTGTGCCACCTGGGAAGCCCAAGGGTAAATTACCCCCTGGGACATTCTGGCACCCATTCTCCAAGTGTAAAAGAATGAAGGAACCCAGTGAACATAAAGATCTTTTTAACTCATGGACTTTGCACTTCAGTTTATTGCTTACAGTTCTGGGATTGTTTGAATTATGTGCAAAAATTTCACTCTCAGGGAAACTATTTACAATCCCTTGACTAACGTAGTCCTTTAACAGAAAATCGGATAGGGTTCATTTCAGAATCCGCTGCATGGTGCTTTAAAAATGAAGCAAATCTCTAACAGTTTCCTTTAGTAAGTAAAAAGCCACATTAATCTTTCAGTTAATCTCATTTAATGTAGATTGTGAAAATCCAGTGAACGATTTCCAAGTTTTCTTACTCATTAATTATTTATTTTACCATTTTTGGCACTTTCTTGGTGGCCCATCTGGTAAAGAATCCATCTGCAATGCAGGAGGCCTGGGTTCAATCCCTGGGTTGGGAAGATCTGGTGGAGAAGGGAATGGCTAACCACTCCAGTATTCTGGCCTGGAAAATTCCATGGAATGTATCTTTGAGAATAAATATCTCCACCAAGACTATATGCATTGCATGGGCAAAAAGACAGTACTAAAATGTCAATGTCATTTGCAGTACACACACAAGAAACAGTATACTCCACTCCGTATCTTGAGCTCTCATACAATATGGTTTTTCCTACATATATTTTCTGCATGCCATCTTTACTTAATTAAAAGAACATATTTCTGAAGCATTAGTGTGAGTTGCTATTTATGCCCGTCAATGATCCACATCAACTGCAGAAAACATGTCTGCCTCCTTTCGACACCCTTTAGAGATGAAAGGAGGGAATTTGTGTGCTAAAATGGCTTCATGTGCCCAAATCATGCAAATTCTCTCTGCCGCTTTCTAAGATTTGCAGATGTGTAAATTGCTTCTTTTTTTTTTTTTTAAAGAGTAGGTATACAACGGTATGAATCTCAAATCAGCTTTTGTCCCACCTCATAGTTCCTAAATGTTCTTCAAATGATGAGGACTGATTTATCATTGCAGCATTGTGAAATTCTGAATGGAGTCTAATCTTCCATTTTAATCTTTTATGAAGCGACTGGTTAAAATATCTTACAAATGCAAAAGATGTGTGTCAGTGTATGTATGCACACATGCTGACATGCATCTCATATATGACCCACACAGAGATCAGATCTCAGAGAGCACCAGAGTGGCTTGAAAACCAAAAACCTCAAGGTTCGGCACTGAATGGGAAAAAGATTTGTATTTAATAAAATCTGGACAACAATTGCAGGATTCTATAAATCATCCAGTACATAGAATACACTCAGTAAAGTCTTTTATTATCATATAATTCTGACCACACTCTCTGTCAGTACACAGAATAAAGAAGTAATGTTTTAGGTTACTAGACTCCTTATGCCTATTTTGTTGTATTTATTTATTTTGTATACAATATACATATAACTACTTCACCCATCTGAGGGGAAATCGTCTTTTCAAGACAGCAGAGAAGCATTGATTCTATGAAAGAAATGTTATTTCGAATGATATCCACACATCTTAGAAATAGTTCGAAAGGATTTCTGGTGGCCTTTGAAACTGTGTTAGAGTTTCCTTCACAAATATATTATAAAGAATGATGCAAGGTTTAAAAGTCACTCCAATGAAAAAACATTTATCACTCAATAAAAGCAAGTAGATCTTCAAATGTACCCATTTAATTTTGTTTCTTAGCATCATATTTTCCTAATGGTGCCGCTGGAGCGGGGTTGCCATTTCCTTCTCTGGGGAATCTTCCGGACCCAGGGATCAAACCCATGTCCCTTAGATCTCCAGCATTTGGCAGGCGGGTTCTTTACCACGAGCACCACCAGTGACATACATTTTAGCTACAAGAGAGCNGTGATGATCATCTCATCAATTCACTGTTAAACGTTCAATTATAAAATGTTCTGTGCCATGTGCTGAGGCGCTTCAGTCATGACCGACTCTGTAAAACCCTGTGGGCGATGGCCCACCAGGCTTCTCTGTCCATGAGACTTTCCAGGCAAGAATATTGGAGCGGGGTTGCCATTTCCTTCTCTGGGGAATCTTCCGGACCCAGGGATCAAACCCACGTCTCTTAGATCTCCAGCATTTGGCAGGCGGGTTCTTTACCACGAGCACCACCAGTGACATACATTTTAGCTACAAGAGAGCTGTGAACACAAGCTATTTTGAAGGCAAACAAATAAAAGAACAAAACTGTAATAATATGGAGTCTCTCTTCCAATTCAGCA
This sequence comes from Raphicerus campestris, assembly GCA_006410735.1. Classification (NCBI taxonomy): domain Eukaryota; kingdom Metazoa; phylum Chordata; class Mammalia; order Artiodactyla; family Bovidae; genus Raphicerus; species Raphicerus campestris. Next base: position 59,256 of record SJYW01051405.1, on the reverse strand, counting down.
GGAATTTGACAAACATTTCGTACCACAATATTTTGGGTTTAAATATTGCTGTTAAAAAACATTTTTTTTTTTGGTCTTCCAAAAGCTAAACCTTTGCCAAAAATGTCAACCACGTCTTTAATCATCTTTTTGAAAAATCCATTTTTCTTCATAGCACGTCCTCAAAGATTTTCTGCCCTAAAGTAGAAATGAAGAGAAAGCTTTTTCCAAAATTCCTTCTCAGAAGAGTCAGCCTTAGCCTCTGCGCGTGTGCGTGTTGCGTTGTGTTTTGTTTCGAGCCCCCCGTTACCTTGGTTTCTCTTGCTTCAATTTTTTTTACTTCCTTCAATTGCTCCCGAATGACTAAGGTCCACCCAAGCGCCAGGCCATGCATGGACTTCCTCTTGGCCAGCATCATCCTTGGACTTCTGCACAACTTCCAATGGCTGAACAATGTTTGCCTTCTACAAATCTCACCTACCAAGGTCTCTGTGTACACATATTTTTTCAGTTCAGCTTATCTCACTTTTTAACTTTCTCTTACTGATTCCATTAGTCTTTCTACTCTCAAGTATGAGCCCCCACATTTTACTCATGTGCTAATTCATTCAATAAATGTACCCATGACTTGAATGTCTGGTATTCCTGCCCCATCTATCTGTCCAAATAGAATCCTCCTGAATAATTGACTGTCACCTCAAACTCAGTGTGTTCAACTCATCATTTTTCATCAAATTCATCATTTTTCTTCAAAACCCACCTTCCCTTGAAGACAATTCATTTCTGCCCCTGGTATGGCATCATTGCATTTGGAGTTATCATTCTTTACCAATTTTCTCCCCCCCCTCCCCCCATCACATAATCTCATCCCAACTAGTCCATGCTTTTTCTTTAAAAACTGATTTCTGCTGAACCATTTCTTGCCACTCCTATGGCTGCTTCACAGCTGATTACCACCATTGTGTAATTCTGCATTTGCATTACCACACAATTCTTGTGCCAAAACCACTCTGGCTTCCAAAGTCCACCAGCCTTCCTCAACACNACTGATTTCTGCTGAACCATTTCTTGCCACTCCTATGGCTGCTTCACAGCTGATTACCACCATTGTGTAATTCTGCATTTGCATTACCACACAATTCTTGTGCCAAAACCACTCTGGCTTCCAAAGTCCACCAGCCTTCCTCAACACACTGGTACTGCCTCCGAGGTCCTACTGCTCCAAATCAAATCCTCTCCTACCTGGATCAAGCCTGTCCTCAGCTGAAGCTGTTGTGATTCTATATGGTTAAAAGTCGTCACGGTGAAAATAAACACAGTTGTAACTTCATTAGACGTTTTTATGCAAATTCTTTCATTAAAAACCTTTCTTGGCTGGGAAATAATTTCATATTCTTCGGCATGAAGATGATTTATTACCATAGATTTCATTTAGGTTTTAACAACTCAAACCTTATCTCTCTCAGCAGTTTCACTGCTGCTTCCTTTCGAGAAGGAAACTGGCCTCTTCATCTATATCCATTTAGCGTTTTTATTTCACTATCTCCATAACCTTTTCCCCAAAACTGACACAAAACCTGGAGCTTCTCCCATTGATTCTTACATTGAACTAGTAAGCATGAATATAATTCAGGAGCCACTAAGACATCTTAATGCTTTTAACTTTTCTCTACTGTCCTTCATCTTCCCAGTCTCATTCCTGCATCCACTGACCCCAGCCCCACTTTGTCAGCCCCACCCACACACCGCTCCTGAGTCCTCCCACTGCCTCTTCCAGCTGCTCCTCCCTCTGCTGTTTAGCTCTCCTCAACAGGCCGCCTCGTGAGCTGACTTCACTCTGCTCTCATTACGTTAATCCCTGGAATTACCTAACTCTCAAAGTCAGGTGGACTTAACCTGGTCTTACGTTTTGCATTTACCCCATATAGAATCTGTTTTGAGATCACATAACAAGATGCTATTAGTGTTAACAATTGCAACTGAAAGTCACATATGCAGCGTATTCTTAAGTTATCCAATCAAACTGATTCAGTTTGCCCCTTGGTAATACCAGGAGGTGTTTCTAGACTTCCTGTGGGCTCTAGGGTGGCCAAATGAGGTTAAAGAAAAAAAAAGAAAGACAGAAAAAAAGGAAGGAAGGAAATCCTTTAGAGAAGGGAATGGCAACCCACTCCAGTATTCTTGCCTGGAGAATCCAATGGACAGAGGAGCCTGGCAGGCTACAGTCTATGACATGACTGAGCAACTAACCCTTCCAAAGTTTGTTTGGCTTATTTGTTTATTTTTGCTATTTCACTTTGAATATGGTATCAGACCATATTCTTAGTCAATAAATATCATATGACCCTGGGAATAGCCTCATGTTAACATTCTAATAGATTAGAGATGATGTGGTCAAATAAAGATACCTGTAGGTCCTGAAAGATATTCAAACTTAAGGAGCACTAATCAAAGCTTATTTCATCCCAAAACAGATAAGCAAACGAGCTTCACAGAAGACTGCGTCTCCCCAGACTCTGCCTCTCGAGGTCGGATCCTGGCTCAGAGCCCCAGCCCCGCAGACTCCAGGCAACAGAGCAGCCGCTGAGCCGCGTTCTCCCCAGGCTCGTGGGGTTTCCTGCTGGTGGTCTGAACCCTTGTACAGCAGTACATCTCTTTGTGGGTATTTTCTGTGATTTCGAGTTGTTTTCAAGTGTCAGTCTTTACCTTGGACATGCCGAGACTTCCCTACGTTCCATATTATACTCTTTTCTTAGTNTCTGCCCCTGGTATGGCATCATTGCATTTGGAGTTATCATTCTTTACCAATTTTCTCCCCCCCCTCCCCCCATCACATAATCTCATCCCAACTAGTCCATGCTTTTTCTTTAAAAACTGATTTCTGCTGAACCATTTCTTGCCACTCCTATGGCTGCTTCACAGCTGATTACCACCATTGTGTAATTCTGTATTTGCATTACCACACAATTCTTGTGCCAAAACCACTCTGGCTTCCAAAGTCCACCAGCCTTCCTCAACACACTGGTACTGCCTCCGAGGTCCTACTGCTCCAAATCAAATCCTCTCCTACCTGGATCAAGCCTGTCCTCAGCTGAAGCTGTTGTGATTCTATATGGTTAAAAGTCGTCACGGTGAAAATAAACACAGTTGTAACTTCATTAGACGTTTTTATGCAAATTCTTTCATTAAAAACCTTTCTTGGCTGGGAAATAATTTCATATTCTTCGGCATGAAGATGATTTATTACCATAGATTTCATTTAGGTTTTAACAACTCAAACCTTATCTCTCTCAGCAGTTTCACTGCTGCTTCCTTTCGAGAAGGAAACTGGCCTCTTCATCTATATCCATTTAGCGTTTTTATTTCACTATCTCCATAACCTTTTCCCCAAAACTGACACAAAACCTGGAGCTTCTCCCATTGATTCTTACATTGAACTAGTAAGCATGAATATAATTCAGGAGCCACTAAGACATCTTAATGCTTTTAACTTTTCTCTACTGTCCTTCATCTTCCCAGTCTCATTCCTGCATCCACTGACCCCAGCCCCACTTTGTCAGCCCCACCCACACACCGCTCCTGAGTCCTCCCACTGCCTCTTCCAGCTGCTCCTCCCTCTGCTGTTTAGCTCTCCTCAACAGGCCGCCTCGTGAGCTGACTTCACTCTGCTCTCATTACGTTAATCCCTGGAATTACCTAACTCTCAAAGTCAGGTGGACTTAACCTGGTCTTACGTTTTGCATTTACCCCATATAGAATCTGTTTTGAGATCACATAACAAGATGCTATTAGTGTTAACAATTGCAACTGAAAGTCACATATGCAGCGTATTCTTAAGTTATCCAATCAAACTGATTCAGTTTGCCCCTTGGTAATACCAGGAGGTGTTTCTAGACTTCCTGTGGGCTCTAGGGTGGCCAAATGAGGTTAAAGAAAAAAAAAGAAAGACAGAAAAAAAGGAAGGAAGGAAATCCTTTAGAGAAGGGAATGGCAACCCACTCCAGTATTCTTGCCTGGAGAATCCAATGGACAGAGGAGCCTGGCAGGCTACAGTCTATGACATGACTGAGCAACTAACCCTTCCAAAGTTTGTTTGGCTTATTTGTTTATTTTTGCTATTTCACTTTGAATATGGTATCAGACCATATTCTTAGTCAATAAATATCATATGACCCTGGGAATAGCCTCATGTTAACATTCTAATAGATTAGAGATGATGTGGTCAAATAAAGATACCTGTAGGTCCTGAAAGATATTCAAACTTAAGGAGCACTAATCAAAGCTTATTTCATCCCAAAACAGATAAGCAAACGAGCTTCACAGAAGACTGCGTCTCCCCAGACTCTGCCTCTCGAGGTCGGATCCTGGCTCAGAGCCCCAGCCCCGCAGACTCCAGGCAACAGAGCAGCCGCTGAGCCGCGTTCTCCCCAGGCTCGTGGGGTTTCCTGCTGGTGGTCTGAACCCTTGTACAGCAGTACATCTCTTTGTGGGTATTTTCTGTGATTTCGAGTTGTTTTCAAGTGTCAGTCTTTACCTTGGACATGCCGAGACTTCCCTACGTTCCATATTATACTCTTTTCTTAGTTCGTGCCTCTGCTTTGCTAATGAATATTCTAAATTATTGGAGACTATGTCGGTGAAATAAAATGACCACAATTTTTTCACATGATGAAAATATTATGACTGGACCTCACACAGGATCGATATGGTAACTACAGATTGAAAGTCAGTTTCTCTCCAGAATTTTGAAGAAATCTCTCCATTGTCTTTGAGCATTCAGCGTTTTTGATGCCAATTCTAGATTTTATACTGAAGTTATATCAGATTTACAAAATAACTTCAAAGCTTTTCTGTATCTCTTTCCTCAATTTGTCCTAATGCTATTATCTAACATACTGGGTTTCATCTGTCACAACTAAGAATGCTGCTGCTGCTAAGTCACTTCAGTCGTGTCCAACTCTGTGTGACCCCATAGATGGTAGCCCACCAGGCTCCCCCGCCCCTGAGATTCTCCAGGCAAGAACACTGGAGTGGGTTGCCATTTCCTTCTCCAATGCAGGAAAGTGAAAAGTGAAAGTGAAGTCGCTCGGTCACGTCCGACTCTTTGTGACCCCATGGACTGCAGCCCACAAGGCTCCTCCATCCATGGGATTTCCCAGGCAAGAGTGTTGGAGTGGGCTGCCATCGCCTTCTCCAAGAATGCTGGTACAACACAACTAACAAAAACACAGACTGTGTCTGGATTGCACTGCTTGTCCCGCTGGTGCCCTTTTCTCTGTTTGAGGAGTCCACCCAGTGTCCCACATGCATTCAGTCTTCATGTCTTCACGGACCCCTTCAGTCTGAGACAGTTCTTCCACCTTGTGTTTCCTTGGCCTTCACAGTTGGAAGAGTGCTGGTCACATGTTTGATAACACACATCTCAGTTTTGCCTTGACTGATGCTTTCTCTTGATAAGACTTGGGTTATGAATTTGATCTGATTCTTATTTTTTTGCTGTTGTTGACTCTATTTCCCTTTGTGGGTATTTTCTGTGATTTCAAGAGTTGTTTACATATGTACATCTTTATATTGGACATGCCAAGTCTTTGGTGAACTCTGTTTGATGTGACTATTTGTGTCCATAAGCTCTGGAAAATTTTATTTTTCTTTGATATTTCCTACCCCCTTTTATCTTTATCCTCACTTAATCTTATCCAGAGCAGCCTTTATCAGCTGTTTGCTTATAAGTGTGTAGAGTTGCTTTCCTTATTTTGAGTAAATGAGTCTTTGAGGATAATTTATGAATAGAGATTATCTCGTAACTTGGCTCAACCCCATGCTTAAAGAGATAAAGGAAATTGATATTCTTTCTGATCTCCACATGTTCAAAACTGAAGTACAAGGAGGCATAATGTTGACTTATTTTTCTTCTGTTGCTTTATATAATTCTGTTTAAAAACAAAGCTGTCCAGTCTTGACTTCTGAAAGCTTGGAGCAGTGATCTGTGATGGACAGCATTCTCCATCTCTTTCCACCCCATGTCTGACAGGATGGCACCCTGGATGCATGCGCTGGCATTCTTCCCACAGTCCTTAAGGGGTGAGAGCCAAGAGCGTGGTCCTTCTGACATGCAAGGTGCGGCTGTGTTTTACTTGGCGAATCGGGAAGATGCCCCGTACTTGACGTCAACAACATGGGTTTCGGTTACCAGCCGTTCAAGCTGTGGGCCACGAAGGTGCCCCTATGGCCCCCCACCCGCCATCAGCCTGAGGTAATGTTTCTTTTGTCATCAGTAATGCTTTTCAAAACTGAGTTAAAACCTGTCGGATAAAAGCTAATTTTAGGATTTTCATTTCCTCATTAAAGTGGGTCATATGCAGAAAATGTAAATTGTGGAGGCTGTCTTCCAGATTTTCATGTTTTGGTTTACTCTGGCTTCTCCAGTCCATATTGAGTTACTTCAAAAAAAAAAAAATTTTTCAACAGAAATTCTAGCATCCCTTTCAAAAACCAGTCCCTCAAATGCATACAACTTGTGAGGAAAATTAAAAGTTTCTGGCATAACATAACTGGAGCCAACAACAGATTTTTATAGCTAATTCTAGATAACTGAGAGGCTGTTTAGCCAGGCTGCACTGTGAGCCTGAATGGTGAGTCCAGCTTCAAGCTGCCATCCAGCCTTACCTACTTCAGTATCAGTACGTCCATAAAGATGGGGGAGAGGCATCAGAAGCTGGCTCTGGGAGTGCTTTTCAAAACATATTCACAAAAAAGAAAATTCAAACAAGTGTCTAAAATGAGATTTTATCTTATTAACGGATTACAGTAACTGCCTATCAAGCATTAATGACTGCCAATGAAGCTGGGCTATTTTGTGCAACAAGCTCTATTTTAGACAAATACATGAACAGAGGATGATTTTGTTGGTCAAAACGACACTTTACGAAATCTCAGCAGCTGTGGCAATCTTACTATTAGACATGCTTGCTTCTAAAATAACATTTCTTCAAAGTGTAACTTGGTTCATGACATGAAGACAGGAAACTCTGTCAGTAGGTGTGAAGGACTGCCCACCTGAATGTCTGGAAGAATCTTCCCTCCTCTTTAGACCTCAGAAGCCAGATGTGCCATTTAATAGCAATCTTGTATCTGCCCCTTCATTTAATAACATCACCATTCTTGCAGCCTCTAGATCACACAGTGGATACACGAGGCTCTAGAAAAGTTTCAAGGTTCTTTTAGGGCCAAACAAGCATAAAAACACCTCTGACTGTGTTTGGTCATTTGTGTATGATGGGTCTACAATGTAGGTTCTTTAAAAGTGAAGTTTAGATATTTTATTCATTTAAGAAAACAAGATGGTTGGATGGCATCGTTGGCTCAGTGGACACGAGTGTGAGTTAACTCTGGGAAATAGTGAAGGACAAAGAGGCCCACAGGGCGTGCTGCAGTGCAAGGGGTCACCAGCTGGACACGACTGAGCGATGAACAGCAGCCACAGGCGGCTTCCATGGCTATGGATGCTCAGGGCTGTTGGCGGGAGAAACACAGGCTTTGAGGACAGCTCTGTAGTTAGTCTCACTCCTTTCTAAATTTGGCAGGGACTTTGGAAAAGTTGCTTAATTTGCATAATTCAAATCTCCTCCCACGTATAAATGGGATTATTTACATGTATTCACATGTTTGTCATGAAGACACTTACTAGCAACATATACAAGTAAGTGGCAGTGTTATCTGCCATTCAGAAGTGCTCAATAACTGGAGCTACAGTTTCTTAATCATGATATAAAAATAAAGGAAACTCTCTCCATTCTTGATGATACAAATGATCGTATAAAAAAACAGTTACATATCCCGGGGTGTGAACAAGATCTAAGATTAGATCCGAAATAAAATCATCTAACAAAGAAATATGAGTGTGACGTGGAATCGCGTTAGGTGCTCACACCTGAACGAGCAGCGTTCTCGGCACTGCAGCTGGCTTCTGCGCCTCTGAAAGGATTTATGCTCTTTAGGCGCTAAGGTTCTCAGCGCTTCTCGCCTCTCCTTGTCTGTGAAGATGCTCTTGGTAAAGAGTCCCATTGCCCCTTCACGTCTTCCTTTCCTCCTTTCATTCTAACAATGACCTGTAACTACAAGAAAAAATTACTGTCAGGTAAGTAAAAGCCTTTTAAATAGATCCTGTAATGAAAATTATAATTACCCTAAAGCAGTTAAAATCGTTATCCTAACAGGTAATACTCAGAAACATCCTTCCTAAACACTTATTTAATTCTTCAGTGGTATTTTCTGAAGCTCAGCTAGAGTTCCCCCTTTTAAAGAGCTGACACATAAAGTATATCCATCCTCCCACTACAGATAAGAGCCACTTTAATCCTATATTTTATTATTGCAGGGATGGATAAGTGGAATAACACATGATGTCAAGCACTCAAATGATCAGATCTGTAAAGGGTTAGACGTGGGAAGCCAGACTTTTCCAAACCTCTTCAAAATTTGGCCTATTATGGGTCTACAGGATATCATGCAAAGACACAAGCTTAAAAATTAAGGTTAAAAAAAAAAAAAAACCTCAGTTGACTGGACACATGGTGATGTCTCACAGTTGGCTTTCACTATACACTGATTCCAGATTTGTCCATGTGACACTTAATATTTGATTCCTGGGGGGCTGGGGTAGGTATGTTGTGTNCCCTACGTTCCATATTATACTCTTTTCTTAGTTCGTGCCTCTGCTTTGCTAATGAATATTCTAAATTATTGGAGACTATGTCGGTGAAATAAAATGACCACAATTTTTTCACATGATGAAAATATTATGACTGGACCTCACACAGGATCGATATGGTAACTACAGATTGAAAGTCAGTTTCTCTCCAGAATTTTGAAGAAATCTCTCCATTGTCTTTGAGCATTCAGCGTTTTTGATGCCAATTCTAGATTTTATACTGAAGTTATATCAGATTTACAAAATAACTTCAAAGCTTTTCTGTATCTCTTTCCTCAATTTGTCCTAATGCTATTATCTAACATACTGGGTTTCATCTGTCACAACTAAGAATGCTGCTGCTGCTAAGTCACTTCAGTCGTGTCCAACTCTGTGTGACCCCATAGATGGTAGCCCACCAGGCTCCCCCGCCCCTGAGATTCTCCAGGCAAGAACACTGGAGTGGGTTGCCATTTCCTTCTCCAATGCAGGAAAGTGAAAAGTGAAAGTGAAGTCGCTCGGTCACGTCCGACTCTTTGTGACCCCATGGACTGCAGCCCACAAGGCTCCTCCATCCATGGGATTTCCCAGGCAAGAGTGTTGGAGTGGGCTGCCATCGCCTTCTCCAAGAATGCTGGTACAACACAACTAACAAAAACACAGACTGTGTCTGGATTGCACTGCTTGTCCCGCTGGTGCCCTTTTCTCTGTTTGAGGAGTCCACCCAGTGTCCCACATGCATTCAGTCTTCATGTCTTCACGGACCCCTTCAGTCTGAGACAGTTCTTCCACCTTGTGTTTCCTTGGCCTTCACAGTTGGAAGAGTGCTGGTCACATGTTTGATAACACACATCTCAGTTTTGCCTTGACTGATGCTTTCTCTTGATAAGACTTGGGTTATGAATTTGATCTGATTCTTATTTTTTTGCTGTTGTTGACTATATTTCCCTTTGTGGGTATTTTCTGTGATTTCAAGAGTTGTTTACATATGTACATCTTTATATTGGACATGCCAAGTCTTTGGTGAACTCTGTTTGATGTGACTATTTGTGTCCATAAGCTCTGGAAAATTTTATTTTTCTTTGATATTTCCTACCCCCTTTTATCTTTATCCTCACTTAATCTTATCCAGAGCAGCTTTTATCAGCTGTTTGCTTATAAGTGTGTAGAGTTGTTTTCCTTATTTTGAGTAAATGAGTCTTTGAGGATAATTTATGAATAGAGATTATCTCGTAACTTGGCTCAACCCCATGCTTAAAGAGATAAAGGAAATTGATATTCTTTCTGATCTCCACATGTTCAAAACTGAAGTACAAGGAGGCATAATGTTGACTTATTTTTCTTCTGTTGCTTTATATAATTCTGTTTAAAAACAAAGCTGTCCAGTCTTGACTTCTGAAAGCTTGGAGCAGTGATCTGTGATGGACAGCATTCTCCATCTCTTTCCACCCCATGTCTGACAGGATGGCACCCTGGATGCATGCGCTGGCGTTCTTCCCACAGTCCTTAAGGGGTGAGAGCCAAGAGCGTGGTCCTTCTGACATGCAAGGTGCGGCTGTGTTTTACTTGGCGAATCGGGAAGATGCCCCGTACTTGACGTCAACAACATGGGTTTCGGTTACCAGCCGTTCAAGCTGTGGGCCACGAAGGTGCCCCTATGGCCCCCCACCCGCCATCAGCCTGAGGTAATGTTTCTTTTGTCATCAGTAATGCTTTTCAAAACTGAGTTAAAACCTGTCGGATAAAAGCTAATTTTAGGATTTTCATTTCCTCATTAAAGTGGGTCATATGCAGAAAATGTAAATTGTGGAGGCTGTCTTCCAGATTTTCATGTTTTGGTTTACTCTGGCTTCTCCAGTCCATATTGAGTTACTTCAAAAAAAAAAAAATTTTTCAACAGAAATTCTAGCATCCCTTTCAAAAACCAGTCCCTCAAATGCATACAACTTGTGAGGAAAATTAAAAGTTTCTGGCATAACATAACTGGGGCCAACAACAGATTTTTATAGCTAATTCTAGATAACTGAGAGGCTGTTTAACCAGGCTGCACTGTGAGCCTGAATGGTGAGTCCAGCTTCAAGCTGCCATCCAGCCTTACCTACTTCAGTATCAGTACGTCCATAAAGATGGGGGAGAGGCATCAGAAGCTGGCTCTGGGAGTGCTTTTCAAAACATATTCACAAAAAAGAAAATTCAAACAAGTGTCTAAAATGAGATTTTATCTTATTAACGGATTACAGTAACTGCCTATCAAGCATTAATGACTGCCAATGAAGCTGGGCTATTTTGTGCAACAAGCTCTATTTTAGACAAATACATGAACAGAGGATGATTTTGTTGGTCAAAATGACACTTTATGAAATCTCAGCAGCTGTGGCAATCTAACTATTAGACATGCTTTCTTCTGAAATAACATTTCTTCAAAGCGTAACTTGGTTCATGACATGAAGACAGGAAACTCTGTCAGTAGGTGTGAAGGACTGCCCACCTGAATGTCTGGAAGAATCTTCCCTCCTCTTTAGACCTCAGAAGCCAGATGTGCCATTTAATAGCAATCTTGTATCTGCCCCTTCATTTAATAACATCACCATTCTTGCAGCCTCTAGATCACACAGTGGATACACGAGGCTCTAGAAAAGTTTCAAGGTTCTTTTAGGGCCAAACAAGCATAAAAACACCTCTGACTGTGTTTGGTCATTTGTGTATGATGGGTCTACAATGTAGGTTCTTTAAAAGTGAAGTTTAGATATTTTATTCATTTAAGAAAACAAGATGGTTGGATGGCATCGTTGGCTCAGTGGACACGAGTGTGAGTTAACTCTGGGAAATAGTGAAGGACAAAGAGGCCCACAGGGCGTGCTGCAGTGCAAGGGGTCACCAGCTGGACACGACTGAGCGATGAACAGCAGCCACAGGCGGCTTCCATGGCTATGGATGCTCAGGGCTGTTGGCGGGAGAAACACAGGCTTTGAGGACAGCTCTGTAGTTAGTCTCACTCCTTTCTAAATTTGGCAGGGACTTTGGAAAAGTTGCTTAATTTGCATAATTCAAATCTCCTCCCACGTATAAATGGGATTATTTACATGTATTCACATGTTTGTCATGAAGACACTTACTAGCAACATATACAAGTAAGTGGCAGTGCTATCTGCCATTTAGAAGTGCTCAATAACTGGAGCTACAGTTTCTTAATCACGATATAAAAATAAAAGGAAACTCTCTCCATTCTTGATGATACAAATGATCGTATAAAAAAACAGTTACATATCCCGGGGTGTGAACAAGATCTAAGATTAGATCCGAAATAAAATCATCTAACAAAGAAATATGAGTGTGACGTGGAATCGCGTTAGGTGCTCACACCTGAACGAGCAGCGTTCTCGGCACTGCAGCTGGCTTCTGCGCCTCTGAAAGGATTTATGCTCTTTAGGCGCTAAGGTTCTCAGCGCTTCTCGCCTCTCCTTGTCTGTGAAGATGCTCTTGGTAAAGAGTCCCATTGCCCCTTCACGTCTTCCTTTCCTCCTTTCATTCTAACAATGACCTGTAACTACAAGAAAAAATTACTGTCAGGTAAGTAAAAGCCTTTTAAATAGATCCTGTAATGAAAATTATAATTACCCTAAAGCAGTTAAAATCGTTATCCTAACAGGTAATACTCAGAAACATCCTTCCTAAACACTTATTTAATTCTTCAGTGGTATTTTCTGAAGCTCAGCTAGAGTTCCCCCTTTTAAAGAGCTGACACATAAAGTATATCCATCCTCCCACTACAGATAAGAGCCACTTTAATCCCATATTTTATTATTGCAGGGATGGATAAGTGGAATAACACATGATGTCAAGCACTCAAATGATCAGATCTGTAAAGGGTTAGACGTGGGAAGCCATACTTTTCCAAACCTCTTCAAAATTTGGCCTATTATGGGTCTACAGGATATCATGCAAAGACACAAGCTTAAAAATTAAGGTTAAAAAAAAACAAACAAACCTCAGTTGACTGGACACATGGTGATGTCTCACAGTTGGCTTTCACTATACACTGATTCCAGATTTGTCCATGTGACACTTAATATTTGATTCCTGGGGGGCTGGGGTAGGTATGTTGTGTAGAGTCAACATTTTCATAAAGATAAGAGTTAACATTTTACTTAAAACTTATATGACGTGCCAGAGCTGTGCTAACTGCTCTAAAGAGGTCATTTCATTTCATTTACTGTTTTAAATATCTTTATTCCTCTCAATTTACAGTGTGGAATCTGTGGCTTGAAAAGGCTAGACTGCTTGCCCATTCATGCTCATAGCAGCATTATTCATAATAGTTAAAATGTAGAAGTGACCCAAGTAACCGCTGATGGATAAATGGATAAGCAAAATGTGATGTATACACACAATGGAGTATTATTCAGCCTTCAAAAAGGAGGAGATTCTGACACTTGCTGCAACATGGATGAACCTTGGGGATACTTTAAATAAGCCAGTCAAAACAAGACAAATACTAAACATGGACCTAGTGTATAGCACAGATAACTAAGCACTTTTCAATAATCTATACGGAAAAGCATATTAAAAAGCAAAGACATCACTTGGCTGACAAACGTCCAAGTAGCCAAAGCTGTGGTTTTTGCAGTACCCAAGTACAGATGTGAGAGTTGGATCATAAAAAAGGCTGAGCGCCAAAGAATTGATGCTTTCTAACTGTGGTCCTGGAGAAGACTCTTGGAAGTCCCTTGGACTGCAAGGAGATCACACCAGTCAATCCTAAAGGATATCAACCCTGGATATTCATTGGAAGGACTGATGCTGAAGCTCCCATACTTTGGCCATCTGATACAAACAGCTGACTTACTGGAAAAGACCTTGACGCTGGGAAGGATTGAAAGCAAAAGGAAAAAGGTGCAACAGAGGATTAGATGGTTGGATGGCATCAGTGGGCTCAATGGACATGAAAGTGAGCACACTCCGGGAAACGGTGAAGGACAGGGCAGCCTGGTGTGCTTCAGTCCGTGGGGTCAAAAAGAGTCAGGCATGACCTAGGGACGGAATTACAGCAACAACATTTCAAATACTGAAACTTTTCAAAGAGCACACTAAACAACTAGTCAGCATGAAGCACCATCCCTCAAGCACCTCACAGCATCTCTGTCTGTGTGCCGTCTAGGAAGCGCACTTAGGGAGAGGCAGGAGGAGTTAACACGGCTGCAAGCTATGGAGCCTTGAGCCTAGCCTCTTCCCTACTCAGCGCCTCTTTCTTAGCATTTCGCTCCTTTGAGGAATGAAGGTCTGTTGTCTCCGTCCTCTGCACTCCGATAGTGCAGTATTCTTTGACAGGGGACTCTTTTACGGTATTTTTGATTTCCCATCTGGTGCCCAGTAATTGTGCTCTGTACAGCAGCAGGCCTAGAAATATTTACTAGCAGAAAATACAACTTTACACCCGGTCCAGACTCCTGAGCCAACTCCTTCTGCTATTGTGGATGCCTCCCTGCATATATAGTCACTAGTTTATGGCTAGTGACTATATATGATGGCCCGCATCATGAACTGGGGTCTGCAAGGGGAGATGAGGGAGGTATCCCGAGGAGAGAAATGTGCGGAGGATAGGAGGAAACATGGTGTGGAGAACTTTTATGTGATCTTTTTGGTTTTTTCCATTCTGCTTCCCTTTTATTTTTTTAAAGAGCAGGTAGCTATCTCATCATCTATAATTAAGTTCCAAATCCCCATTTTCTGGCGCATTCTATAAAACTGCCAATTTAATGATTTATTTTCCATTCATTCTCTGTCTTTATTAACAAGTATCACCTTGAAGAGGAAGGCAAAATCAGTAGCACTGAAGGAAAAATATGGGATTTGGACCTGAACTTTTTTTTTTCCTCTTCTTATCTATTTATCCAGCTTCATCTCCTGATGACTTGCAACCCTAGGCTGCAGGGCAGCCTTCAACTAGCTGTCAAGGTCACCCTAGTCACAGAGCAGACAGGACACTCACATTGACCCCAACACACTCTTCCTGCACATGGAGGCTTGGGGTGTGGGGCTCTCCAGAGTGAGGGAAAAGGGGAGAGAGATGCAGACAGACAGATGGACAAAAATACACAGAGCTATGTGAAGGGAGAGCTGAAACTATCTTCCTTCTTCTTTAAATTCCCACGATATTTTGTTCATCCTTTTCATATGACTTATCACTCCCTCCTTTATTAATGACGTGCTAATATTACTGAGTATGTGCTGTGTATCAAGCTCTGTGCTATGTATTTTACAAGCATCATTCAACTTAATGACTGAAATAATACAGCCAAGTGCCCTTACCTTGTGGCCCCTTTTCTGTACGAGGGCACGAAGACAAAATTTTCTCTGATATTTTTTCAAACTTGATACATAAGGTCTTCACATACATCTTTTCAGACAGGAAGCATGTAATTTGGTGTGTGTGTAAGGGAATGAAGGAATAAAGATCTTTAAAAGAACATTTTGCTATTACTCTTCAACCAAAGATTTTATTGATAAATTGGAAGTGCAACTATGTGAAAGGAATCACAAATTTTCCACGGGCACACATTCTGCAGTGACTCCCATCTCCTCTTGTTATTTCTATCACATACTAAAGTGAGGTTTTTAAGCACAATTCTGGTCATTGTTTATGAAACCACATTTGTGAAGCCCAAGTATTGTCATAAAAGTATTTAAAATTATCTTTGCCTCATTAAGGAATTGATATTCAATACATTTCACATGGCTAGAGTGCGCCACTTAATACATTTTGGCATTTTAAATCCCTGAAGATTATCATTCCAATGAAGATAATGAACATTCCCATGTCCCCTAAACGTTTCCTGCCGTCCCACTGAAACCCTCCCGCCTGCCCTCTTGGATCCTGACTCCTTATCTCAAGACAACCACTGACAGGCTTTCTGTCTCTAATGTTAGTTTGCATTTCCTAAGACTTCATAGAAATGGAATCAAAGAGCACATTTCTTTTTGGTCTGGCTTCTTTCATTCAGAACAATTACTTTGTGATCCATCCACTTTGTTGCCCGTATCAGCAGTTCATTCATTTTTATGAAGACAGCACCACCTTGACTACACTAGCTTTGCAACGAGTCTTACAATCAGATCGTGTCAGCTCTCCATCTCCGGTCTTCTTTATCCAAGTTATTCCATTAACTCCATATCTATTTTAGAACATTTATTGACTTCTACCAAAAAGTAGCCTGGAATTTTGATGAATATAGAGTTATACATTTCTAATCTCAGTTGTTTTTCTTTCTTGATTTCACAGACTAAGAACTCCCATAAAAATGTTGAGTGGAGAAAGGAATCCTTTTGCTCTTCATCTTGGTAAGAAACAATTCAGCCTTTCATGGCTGAACTCCATGTTAACTGTAAGTTTGTCTCTGTTCTCTTGTTTCTGATGACATTTATCAGAGCAAGATGTTTCTAACTTTGGTAAGAGTACTCATCAGCAATATATTCCTATTTATTAATATACAAACTTACATTGGTTAATTTTCAAATGTTAAACTGAACTTTGATCCTTAGAGTAAATGCCTCTTCCTCACTGTATATTATCTGTTTTGAATATTGTTGGGTTTGATTTGCAAAAATTTTGTTGAGAAATTTGCATCTTTCCATTTAGGTAATAATACGATTCTTGTTTTCCTTTTTCTGGAAGTATCTTTGGTTGTGATATCAGGACTAAGCTGATCTCATATAACATGTTGGGAGATGTTTCCACCTTTTAAAGCTTTTGGAAAAGTTTGGACAGAATTAACATAATTTATTCCTTAAACATGTGCTGGAGATCACTAGTGAAGATACCTAGGCTGGGACTTTTCCTCTGTGGAGTGTTCTCTAACTACACTCACTGTAAGCACTTATTGGAGTGAATAGTGCTAGTTTCTGTTTTTCAGGGAATGTCTTTGTTTTCTAAGTTGTTGAATTTCTTGGCATGCAGTTGTTCACAGCTTTTTTTCTCTCTTAAATTAGCATATATCATATTCTATGAGAGATGCCACCTCTCCCATGAACTGATAAATTGGTTATACTACTTTTTTCCAGATCATTCTGTCTAGATATTCATCAATTTTGTTGATCTTCTCAAATAACCAGCTTTAGATCACTGATCTCCGCTATTATGTTATACTTTGCATCATATTGATCACTATTCTGATTATTACTTTTCTAATTACTTTGTGATTGATTTGTGTACTTTTTTCAAGTTTTTTAAGATGGAAAGTCAAATTACTGATTAGAGGCTTTGTCTGTTTCTAATAAAGATGGACAGGTACACAGTGCTATGTTTAAGATGGCTAACAAATGGAACTCTGCTCAGTGTTGTACGGTACCCTGGATGGGAGGGCAGTTTGGGGGAGAATGGATACAAGTGTATCTACATTTGATTCCCTTTGCTGTTCACCTGAAACTGTCACAATATTGCTAATTGGCCATGCTGTTGCTGCTGCTAAGTCGCTTCAGTCGTGTCCGACTCTGTGCGACCCCATAGATGGCAGCCCACCAGGCTCCGCCATCGCTGGGATTCTCCAGGCAAGAACACTGGAGTGTGTTGCCATTTCCTTCTCCAATGCACGAAAGTGAAAAGACTACAGTACAAAGTAAAAAGTTTAAGCAATGCTGAGTACTACATGTTCTACCTGAAGCACTGCTTTAGGAGCATCTTACTTACTCTGATATGTTACATTTTTATTTTGTCCAAAATATTTTCTAGATTTCATTTTGGTTTCTCATTTGGTTTCTCAGAAGTATGTTATTTGCTCTCCAAATAATTGGGACATTTCCAGAGATCTTCCTGTTATTTTTTTCTAGCTTAGTTTTATACTCATCAGAGAATACACATGAAGTGAACTATGCTAGGACTGAACATGTCCTGAACATGGTCTATCTTTGTAAACATTACATGTGAATGTGAGAATAATATAAATTCTGCAGGTGTTGAGGAATGTTCTATGTATGTCAGTTGGTTAATTTTATTGTTCAGGTCTTCTATATCCTCACTAATTTTTCTATCTATTTCTCTTATTAACTATTAATAGATTTTAAAAAAAAGCTTTTTACATGATTTTGATAGGTTATGTTGGACTTCCCAGGTGACTCAGGGGTAAAGAATCCATGTGCCAATGCAAGAGATGTGGATTTGATCCCTGGGTTGGAAAGATCCCCTAGAGAAGGAAATGACAGCCCACTCCAGTATTCTTGCCTGGGAAATCCCATGGGCAGAGGAGCCTGGCGGGCTGCCGTCCACGGGGGTCACGAAGAGTCGGACACCACTTAGTGACTAAACAACAACAAGCTGCCCTGGGTTCATAACACACAGCTTGGGTGTCACAGTCCAGTCTCATCTCTCCAGAACATCGCCCTGAAAAGTCAACCCACCTTTATCTTCTCCCCAGCTCAAGAATCCCACTGGCTTCCGACTGCGCCCCTTCTTCATATGCCATAACCTGGACTGTAGCGCTCACATTATTTTCTGTTGATCTCTTAGGGATCACTGTCATTTTGCCCTTGAGCAAAGTGTCTTGCAAAGTGTTGTTTCTGTACTTTGTCCACTTTCTTAGTTGTTCTGAAGTAAGAAAATAAATCCACTTCCTATTAATACTTTTTATACTATTATCCNCTTTCCAATAACCTGGCTTCTCAGGGCTTGAGGATCGTTTCCTCCAATGAGCTTGTCCTCATGCAATGCCCCCATTCCTCCTATAGCCACTTCACACATCTGTTCACCACCAAGCATCAAAGATCCTTCTCCTCAAACACCACCTACTAGAACCCTGGCTCGCTTTGACCTCACAAGAACCCACAACTCATCAATTTCTCTGTATTTTTACTCTCTCCCTTGCGACCTCATGCCTCCTTTAATTCTGAACAATTGCCATGGCCCGTGAAGATAATCGCTCCCTGCCACATGGTCTCTCTTCCTCTCACTCCACTGCGTTAACCCATAACACCACATTTTGCAATGGATTTTATGCACTCTCTGCGTCCTGNCTTTAATTCTGAACAATTGCCATGGCCCGTGAAGATAATCGCTCCCTGCCACATGGTCTCTCTTCCTCTCACTCCACTGCGTTAACCCATAACACCACATTTTGCAATGGATTTTATGCACTCTCTGCGTCCTGCATTATTATGTGGGTGCAAGCATTCATGGAGCTAATTACAAATGGAGAAAAGATTCATGCTGCTAAGTCTCACCTTAACTTCACTGTCACTATCCGTAAATGGGTCCCTAGCCCCGCCGGAAGCCATCACTGCACCGAGCCTTCCAGAGCTCTCCCTCTTCCTCCATCGTGTGTCTTTTTTCTTACCTTGTCTTCTCTCAAGTGTCCAAAACCTCCTTCTCCACTCTCACTCTGCGCTGACGACCCTGATTGGCATTTCAGTTAGAAAGCAGAAGCAGTCCACAGGTAGGCCCGCAGATTCCCACGACTTGTGAACTACAAGTCTGCACATTCGGCCACGCAAAAGAAAGCGATTCTGCAGCCACACGGATGGACCCAGACAATACAGGCCGAGTGAAGCAAGTCAGACCAAGACAAACACAGGATGAGACCACTTGTAAGTGGAATCTAAAAAATAAACAAGTGAGTAGAGCAAGACAGACTCACGGACACAGAAAACGGACTACTGGCTACCAGTGGGGCGACAGAAGGTGGCAAGGGGCAGGTTAGGTTTGTGTGATTAAGAGATTGTTGTTGTCCAGTTGCTCAGTCCTGTCCGACTCTTTGCAATCCCCTCCATGGATTGGAGCGCACCAGGCTTCCCTGTCCTTCTCTATCTCCAGAAGCTCGTTCAAACTCATGTCCATTGAACTGAGTCAGTGATGCCATCCAACCCTTTTCCTCCTGCCTTCAATCTTTCCTAGCATCAGGGTCTTTTCCAATGAGCTGACTCTTTGCATCAGGTGGCCAAAGTATTGAAGCTTCAGCATCAGTCCTTCCAATGAATGTTCAGGGTTGATTTCCAACTATTATGTCTACAGTAGATAAGCAATGAAGATATACCGTACAGAGCAGGGAAGTATAGCCATTATTTTGTTATAACTTTTAATGACATAAAACCTGTGGAAATACTGAACAACCGCACTGTACACCTGAAGTTAATATGACATCATAAATCAATAAAAATGTAAGGGAAATACTGAGTTTGTTTTTATTCTCCTTAAACAAAGTGTCTATATTTACAAGACAGAACATTTTTCATTATGGTCTTTGCTCCCTAAAATGCCCGAGAAGCATTGCCAAAGCACCCTGGTTTTGTGTGTGTGTGTTTACCTTCTTGCTCGAAAGGAGGTGTTTATGCTTATCCCTTGTCCCTTCTAATGCGGGAATATTTGGGGTGGATGAGCAGGGCAATATATTTACTTTCACTAGTAAAAGTTATGAACAAGAAATGATTTGTAAGATTGATTAAAGGAACCAGGAAGCCTCCTTCACTTCTGGGGAAGCTAATGCATACCCTTCCAAAAACAAGGGGGAAATGAACCCCCACTGTGCCTGCAACAGGTCCAACTTTAGTGGGAGATTCAGACTGGATATACAACTAATGATATCTACTCTTGGGTCTACTGAACCTTATCAGAACACTGTATCCAAGTCTCCTCATTTTCCATTTTATTTATAGGTTCTATTTAATATCCCTGAGAAAAGGAGGACTATGTCACTCAAGCTTCATGTGAGAATACCTAATGACCATGACAGGATAACCTCTGAACTCTGGAGTTGCCATGGTAACAGCTGAGTCACAGAATCAGTCCACTTCCAGTCATCCAAAAGTTCCTGTTTTAAAATGTCATCACTAGTAAATCTATATTGTTTGGTTTTAAATTATGTATAGCACTAATCCAGAGAAATAGTAAGTCTTATATCAGCCCCCAAAATAGCAATTCTATATGTATGTGTACATTAGTCGATCAAGTATGCTTGTGTGTGTATATGCATACATGTTTATACATTTTGTCTAACAGAAATGTATTTGCACACCTATTTTCATACATGTCTGTAATAAATTTCTGTACTAACAGATTAAGAGCTCAAAATAATTTTTCTTTTAAAGTAGTCAAGAGCTTAACAAAAATCACACAGGCATATTGAATTATATAATATATATATAGTAAATATATTAAATTTACATTAATATATAAACATATATGATAGATAAACATATATATCATTTCTTCATATATATACATAGAGTGGTCTTGCCTGGCTTATTTACTCTGAACATAAATGGGTCAGTACACATTTGAAGAACAGGGAAGATAAACAACATTTTTACTTTTATTACATCCTATGTCTGCTTGTCTCTGCATTTTTATGGTGCCTAATTAGAAACACAAAGGAAAATGGTTTCAGTCCCAATACTCTACAGCTTATAAAGCTCTTCAGTGTTAAACTCCCAGAGGAATGAGGATCATTTTATCTTCCTAAGGATATAATAACTGTTTTCCCAAGAGCTGTTGCAGATACTTTTATAGAGCATCATAATGTAAAAAATATTTTTAATGTATTCAAAATATGGCACAGGAAGAACCACAACCATATGTAGAATTCACAAAAATAAATCACGTCATTTCTGGCTGTTAATTAAGTCTGTTTAAAAGCTCTTCTCTCTTACTTAATGCATCTCTGAGAATAAAAAGAAAAATAAACTCATTGACCAAAATGTGCTAATATGCAGTTAATTTAAAAGATGAGAAATTTTAGAATCACTATATATCTAAATTAATTACTGACAGGGGTAGGGTCTTTTTTCAGTCTGACAGAAATAGCCAATTATAATTCTGTACTGTAAATGCTATTTCTTTGAAATATAGAGACTTCAAAATTCATCCAAAGCAGCCTGATTATTTCTCAAGAGCAAATTTACCTTGGAAAATATGTCTTCCCTTTGGTAGCATACCAATGGATTAACTCCTCCATAAAGTGTTCTGTGGTGGGTAAAGGGGGAAAATTAATAATTTTATTTGATTAATTTTTGAAACATATTGAAGGTCTTAATGAAGGCATGTTCTTTAGAAAACCCAGAACCCATAACTCAATGTGACTTTTGTTAAGCTCCTGTCAACTACCCAGGAAAAAATTATTTTCAGTTCTTAATGAATAGAATAGAAATTTGTCACCAAGATGTATGAAAATTGGTGTACATAGACATTTCCGTTTGTGCAAAATGAAAGATTTCTCAGATCCCGACAGGTTGTCAAGCATTCTAACAAAAGGTTTGGCTTCTCTCAACTGTTCACCTGGTGTTGCCCTGATGGAGAATCTGTCCTGTGCAGTCAGGACGTGCCTGAGAGCCTGTCTTTATACTGCTCAGTGGAGCTTCCCTGGTAGCTCAATGGTTTAAAAAAAAAAAAAAATCTGCCTGCAATGTAGGAGACGTGGGTTTGATCCCTGGGATGGGAAGATTCCCTGGAGGACATGGCAAACCACTCCAGTATTCCTGCTTGGGAAACTGCATGGACTGAGATGCCTGGGGGACTACAATCCATAGGATGGCAAAAAGTCGTTAACCCAAGGACACATCCAAGTGGCACAGGCATGCATGGACAGGGCTGAGTGAGGGGCGGGTGGGAAGGCGGCAGGGTGAGGCGGGGAGGGTCAGAGAGCGCTAACCACAGCGCCCTTGTTCTGGCATCAGCACCTAACTTATTTCCTCTCCAGATTCTGGCGTCCAAAACACCACACCCGCAGTATTTATATCACGATGTCTTTTACTCCTGCAAATCTTTGTAATATTCTATGGGAACTATGAATGGTTCTTTTCCACTTCTGTAAGTGAAGGTCTAATGGAATCAAAAAAACTTTCCCACTCTTGTCGTGACACTGTCATCACATACACGCACAATAAAAACCTCTTGCTGTTCCGCTGCCGAGTCGTGTCCAAGTCTTTGCGGCCCCATGGGCTGCAGCACGCCAGGCCTCTCCCTGTCCCTCACTGTCTCCCAGGGTTTGCCCAAGTTCATGTCCACTGAGTCGGTGATGCCATCCAACCATCTCATCCTCCATTTCCCTCTTCTCTTTTCGCCATCAATCTTTCCCAGCATTAGGGGCTTTTCCAATGAGTCAGCTCTTCACAGCAGGTAGCCAACATCTATATGTTATTTTAAATTCTTATGTTCACATTTATATTTAACTTTATAGATGAGGGTCAGAGGCCTCACATGAGGGTGTGAATAGCACTATATAACATGGCTGTCAGAAAAACAGCCCCGGAAAGAGCATGTATGTTCAGTTCCCAGTGTTTAAACTGACTGTAAGGGATGATGTGGTTTGTCACTATTATTGAATAACGTGGCTCAGACTTTTCTTGGGTGTCACTCAATGTCTATAACATCACTGGACAGTTACATCAGCGCCATCTTAAATAATGGCTAATACAATGAAAATGCCATCCCATCAGTCATGGGGGCAAAACATCCAAGAACAAATAAATCTTAAATGATTCACTCACCTAGAGCCAGACATCCTGGAATGTGAAGTCAAGTGGGCCTTAGAAAGCATCACTACGAACAAAGCTGGTGAAGGTGATGGAATTGCAGTAGAGCTATTTCAAATCCTGAAAGATGATGCTGTGAAAGTGGTGCACTCAATATGCCAGCACATTTGGAAAACTCAGCAGTGGCCACAGGACTGGAAAAGGGCAGTTTTCATTCTAATCCCAAAGAAAGGCAATGCCAAAGAATGCTCAAACTACTGCACAATTGCTCTCATCTCACATGCTAGTAAAGTAATGCTCAAAATTCTCCAAGCCAGGCTTCAGCAATACGTGAACTGTGAACTTCCAGATGTTCAAGCTGGTTTTAGAAAAGGCAGAGGAACCAGAGATCAAATTGCCAGCATCTGCTGGATCATGGAAAAAGCAAGAGAGTTCCAGAAAAACATCTA
>SJYW01051405.1:16112-34854 GCA_006410735.1 Raphicerus campestris | reverse complement strand
GGAAGAAGCACAAGCTGGAATCAAGATTGCCAGGAGAAATATCAATAACCTCAGATATGCAGATGACACCACCCTTATGGCAGAAAGTGAAGAGGAACTAAAAAGCCTCTTGATGAAAGTGAAAGAGGAGAGTGAAAAAGTTGGCTTAAAGCTCAATATTCAGAAAACGAAGATCATGGCATCTGATCCCATCACTTCATGGGAAATAGATGGGGAAACAGTGGAAACAGTGTCAGACTTTATTTTGGGGGGCTCCAAAATCACTGCAGATGGTGACTGCAGCCATGAAATTAGAAGACGCTTACTCCTTGGAAGGAAAGTTATGACCAACCTAGATAGTATATTGAAAAGCAGAGATATTACTTTGCCAGCAAAGGTCTGTCTAGTCAAAGCTATGGTTTTTTGAGTGGTCATGTATGGATGTGAGAATTGGACTGTGAAGAAAGCTGAGCACTGAAGAATTGATGCTTTTGAACTGTGGTGTTGGAGAAGACTCTCGAGAGTCCCTTGGACTGCAAGGAGATCCATCCTAAAGGAGATCAATCCTGAGTGTTCATTGGAAGGACCGATATTGAAGCTGAAGCTCCAGTACTTTGGCCACCTCATGTGAAGAGTTGACTCGTTGGAAAAATCCCTGATACTGGAAGGGACTGGGGGCAGGAGGAGAAGGGGACGACAGAGGATGAGACGGCTGGATGGATGTGAGTTTAAGTGAACTTCAGGAGTTGGTGATGCACAGGGAGGCCTGGAGTGCTCACGACTGAGTGACTGAACTGAACTGAAAGAGCACTGAGGCCCAGTGACTAATGTATAAACAGGGGCCAGGCAGAGAACTGGGTTTCACTCCTATTTACTTATTTAACCCTCAGTACAATACTGTACAGAAGGCAGCGTTTATGTCTGCTCTGTGGCTGAGAAGTGAGGGTGCAAGGAACATCCTGCCCAAAGCCCAAAGCTAGCAAGCTACGGAGACGGGACTGAGAGCAGCCACCGGCCTCGGAAGCATGCATCCTTGGGAAAACTTAGGGCTTTTCTTCAAGGAGAGTTATTCCTCTTCCCAGAGATGGAAGGCTGTAGTTCTGATTGCATATTTGAATAAGCACACTTCAAAACAATTCCATTTACCGGACATCTATAGCGTCTTTTCTTTGGGAAAGCTAGCATGATAAAGATGATCACCTAAAACAGCTGCCGGGACTGGAAGGAGGTCTATTCTATTCTAGGGCCATTTGGCAGATAACCTTCTAATCATACAGAAAAATATCAGGGCAGACAAACTGAGCACCAAGAAAATAAGGCCATCAGCGAAGAAGATGAAGAAGTTTGTACAAAGCACTGTGTATATATATATATGGCTGTCAGGTAAAAATCAATTTCCTGCGGACAAGATCAAGAGCAGCTCACGGGGAAAATAAACATGCTTAAAGTACCAGAGAGTCCATAATTTAAATACAGATTCTCCTGATGAGTGCTGGTGTGCACTGAATCAGTCCCAGGGCTGGCGATAAGGAACATCAGGCTGCCTTTTGGGAGGCCGAGGGGAGGAAGAAGGCCTAAGGGGAACGGACTCACGACTGATGCTGAATATTTGGAGTTGCCTGGGGCGAAGCAGGTCGGGCTGCATATAACTCGATCTTTGAAGAATTAATAGATTCCGCATTCTATGGCAGTTGGTCCTTTTAGGTTTTTGTCAAGACTCAGCTCTAATTTTCCTTACATTTAGGTTATTTAGCTCTGGCTTTGGGGATAAAAAAAGAAAGAAAAGCAGATCGAATTTAAGCTAATGAACAATAAAAGTTCAGAGTTAGAGGTACTGCTTTTATTCAGGGGCTAAATGAGGGTCTGCAACAAATTAGAATTTGTAAAATGGATGTTTGGATAATGATACAAGCTGTATCACTATGAAGTGTGCAGAGGAGGAAAAGATTTGAAATTGCTGACATTTGCATGATAAGTTGGATTGTGTGGAATAGGCAAGAGGGGAAAAGACAAAGCTCCATGGTCAAATTAAAGGTCACTTGTTCAGACCAAAGGCAAAGTTCTAGTCGAATTCGGGGGGAAAGTGCTGCTAATTATTTTTCTCTATAGATGGAATGTAAAACCAACTGTAAAAAATTCATGAATGAGACTCAGAGACTGGCATTACAGCAAATTCAATGATTTTTGAAACGCATGCCTCTACAAAGAATGCACTATTATTCTGTCTAGACTTCGTGGCACAGTATAATAAATAAAGACTGACGGCATCAATATATTTCATAAATACATTACTGGAATTTACATTATTTCTGACTATTAATAGTTCCTGAGCTACCCTAGGTAAAGCAATATGCACATCTTATAAAATAAAATCTATTGGTAATGTCATTTGTTAACAGACAAAGAAACAGTAATGGCATTTATTTCTCTGAATATATTCATCTTCTTAAGTAAACCTAGGAAATCTGAACTCGAACCCATAGATAATTCATTAGCTCCAGTCCATAGGTTTGTTTTCTTAGAGTCTTCTCATACATACAATATCCTAACACAGGTTTTGTAAGAGTGCCTAAGGGATTTTTTTTTTCCCTAGCAAGGTATATAGCTCACATAAAATAAATTATGACGGGGAACTTGCAAAGCTATCAATTGACATGCAGCTGAAATGACTTCTTTCTAAAAAACTTTCTTCTAGAGCTACACACGTTTTTGTAATGAAACCACTAACAACAGATGGAAGTCCACCAGCAGGCCTCAGTGTTTTCAGTCTAACATTTCCTAGAGCCTGAGGATGGAGAGAAGGCAACTAAAAATATAGGTTTAAAGAACAATTAGTCATTCTCAGGAAATCTATAAATATCCTCAGAAAGCAACATGGTACAAACATNAAGTCCACCAGCAGGCCTCAGTGTTTTCAGTCTAACATTTCCTAGAGCCTGAGGATGGAGAGAAGGCAACTAAAAATATAGGTTTAGAGAACAATTAGTCATTCTCAGGAAATCTATAAATATCCTCAGAAAGCAACATGGTATAAACATTCTGCCCCACAGAGAATATGAGCTATATTGTATTATATTATGTCAGGATTTGCAATGTGATGTGATGTTTGAGATGCTCCACCATTTTTTTTAACTTTTATTTTTAGAAATCACTGGAAAAGAAATAGTCCTTTCGGCTGAAAAATGTGTGGAGAATGTATGAAAGCACCATCCTTCCTTCCTTGTCCAGCCCAGGGAACCTCTTGAGATGGCCCTTACATCAGTCTCACCGAAGGATGAAAGTGTTCATCTGCATGGTACCCATGAAGAGTCCCTTCACAAAACCCTCCTGTGAAAACAGACCAAGAAAGACAGAAATGAGCGCATAGACTGGGCTGGTTTTGTTGTTATTTTTTTTTTAATAGGACTTTTGAAAATGTCTCTTAAAGACTGTAAGACAGTGACTGGCATTAAAGTTCACAGATGCAGTAAAATCACGTGCACGCCTGCCGCCAGTGTGGGCCAGCTGGGAACCAGGCCAGCTGCCTCGTCGGAAGCCAGTGTCGCTCGAGGTTCTTGCATGTAGGAGCTCTAATTCTAAAAAGCCCAGTGTGTGACTGTGAGTATAGGATCTTGTCAGTATTCCTCTCTTGTGTTTAGTCACTCTGACTCTTTGCAACCCCATGGGCTGTAGCCCGCCAGGCTCCTCTATCCATGGGGTTCTCCAGGCAAGAATACCGGAGTGGGCTGTCATTGCCTTCCCCAGGGGACCTTCATGACCCAGGGATCAAATCTGCATCTCCAGTATTAGCAGGCAGATTCTTTACCACTGAGCCACCAGGGAAGGCCCAATACTTCTCTACAGAAGAGCAATTTCATATGGCTCTTCCTAATATCAGTTATTTAGAAATGGCAGGTAAAATAATTTATAGACTGTTTCTTTTCAAATCCATGCTTATAAATGCCATTTCTTTCATTACTCCTTAGGAGTTAATTTTCAAATACTCTCTCCAAACCCCTAGTATGATTTCACAAGTCCTTATATCTTGAGTGCAAATCTATCCTGACTTTCTTAACTAAAAATCATAGCCCCAAATCAGAGCAGTAAGTAAAATAAGATAGAGACATGAGAAGAATATTTTAATTGATCTTTAAAAAGCAAATCAAAGACTTCTGCTACAGATTTCAGACTCATGAATTCAAACAGCAGTCATCAATCTACAGACTGAAGACCAAATCCAACTCAATGCCTGTTCATGTAAATTGTTTTATTGGCACAGAATCACACTCATTCCTTTATTTTTTATCTATGGCTGCTTGTGTGCTACATGGAGCTGAATAGTTTTAACAGAGACTGCAAGGCTCACAAGTCCAAAATATTTACCATATAGCCCTTTAGAGAAAAAGTTTGCTGAGCCCTGGTTTAAGACACTGGTTAAACTTGATACTCAATATCAAACCTTGACTAAAAGAATCTTGGAATATTTTTCTATCAGTCAAGATGGACTAGATTATACTGAAGAAACAAAGAAGGCTAAATGAGGTTATAAAACTTAAAGTGATTTTAAATTGTTCGTTTCTTGTTCATGCTAATGTCTATCAACGGTGCCAGGGGCTCTGTTCCATGCAGTCATCAGATAGGAGGGGAGCAGCTGCTACCTGGAATCCTGGAGACGAGGAACATCTCACACATACTGGTTGCGCTGTCTTGTGTTGGGAAATGGCATACATCACTCCCACCCACAAGTTCTTGATCAAAGTCACATAGTCTTGTGGTGCCTGAATTCAACAACAGAACAAAGGAAAGTCCTTCTGGAAGAAAGAGAACTTACAGGAGAACTAGATCTTGGATAACAGCAATCCCAACAACTACAACTTCCTTCCCAGAGGATGCTAAACCAGGGTTAGGGCTTTAAAAGATACAGCAGTGAGGGAGGCAATGGAGGATAGGGCATTTCCATCCTGGAAATTGCTGCAGAGACCAGAAAGAGAAGGAGTTAGGAACAAGACTGAAGAGGCAGACAGTGTGAATCCTGGCCGACCCTGATGCAATTCCGAGGAACCTCACCTTAACTCTGAAAGCCATGGGAAGCAAAAGAAGATTTCTTTTATTTGAACAACAAGCCTATTTGGAGATAATGACATAGCAATAGAATCCTTTGTAAAACCTAATAAAAATATCCATGATATGTTTCATATCTATCTAAGGATATTTATTTTTTAAAAAGCTCTATTTGTTTATATTTTAAATTTCCATTACTCTGGGAGATGGGATATTATATAATAATCTAAATGAGGAAAGAATTTGGAAAAGAATAAATATGCATATATGTATAACTGATTCACTTGTCTGTACACCTGAACCTATCACAACATTGTTAATCAACTATACTCCAATATAAAATTAAAAGTCAAAAACATTAAAAAAAAATAAAGATTTTAAAAAGTCATTTTGGTAGGAAACTTCAGATTGAAAGCATGTGTCAAAGGAACAAGCCCAATGTTTATCACTGTCATCAGCTTTTTGAAATAGACTCATGTAAAATACATCTGTGACTTTCCTTCTAGACACTCCAGGGTGCAGGCCAGCTCTTCTCTCCAGAACGGCCATTCTAAAAGGCCAAGCTCTCCAATTAAGAATNAGCCCAATGTTTATCACTGTCATCAGCTTTTTGAAATAGACTCATGTAAAATACATCTGTGACTTTCCTTCTAGACACTCCAGGGTGCAGACCAGCTCTTCTCTCCAGAACGGCCATTCTAAAAGGCCAAGCTCTCCAATTAAGAATTCATCTATGTCTCCTTTTTTTTCAAATTGAGTCATGATTTCTATTTTAATTAGAAAACCAGGATAGATGTGAAGCTAAGAACTAAATATATAACAGATCGTAAAACAGTAGAAAGAGCTTCCCAGGTGGCTTGGCGGTAAAGAATCCACCTGCCAATGCAGGAGACACCCGTTTGAACCCTGACTTGGGGAGATCTCCTGAAGAAGAAAATGGCAACTTGCTCCATATTCTTGCCCAGAGAATCCCATGGACAAAGCTTGGAGAATCCCATGGACAAAGGAGCCTGGTGGGCTACAGTCCATGGGGTTGCAAAGAGTCAGACTNAGACACCCGTTTGAACCCTGACTTGGGGAGATCTCCTGAAGAAGAAAATGGCAACTTGCCCATATTCTTGCCCAGAGAATCCCATGGACAAAGCCTGGAGAATCCCATGGGCAAAGGAGCCTGGTGGGCTACAGTCCATGGGGTTGCAAACAGTCAGACTCAACTGAAGTGACTAAACACGAAAAAGTAGAAAACATGCTTGAAATATCCTCACACTCACTCTCCAGAGACCTAGCCCTAATTTTTTTTTTTTTAACTTCAAATTCTGCTCAAATCGAACTTTCTTGATTGGAAGCTCACCTGATAATTCTAGACCTTTGGGAGCGGCCTGCCTTGGACTGCAAGCAGCACCAAGAGCCACGGTCATTCAGCTGCTTCAGCTTGGGCCCCAGCGCCCCATCTTCTTAACAGAGACCATTGGCTGCTTATCCCCACCTTCCCCTGCATCCGTCTTCCTCCCAGCAGCATAAAGGATGCTCAGGGCCAAGGTGGGAGCCCAGTCCCAGTGGGCGGNCCTGAGAAGGAAATATAATAAATACCACTTAGGAAATACAGAGATATAAATATAATTATGAGAAGAATGTGTTATTTCTGCCAAATTACTGGTGGAAATCTAAAAAGGAAATGAAGGCTCTTTTAAACCCATGAAAAAATGTGTGCTTCACAAAGACTAAATCCTGCTTAAACCCAACCCCAGGTGAGATTTGTGAAAGATAAACTTGACATCCACAGCCTGAGAGAAAAGTAATGAGAAGCTGAGTGCAGATGTGTTGATGACTGTGTTCTCACAGTGTAATGGGACCATCTACCTGTGTACTTCTCTGTAACTGCTGCTGCTGCTAAGTCACTTCAGTTGTGTCTGACTCTGTGCAACCCCATGGACTGCAGCCTCCCAGACTCCTCCGTCCACGGGATTTTCCAGGCAAGAGTGCTGGAGTGGGGTGCCATTGCTAGATCCCTTCTATTCTTTCATACAGCTTCCTTTTAACACTTCATCTTAAATTATGCTTCCCAGGTAGTGGTGGTGGCAAAGAATCTGCCTGTCAATGCAGGAGAAGCAAGGTTCATGGGTTCCATCCCTGGGTCAGGAAGACCCCCTGGAGAAAGAAATGGCAGCCACTCCAATATTGTTGCCTGGGAAACCCCATGGGTGGAGGAGCCTGGCAGCAACGGAGCATGGGGCCACAAAGAGCTGAACACAACTGAGCAACTGAACACACACATATGTAAGTACANGTGTTCTCACAGTGTAATGGGACCATCTACCTGTGTACTTCTCTGTAACTGCTGCTGCTGCTAAGTCACTTCAGTCGTGTCTGACTCTGTGCAACCCCATGGACTGCAGCCTCCCAGACTCCTCTGTCCACGGGATTTTCCAGGCAAGAGTGCTGGAGTGGGGTCCATTGCTAGATCCCTTCTGTTCTTTCATACAGCTTCCTTTTAACACTTCATCTTAAATTATGCTTCCCAGGTAGTGGTGGTGGCAAAGAATCTGCCTGCCAATGCAGGAGAAGCAAGGTTCATGGGTTCCATCCCTGGGTCAGGAAGACCCCCCTGGAGAAAGAAATGGCAGCCACTCCAATATTGTTGCCTGGGAAACCCCATGGGTGGAGGAGCCTGGCAGCAACGGAGCATGGGGCCACAAAGAGCTGAACACAACTGAGCAACTGAACACACACATATGTAAGTACAATATCCCACAGATAAAATATAGAGATGGAGCCTTCCCTTCATTAAAGGTTAAATAGATCTCACTTTTTCTTTTTAAGAAAACAAAATGCAAGAGATCAACCTCTACAGAAAACCAAATTCATCCTTTATCGTATCACATTCAACCTATATCATATCATATCAAGAACACCTCCATGGCAAGGATTTTTAGATAGAAGCATAGACATTCTCTACACTGAAATGAAATTAACTTTTTTATATCTTCTGAATCATAACTTTCCTTACTTTAATAGGCCCAATTTTTACTTTTTCAGTGCTCATTTCCTTCTGAGTATTTAATGACAGTAAATGGCTTTTATCTGTATTAGTAGAGATTCAATGAAAAAAATCAATTTATTACTTTATATCTATCCTTATCTGCTGAGAGAACATTTTGCAGGCTTCTCTTCACCCCATATCCTTCGTGAAATGAATCAAATCAAAACAAATACGGGAAAAAATACACCACTTTAGAAATGAGAACATATTATGTTTATGAAAGTAGTCTAAGAATCGATTGAAATAATATAACACTAATCCATTCAACAAATACTTATTTAAGCTCTACTATGGATTAATAACTATGTAAGATGTTATAAAGAGTGTTGGAAAGTATCAGATATTTTCTTCTTAGAAGTTTAGTTAGGTATTGTATGTAGGTAACTATGGGGAAAAATTACAAAAAACATTGGCCCAAAATTAACTAAAGAAAGGGCCGTTGACAAGTGTAAAGCTCTCCACTTAGTTTAAAAATAATCTGTTTCCTAGGTTCTAGTTACAAAGAACTGAGAACTAGCTGTAAATGGAAGAAGAGGGACCGGTGCAACAGACGCTAAAATCCCTAATACAAATCTCACTTTAAAAACTCTGTCATTACCCCAAACCAAGATCCGGGGCACCAAGGAAAATGTGATAAAGTTCTTACAGTTTAATTAGAACCAGGAGCAAGCATCAAACAGGGACCACACCTCCGTGCCTGGTGCAGAGTAGATGCTCAACTAGTTGGTGGGGATGAATGAAATGAATGATTTTTGCAATAGAAACCTGAGATAAAGTGAGCTGATTCCCTATTTTCATTTTTCTTGGAAGGAAACAAACACCTTGGAGGTGTGAAAAGAAAGCAGTTTTCTCAGGATGTTAGCTGTCCAGCCCTAGACCAGGGCCAGCAAAGTATGACCCCTGGACCATATGTGGTCTGGTTTCCTAAATAAAGCTTAATTGGAACCAGTCATACACACTCAATTCTCTCTGTCAATGACTCCCTTTAAAGAGTAAACTATTGCTCTCTGGTCCTTTGCACGCATCCCCGGTCACAGCAGCGCTCCTGCAGGGTCTGTGGCACATTTTTATGATAGAGCTGATGACTCTGTAATAAATGGATGTGACAAGAAAGAGGGAAAGGAGAGGTATCAAGAGCACCTTCCCTGTCTAAGTGTCTTCATTTTCAGGCAGCATGTCCAAGCTAGTTTTCTTTGTAGAATGACTTTCAAAAATATATATACATGTCTGTGACCTAACACGTTTCAGAAGAAATACATGTAATAACTTCCCACAGACAGTCTTAATACTGATGTTTTATATATTGATTATATATGTGTGTATATAATATTGATATTCTGTATGACTATATTTGTGTGTATATACTATTGATATTTTGTATGCTGACTATATATGTGTGTGTATAGAATCTATATTTTATATAACCAGTATAAAATATCGATATTGTATACACTTGGACTGCAAGGTGATCAAACCAGTCCATCCTAAAAGAAATCAACCCTGACTTTTCTTCGGAAGGACTGATGCTGAAGCTGAAGCTCTAATAATTCGGCCACCTGATGTGAAGAACTGACTCATTGGGAAAGACCCTGGTGCTGGGAAAGATTGAAGGTGGGAGAAGGGGATGACAGAGGATGAGATGGTCGGATGGCATCACTGACTCAATGGACATGAGTCTGAGCAAGATCTGGGAGATGGTAATGGACAGGGAAGCCTGGCGTGCTGCAGTCCATGGAGTCGCAAAGAGTCAGACACGACTGAGTGACTGAACAACAACAGCAAGATTCACTATTGATCTAGAGAAGGAATTGGCAACCCACTCCAGTGTTCTTGCCTGAAGAGTTCCATGGACAGAGGAACGTGGCGGGTTACAGTCCATGGGGTCGCAGCGAGTCTCAGACATGCCTGAGCAACTAACACTTTCGCTATTGATATTCTGTATACCGATTATATATGTGCATTTATCTAACACTTAGTATGCTGATTATGCATGCATATATACTGGAAATAGATTAACATCGCCACTCATCCATGCCACTCCTTTCCGTGTTTCTCCCCAGCGTCTGTTGGACTGCGGCAGCAGAAGCCGGCTTCCAGCAGAGCCGCCTGACTGAGGCAGTCTAACTGTGTACAATATTCACACGTCTTTGCAATTGATTGTTCATATTCTTGGGCTGGAGGAGGTCCGTGCCCTGTTTTAGTGAACATAAAAGAAGGAAACTTTAAGGAAAAGAGGGATGTGAATAATGGATCTTGTCAGGCAAAGTACTGAACTTTCAAAGTGAGGACTCCTGGGCTTAGACTCTGTTCATTGTTTGTCCACTTCTGAGTGTCTGCTTCTCCTGGCCTTTTTCTGAGTTCTCCCAAGGTCAGCGGCTTCCGAGAGCTCTCCGCTCTGACTCTTTCCACTGCCTGGAGATGAGTGGCGTCTCTGACGTATTCCTAGGGAAGCTGTGCTCGCTGATCAAAAGGAATCGCAGTGCTCCTCTCATGGTGCATTTACTGAGAATTTGAGAGCAATCAAATGTATCATGGAGAGCAGTGAGCTCTAATTTAGAGTGAACTGAACAGGCTAAATGCTATATTTGCCTGAAACTCTGTCCTTCAGAAGCCTTGCTTGGTGGGTCGACTTCATCACCCTAGGAGCCTGTCACCCTCTACGTTGATTCTAAGCCACTGAACTCCCTGAAGATTACACAGCAAATAGTTCACTTCTTTAAGATGAAATTTAACTAAACACAGCTTTCTAGAGAACAGAATTGCAGGCACAGGGGTGAAGGAAAGGGTGGCATGAATTGAGAGAGTGGCATTGAAGCATATACATTACCAAATGTAAGACTCGATAGCCAGTGGAAATCTGCTGAACATGCAGGGAGCTCAAACCGCATGCTCTGTGATGTCCTAGAGGGCTGGGCTCAGCGGGGAGGCGGGTGGGAGTTTCACGAGGGAGAGAACATACGTATATCCATGGCTGATTTGTGTTATTATATGTCAGAAACCAACACACTAGTGTAAAACAATCATCCTCCAATTAAAAGTAAATGCATTTTTTAAAAATAGAAAAACAAAGAATTGCATGCCATTAAGACAGTAACTTTCAAATTGTANGGAGAGAACATACATATATCTATGGCTGATTTGTGTTATTATATGTCAGAAACCAACACACTAGTGTAAAACAATCATCCTCCAATTAAAAGTAAATACATTTTTTAAAAATAGAAAAACAAAGAATTGCATGCCATTAAGACAGTAACTTTCAAATTGTATTACTATTTGAAAAGGAGAAAACAAATGTAAACGTTATAACATGACTGTATCCATGCCAGTTTAAAGACGAACTTTGCCTCCCACTCTGCCTTTACCTAATTTAGTGTCCTGAGTACCTCTGCAGAGCCCAAGATATCCGAATAACATGATAGTGATTTCATCATTTTCCCATGACAGTCTCTAGTGCGATTTGAAATCACCATTGACATTGCTTCCTATAGAATTTCCACTTAGGACTCTTCAGAGGGTTTCCTCCTATTTACCTCCCTGCTTGCAGGAAACAACCTCTCATCAAAAATCAATTATATTAATTTTGAAGTATTAGTTTGTAGCCCACTCAACTATGGCTGAAAGTAAAGCAACTGAGAGAAACTAGTTTAATCATTAACTTCAAAAAGTCACTTTATACGTATGTTTTGTTACAATTTTATCATAAATTCCAACTCATTATTTTTTCTCTTCCCAGAAAAATCTGTTGAACTTTGAGAAAAATCCATCTTCTGAGTGAGATTATTCTTTCTGCCAAATGGTGATAGTTGGCATTTGAAGAAGAAAGTAAACAGAAAGTGAAATGGTGAGATAATTATTTTTATAAAAGTACTATCAGTAACAATCAAAGCAAAGTTTGTTCTTTAATTACTTTGGACTATAAACAGACAGTCAGGACAGGATGATGGGAAAGATGATTCCAGGCTTCTATTTGAGCTACGCTACTTACAAAACATGAAATTATTTCATATTCTCCCAGATACTAGTGCAATTAACCAGACAGCAGATGCTATCCTTTATGGATGCTTGCTCATGTATTGGATGAGAAAGATACAATAATTGGCTTGATCCAGATGTCCATATGAAGTAATTGAGATTCTGAGATGGTAACATTTCTGAAGAAATATGAAAAGGATACTAAATCCAAAAAAAAAAAAAAGGTTCTTAATTCATGGGAAATCAATTCAAGCAAAAGATAGTACTTAAAGATTTTGTGACTTTAAAGTACACGTTGAATAATTTCAGATGAGATAGGTTTAAAACTAATGCTACAACCCTATACTTTGCTGTATAAGATACTTGATTCGTCTAAGACTATAATATTATTTCATCAGAACAGTTGATTCTCTGTGCACAGTTAGATCCAAATGATAATAAATATGTTATTAATACTCTGTAGCTCCAATTTTTCAGAACTCTAGCCATCATTTATTTTCTGTCTGTGAGACGGGTCACACAGATTCCTTTGCGGGTTCTTGTACTATCAATTCTCTGAACTTGGATCTAGTTATTCACAAATAATCATCTGAATTACACAATCCTAACATTTTTCTCACACAGGCAGGGCCATCCTTTGTCCACTAAGGCCACTATTGGGAACGAAAGAAATGGGCTTGGCTAACAGAACCAGAAAGGAATGAATCACAGGCATAAAGGTAACTCTGAGCATCAACAGGGAGCCTGGGTAACCAGACTGGAGGACCCAGCTTCAGAAAGATGGTGAGCTGCAACAACAATGAAGGGCACACACAGAAGCAACTGAAGTTGTGTGCGGTCGCTGTGAGCCCTAGACCAGCAATCACCGCTGCCTCTGCACTGCGGGTACCGGCAGCTCCGGTGCGAGAAACACCGAGAAGTCCCTCCTTGCTGTGCAGGCCGATGGCCAATGAGAACATTCCCCTGGGCATACTTAGGTCTTCTGGGCTTGCTGGACATAGCAATGTCTTGGAAAGAGTATGTCTTCCCTTCAATCCTTGCTTACCTTTCTTTCTTTTTTGGTAGTTAGGCATAGTCAGAAAGGGGCTTCCCTGGTAGCTCAGCTGGTAAAGAATTGGCCTGCAATGCAGGAGACCCTGGTTCAATCCCTGGGTCAGGAAGCTCCCCTGAAAAGGGATAGCTATCCACAGCAGTATTCCTGGGCTTCTCTGGTGGCTCACACCGTGAAGAATCCAGCTGCAATGCGGGAGGCCTGGATTCGATCCTTGGGTCAGGAAGAACCCCTGCAGGAGGGCATCGCAACCCACTCCAGTATTTTTGCCTGCAGAATCCCCATGCACGGAGGAGCCTGGTGGGTCCATGGGGTCACAAAGAGTCGGACATGGCTAACCACAGCACACANCATGGGTCAGGAAGCTCCCCTGAAAAGGGATAGCTATCCACAGCAGTATTCCTGGGCTCCTCTGGTGGCTCACATGGTGAAGAATCCAGCTGCAATGCGGGAGGCCTGGATTCGATCCTTGGGTCAGGAAGAACCCCTGCAGGAGGGCATCACAACCCACTCCAGTATTTTTGCCTGGAGAATCCCCATGCACGGAGGAGCCTGGTGGGTCCATGGGGTCACAAAGAGTCGGACATGGCTAACCACAGCACACACTTACTCAGAAAGCAGAGACCCTGGACATTTAAACAACAGAAAGTGAAAGTGAAAGGATTAGTTGCTCAGTCCTGACTCTTTGGGATCCCATGGACTATAGCCTGCCAGGCTCCTCTATCTATGGAATTCTCCAGGCAAGAATACAGGAATGGGTAGCCATTCAGTTCTCCATGGGATCTTCCTGACCCAGGGATCAAACTCAGGTCTCTCACACTGCAGGCAGATTCTTTACACTCTGAGTCACCAGGGGAGCCCATTAAACACAGAATGATACCCTTTCTACATCGTAGCAGCACAGTGGCCAGGAGAGGCCATCTCTTAACGGCGGCTACTTCACAAAGAAAGAGGGTCAGTTGAGAAAGAATGCTAGGTGAAAAAGTAATGTCTTGGTTGAGGCATATGTGGGAGATGGAGGCCTGGAGAACTTGAGTGTGAAGTCCCCACACCTTCCAAGCAGAAGTCTGAGGATGGGAGTGAGGAGATGGTTGTAGAAAAGAAAAAAAAAAGTGTTAAGGAAGTGAAAACAGAAAGTGGAGAAAAAGGAGCGATTACTGAGATTAATTCTAAATAAAGACGTTTCTGCAAATGGCGGTATTTTAGCTGTCTTTACCCTGTGGCTGATTCGTGTCAACGTATGGCAAAACCAATACAGTATTGTAACGAAGAATAAAGTATTAAAAAATAAAATAAAATAAAAGATAAATACATAGGATTTTGATATTAATTGACCGGAGTAGGGAAAGACAGGGGATTTTTCAAATTTGCTTGCTAATGACAGGACCCTGTTCTGAAAATCTCTGGAGTGGCCATCAGTGGCTCATATCTGGTTAAGCTTTATCTTTAAATAGTGTAGAGAGGAGAAACCACTTCAGAATCTAGTCTCATAAATAAGTTGCAGTTTATAAAAACATTACTTGGATGGATCCAGTTATAAGTCAGCTGCTGTTAACTACAGGATGCGAACTCTGTCAGAGTTAGATAATCTGGAACTTTTGCTTTCATATAAAAGGCAATTAGATAGCCTCCTTTGATCCTGTAATAAAACCAGTCTCAAAATTTATCCTAAGAACATAATTATACACTTTCTATAAGGATGTTCATTGTTTATAACAGAAAAAAAAAATAATGGGAAGAGAAATCCCTGAATGGGCACAATTCGGGGAAGGATTAAATAAACTGTGATAGAGTAGTGTAAGGGAATTCGTTGAGTAAGTGGAAATCACGTTGAAGAAACGTGAAGATGTGAAACATGCTTATGCTGCGCTCCTTGGCTCAGTTCCTAGTGTGTCTCAAGACTCATTCTGATCGCACGTATCTGCTCCAGGTCCCTTGATAGGATCCTGACAAAGAAAGCATGCAAACAGCTTGTTCTTCATCACTTGCTCCTCTGTTTGAGAAGACATAGTCAACTTCCTCAAACCACACAGGTGATCGTGGAGGGAGAGATGGCCTGTTAAACCCAGGTGCTGCCACCTAGAAGGGCGGAAAATGATGCTAGCAGCTAACAGTTGTGCCCAGCTGCTCTGCCCCCTTCTCTCCCACCGCCGCCCTCTGCCCGGGCTTCCAGATCCTTCTTCGGGACACTTGGAGGAACTCCCATGCTCACCTACTGCCCTGCTGGCAATATTCTTTTTCTGCTTCTGCCAGCACTATTCATCCACGTGGGATCACTGACCTCATAAGAGCAGGTATGACCGTTTCTAACTTTTATTTTTCACATTTTTGTTGAGATGTAGCTGATTACAATCTTGTGTTAGTTTCAGATGTGCGGCGGAGTGGTTCAGTTTTCCATACATATATATTTATGTAAATTTCGTATCGCTGCTTAGTCGCTAAGTTCTGTCTGACTCTTTGGTGACCCACGGACTGCAGGCAGCCAGGCTCCTCTGTCCATGGGATTCTCCAAACAAGAATACTAGAGACGGGAGCCATTTCCACCTCCCAGGGATCTCCTCAACCCAGGCATGGAAGCTGTGTCTCCAGTGTTGGCAGGTGGATTCTCTAATCCCCCAGGCAAGCCCCATAAAATATATATATATAGATATAGATTATATATCTATATATATATATAGAGAGAGAGATAGATATTATATAGATATAGATATAGATATAGATATATCTCCTTGGAGAAGGGAATGGCAACCCACTCCAGTATTCTTGCCTGGAGAATTCCATGAACAGAGGATAATATAAACATACATAATAATTTATTTTTTTAATTTACTTTCTTTCTTTTATCTTTAATTTTTTAACTTTACAATACTATATTGGTTTTGCCATACATTGACATGAATCCGCCACAGGTGTACATGAGTTCCCAACCCTGAACCCCGCTCCCACCACCCTACCCATATCATCTCTCTGGGTTATCCCAGTGCACCAGCCCCAAGCATCCTGTATCCTATATCGAACCTAGACTGGCAATTTGTTTCTTACATGATAGTATACACGTTTCAATGCCATTCTCCCAAATCATCCCACCCTCTCCCTCTCCCAGAGTCCAAAAGTCTGTTCTTTACATCTGTGTCTCTTTTGCTGTCTCGCATACAGGGTTATCATTACCATCTTTCTAAATTCCATATATATGCGTTACTGTACTGTATTGGTGTTTTTCTTTCTGGCTTGCTTCACTCTGTATAATTGGCTCCAGTTTCATCTACCTCATTAGAACTGATTCAAATGTATTCTTTTTAATGGCTGAGTAATACTCCATTGTGTATATGTACCACAGCTTTCTTAAACATACATAATTTTTATATATTAATTATCTTTCATATTATATTTCATATTATTTACATATTAATTTTCTTTCATATTATATTTCATATTATAGGTTACTGCAAGATATCGAGTGTGTGTCCCTGTGACATGCAGTAGAACCTTGTTGGTTATCCGTTTTGTATATAGCAGGGTATATATGCTAATTCCAAACTCCCACTTTGCCACCCCACTGACTTTTCCCCTTTGGTAGCCATGTTTATTTTCTATGACTGGCTGTCTGTTTCTGTTCCGTAAATAAGTTCATCTTCGTCATTTTTTTAGGTTCCCCCGTGTAAGTGATATCTTACGATGTTTGCCTTTGTCTGTCTGGCTCACTTCACTTAGTATGATCATCTCGAGGTCGACTCACGTTGCTGCAAATGGCAGCATCCCCTCTTTTGCAATGGCTGGCGGTATTCTGTTGTATATGTACCGTATCTTCTTCGTCTGTGCACCTGCTGACGGACACCCAGGTTGCTTCCATGCTTCGGCTACGGCAAGTAACATTGCTGTGAATGTTAGGGTGCGTGTGCCTCTTCAGACTGGAGTTTCTCAAATAGCTATGGTCTTGTCCTTCTCCTTTGGAACATCTTAATGGATCCTTGTGCACATATATAGTCAAATTCCTCAGCATAGCCTTTGGGCTATTCCAGTATCCCTTTAAGGCTCTGTTTCCAGTGACACTCCAAACTAGACTGCTCAGTTTTCTCAGAAATAAGATCCACTTTTTATTCTTTCATGACTTAATTTGTTCTCTTAACTGGAATAGCGTTTGCACTGTAGAGATTTCCTCGTCCTCCTCTGTAGGAGTCCACCACTTCCTCTGACAGTTATCATTGTTTCTGGATCTGTATTTCCAAGGCAGTTTGCAAATGTCCCTGTTAAGGTAATGGTCAAGCAGATATGCAGGAATTTATGCTTATATTTCCATCTCTCTTAGTTCTCAAGAATAAGTCTTCCTAACTTTGTAAACCAAGATGCCCAAGAAATGCTCTGCATGTAACACAAACACCATAAACATTGGCTAATTTCAACTTTTATACACTTAGCAGAAGAAATATTTGATTTGTTCATTTTATTTTTCTTAATTCAGTCAGCTTTGATTATACAACACAGAGTAAGAAGTTACAAACTATCCCAATGTTGCTGACACTGGGAAGTATCATAGTTATTTCTTGTCAGAATTACTGGGGAAATAATTTGTATGATGAGCACACTCTACAGTCTTTATAGAGTATTTTCTTCCAAGCAAACCTATTTATTAGGCATCTAAGAACACAGGCATGATGCTCGACTCAGAGGTTGTTGATGTCTTATATAGACACAACCGTAGTGAGGTTCCCTTCTCTCAATTATTGAGGGCTCTGAATAGCCATTCATGATGAAAAGCCAAGTAGAAAGCATCTCTGAAACAGCAATATGCTGATTTCTCCATGCCCAGATGCTACAATTCCAAGTTGCAATGCACTCCATTAATTAAACAAGTCTGCATGCCCATAATTTAATTTGCTGAAAGAATTCACAAGAGGGATGGGAAACTGGGTTCCCTTGCTTCCCATAAATGTAATTGACATAATGAGTAGCTTTCTTTTTTGAGTCACAATGCCTTACAGTAATACCTGCCTCACGTGACACCAGACTCTCCTGGAGTCGCACAGTGAAATAATTTCCTAAGTGCAATTCAACTCAGTATAGATAGGTATCAAATAGCATCAGAGGCTTCAGAAATAAAGGAAATGAAAATGACTTCAATGAACTTGGTGGGTGGAAATGGTAAGAATCTGAGTCAAATAAGAATTCATGTGAACACATCCTACACATGTTCCTCTTTCTCTAGGTATTTTCAATGTTTGCAAAGTTAGAAATGGAAGGTAGAAAAATCTTAGACTGAAATGTGAAATAGATTACATTTTATTTTTATTAGCAGTTTGCAAAGCACTTTTGTATGCATTAGCTTGGGGTTTTATGCATCAAATATATAAGTGAGACTACTTTTAAAATATCTATGGAAAAGTAGTTGCTTCACAATGTTGTTCTAATTTCCATTGTACAGCAAAATGATTCAGTTATATATACATATATTTTTTTCATATTATTTTCCATTAAGGTTCATCTGAGTGGGATATTTTTATTGTTCTCATCATCATCCCTTTTTACAAATGATGAAGCAGAAGATTCAAAGGATTTAGTAATTTGACTTGAATGCTATGGTTTTTCTACTAAGTAACTTTAAGACTGGGTCAATACTTTTCAAGTATTGAATTGAGATCATACTGGATGCTCACTAATTA
>SJYW01051405.1:0-16025 GCA_006410735.1 Raphicerus campestris | reverse complement strand
CCAGAGTCCAAAAGTCTGTTCTTTACATCTGTGTCTCTTTTGCTGTCTCGCATACAGGGTTATCATTACCATCTTTCTAAATTCCATATATATGCGTTACTATACTGTATTGGTGTTTTTCTTTCTGGCTTGCTTCACTCTGTATAATTGGCTCCAGTTTCATCTACCTCATTAGAACTGATTCAAATGTATTCTTTTTAATGGCTGAATAATACTCCATTGTGTATATGTACCACAGCTTTCTTAAACATACATAATTTTTATATATTAATTATCTTTCATATTATATTTCATATTATTTACATATTAATTTTCTTTCATATTATATTTCATATTATAGGTTACTGCAAGATATCGAGTGTGTGTCCCTGTGACATGCAGTAGAACCTTGTTGGTTATCCGTTTTGTATATAGCAGGGTATATATGTTAATTCCAAACTCCCACTTTGCCACCCCACTGACTTTTCCCCTTTGGTAGCCATGTTTATTTTCTATGACTGGCTGTCTGTTTCTGTTCCGTAAATAAGTTCATCTTCGTCATTTTTTTAGGTTCCCCCGTGTAAGTGATATCTTACGATGTTTGCCTTTGTCTGTCTGGCTCACTTCACTTAGTATGATCATCTCGAGGTCGACTCACGTTGCTGCAAATGGCAGCATCCCCTCTTTTGCAATGGCTGGCGGTATTCTGTTGTATATGTACCGTATCTTCTTCGTCTGTGCACCTGCTGACGGAC
The DNA here is from genome assembly GCA_006410735.1 of Raphicerus campestris. Lineage (NCBI taxonomy): Eukaryota > Metazoa > Chordata > Mammalia > Artiodactyla > Bovidae > Raphicerus > Raphicerus campestris. Next base: position 15,291 of record SJYW01051405.1, on the reverse strand, counting down.
ACCCAGGTTGCTTCCATGCTTCGGCTACGGCAAGTAACATTGCTGTGAATGTTAGGGTGCGTGTGCCTCTTCAGACTGGAGTTTCTCAAATAGCTATGGTCTTGTCCTTCTCCTTTGGAACATCTTAATGGATCCTTGTGCACATATATAGTCAAATTCCTCAGCATAGCCTTTGGGCTATTCCAGTATCCCTTTAAGGCTCTGTTTCCAGTGACACTCCAAACTAGACTGCTCAGTTTTCTCAGAAATAAGATCCACTTTTTATTCTTTCATGACTTAATTTGTTCTCTTAACTGGAATAGCGTTTGCACTGTAGAGATTTCCTCGTCCTCCTCTGTAGGAGTCCACCACTTCCTCTGACAGTTATCATTGTTTCTGGATCTGTATTTCCAAGGCAGTTTGCAAATGTCCCTGTTAAGGTAATGGTCAAGTAGATATGCAGGAATTTATGCTTATATTTCCATCTCTCTTAGTTCTCAAGAATAAGTCTTCCTAACTTTGTAAACCAAGATGCCCAAGAAATGCTCTGCATGTAACACAAACACCATAAACATTGGCTAATTTCAACTTTTATACACTTAGCAGAAGAAATATTTGATTTGTTCATTTTATTTTTCTTAATTCAGTCAGCTTTGATTATACAACACAGAGTAAGAAGTTACAAACTATCCCAATGTTGCTGACACTGGGAAGTATCATAGTTATTTCTTGTCAGAATTACTGGGGAAATAATTTGTATGATGAGCACACTCTACAGTCTTTATAGAGTATTTTCTTCCAAGCAAACCTATTTATTAGGCATCTAAGAACACAGGCATGATGCTCGACTCAGAGGTTGTTGATGTCTTATATAGACACAACCGTAGTGAGGTTCCCTTCTCTCAATTATTGAGGGCTCTGAATAGCCATTCATGATGAAAAGCCAAGTAGAAAGCATCTTTGAAACAGCAATATGCTGATTTCTCCATGCCCAGATGCTACAATTCCAAGTTGCAATGCACTCCATTAATTAAACAAGTCTGCATGCCCATAATTTAATTTGCTGAAAGAATTCACAAGAGGGATGGGAAACTGGGTTCCCTTGCTTCCCATAAATGTAATTGACATAATGAGTAGCTTTCTCTTTTGAGTCACAATGCCTTACAGTAATACCTGCCTCACGTGACACCAGACTCTCCTGGAGTCGCACAGTGAAATAATTTCCTAAGTGCAATTCAACTCAGTATAGATAGGTATCAAATAGCATCAGAGGCTTCAGAAATAAAGGAAATGAAAATGACTTCAATGAACTTGGTGGGTGGAAATGGTAAGAATCTGAGTCAAATAAGAATTCATGTGAACACATCCTACACATGTTCCTCTTTCTCTAGGTATTTTTAATGTTTGCAAAGTTAGAAATGGAAGGTAGAAAAATCTTAGACTGAAATGTGAAATAGATTACATTTTATTTTTATTAGCAGTTTGCAAAGCACTTTTGTATGCATTAGCTTGGGGTTTTATGCATCAAATATATAAGTGAGACTACTTTTAAAATATCTATGGAAAAGTAGTTGCTTCACAATGTTGTTCTAATTTCCATTGTACAGCAAAATGATTCAGTTATATATACATATATTTTTTTCATATTATTTTCCATTAAGGTTCATCTGAGTGGGATATTTTTATTGTTCTCATCATCATCCCTTTTTACAAATGATGAAGCAGAAGATTCAAAGGATTTAGTAATTTGACTTGATTGCTATGGTTTTTCTACTAAGTAACTTTAAGACTGGGTCAATACTTTTCAAGTATTGAATTGAGATCATACTGGATGCTCACTAATTACCTACCCAGTGAATGGATATAATAGATTAAAAAATAGCTTGCCTCATGTCACTTGTTTTTACAAAACATTTAATTTATCCCTAATGCTTACCAGTACAAAATCAAATATCTTTATCAGAAATGTCTATCTCCTCTAAGATTATAGTCACANTCACTAATTATCTACCCAGTGAATTGATATAATAGATTAAAAAATAGCTTGCCTCATGTCACTTGTTTTTACAAAACATTTAATTTATCCCTAATGCTTACCAGTACAAAATCAAATATCTTTATCAGAAATGTCTATCTCCTCTAAGGTTATAGTCACAACTCTGTGTTTTTTTTCCTAGTTTGAAAATAGTATTTTTAGACTTCTAAGATAAAATGGCTAATGAAAGACAAAATGTGAATCTTTTATTTTCTGGCTGTACTTTCTACATCTCACTCTATCAATGGTTCATTTCCTTCTTATGTTTCTCTCATTGGTCGTACTGACCTTTTTTTCCCTTTATTCCCCAGGTAATTATTTGTAGCCTCTTCAGCTTTCAAAAGCAATCCCTTTCTTCCCTTCCTGGGTGACAATCTTCACAAACACAAAGAAATATAACCAGCGTACTAATAAATGCCATTTTTTACACATTATATAAAATATTTATAAAGCAATATGAAATGTTAAAGTACCATTAGAACTGGCCTTTTAAGACTTTAATATTTGGCACTGAGAAAAATAGTACTTTGAAAGCTTTCATTTTGCACCTATGCTATAGAAATTCCATCACCTACTGACAGGTGGTGAATGTGTACAAGTGAGTGAAACAAATTAAGTGACTAACTCCTACCAAAAAAAAACAGTATTGTAGTGGCTTCTTTATTTATCAAATAAAAATAGAATACCCAAGCAACTACTCAGTTAACTCAGCTTTATGATTCTCTGAGCCAACTTGGTTAAAATTTCCATTCTTCATGGAAAGATGCATTTTATATTTTTTCATTCATTCAACCCGTATCTGGAATCTGTACGGTCCACTTCCAGGGCCTCTGGATAACAGAGAGACTGTGTGTTTACAGCTACGTTAGTTGGATCTGTGTCTATTAGAACCTTCCTTCCACAAACCTTATTTGNTTTCATTCATTCAACCCGTATCTGGAATCTGTACGGTCCACTTCCAGGGCCTCTGGATAACAGAGAGACTGTGTGTTTACAGCTACGTTAGTTGGATCTGTGTCTATTAGAACCTTCCTTCCACAAACCTTATTTGGAACTGTTAGCATGAATGTGTATATTTACAGTATTTGTTTGGTCTCTCCTTTGCTCCGGCAACCCATTTTAGCTAATACCTTAGGCCTGACAAGGCTGCTAGCTCAGGGAAGGAGAGACGCAGCAAGAAAAGGGGTTCGTGTGAAACACCATGTAAAGGGAAGGTTTTGAAAGCATGCCCTGACGATGAGAAAGGACTCCCTGCACAGTGAGGAATACAGAGGCAGAAAACAGGCCCAGTCACGGGTCGGTTTCCCTGTCTGGGCTGGTGTGCTGAGCAGAGGCTGGCACNCTGGTGGATAGGACCGCTTTTGTGAAGGCTGCGGTCTTTGTTTACAATCTGCAGCCCCAGGAAGGTAGACAGAAACAAAAGTCCTCCTGATGTGATCACCGGGTGTCCTTTGATCTCAGCATGCTTGCTTTAGCAGTGTCTTGCCATCCTCCGGCTGGCACTCTGGGATAGCCCCACAGAGTCGGCAGAATTCTGCCTTCCATCACCCTGCAAGGTCACGGCTGAGAGCTGACAGCGCTGCCTTTCACAACTTCCATTTCTCATCCCTACCATTTGTTCATTTCCAGATGAATTTTTCTTCCCCTTCCTTATTGATCTGACTTTTATGTTGGCACAAAAACATACTTCATCCCATAATGATCACACCAGACGTTGTGCTCACCTTCACACCTTAATGCTTAGCTGTTTACACTTCACGTGACTAACATGTCCATTGCTCATTTACTATTTCAGGCTTTCATTAGAATAACTGGCATCACTGTCTGCAACAGGCAGTGAATCAGTTCATTGGATCAAGGTCCTCAGACAAAATGATTAGTCCATTTTCTTCAGTTATCTTTGATGGTCTACACTGAACAAGAGAGAACAGATTCTATAGGAGAGAAGCAGAATCAAGCAGTGTGAGGAGATTCCTTGAGGATCAGCGATCACAGTTCGCAACTAAGTTGTTCAGAGGGACAAAGGTTTCCAGCATATCCGTATCCTTTGCTGACTTGCACAACTGGGTATAAAAGATCAGATGAAACAAAGACTCTGGACACATCTCATTCTGCTGAGCAAAATAATGATGCTGTTAAGAGGAATGACTTCTCACAGAGGCTGTCTTAGAACAGCAGCCCCAACCGTTTTGATACCAGGGACCGATTTCACGGAGGACCATTTTTCCATGGACTGGGGAGGGCAGGGGGGATGGTTTCAGGATGACTGACATGCATTACATTCATTGTGAGCTTTGTTTCTATTATTATTACATCAGCTTCACCTCAAATCATCAGAGAGTAGATTCCAGAGGTCGGGGACCCCTGTCTTAGAAGAAGGAGAACTCCCATTTAATGAAAGTTCATCATGAGCTATTGCATACCTGTTGCAAAATCAACAACCCTATCAGGAAAGCAAGACAAGTTGAATAAACTCCCCAAAGCCACAGACATGATCATCAGAAGAAGACCTGTTTTAAATAAGAGTCAAATCTCAGTCGAGCCTGCCTTCTTTCTGTGGTACTACATACCACTCCAGAAGCAGCTGAGTTACTGTTTGAGTCCGGGAAGCTGTTCTCAGTGTTTCTCTTTCTTTCATCAGATTTCTGTCATCTGTGTATTCGAGTGATTGTATTACCTATTCAAAGAATGGACCTAAAGGAAGCTGCACAGCGTTCCCAGGACTTTGCTGCTCTTCAGTCACTAAGTCATCTGACTCTTTGTGACCCCACAGACTGCAGCAGCTCAAGCTTCCCTGTCCTTCACTGTATCCCAGAATTTGCTTAGATTCATGTCCACTGAGTTAGTGATGCTATCCCACCATTTCATCCTCTGTCATCCCTTTCTCCTCTGCCTTCAGTCATTCCCAGCATTAAGGTCTTTTCCAACGAGTCAGCTTTTTGCATCAGGTGGCCAAAGTATTGGAGCTTCAACTTCAGCATCAGTCCTTCCAATGGATACTCAGGGTTGTATTCCTTTAGGAAATCCCAAGACTTTAGATCATACCACTTATTTAGGGCAATAATTCTCTCTTTCCAAATTAATTTAATGGTTTTCCTCTCCTATTTCTCTAAATCCCAGATCTTTTTGCTCTCTTCCCTCTCTTAAATGTCTCCATTTTAAGAAGATCAGAGAGGCAGCCATCATAACACAATTAATTAACTCCCACTAATCAAATGGGGAGATGACCTGTATGCTAGGCAGGCATGGTGTTTCTCAGGCTATGGGAACAAGCTGGAAAGAATCTTTCTTATTTGCATGATTCCAACCTTTCTCAGGAAGAAGAGGTTTCTACTTAATCCACCCAGTGATCTGCTCATACACTCCATGTAAACAGTAAAACCACCTTAACTTTCTGTTTACAAGCAAGAGCCACCTGTGGTCCCTGGTTGCCCAGCTCTGGCTGTCAGTTACATTAATCCACAGAGCTTAAGACAGGAAGGGAAGTGGGGAGTTAAGAGGCAGGAATTTTGCAAACTGACTTCATAGGAAAAGAACAAGGTTCACAAGCAGAGGAAGCTGGGGGTGGGAGGCATTTTTGTCCCAGAGTTCTCTGCTCTTTTGGATTCAATTTCACTACATAGAAACATTGCCTGTTCTGTAAATATCAATAGACGCATTTCTGTTTCACATCATCGGTCTCCTCTCTTCCAGTCCATTTTTGGCCCTGTAACATCTGCAGACTTTTAGAAGCTGGGTGTAAAACTTTCTGCCCTTTGATAAAAGGAACATATTGGGCTCTCCCGGTGTCAGAAGACTCAGTCTCTGTGCGTGGTGAGCAGAGTTACACTCGGTCCTGTCTTTGGAGATTTTCTGAGGAATCTGACTGAGGCCACTGAAACTCTAGGATCTCTTCAAAGGAGGGTTGCTGCGCTGCCAAAGCTGTTGTGGATTTCCCCAAAACTGTCTTCTTAGAGGAGTCCTGGTACTGGGAGTTCCCAGGTGGTCTCGTGGTAAACAATCTGCCTGACAATGCAGGAAATGCAAGAGACGCAGGTTCTGTGCCTGGATCAGGAAGATTCCCCTGGAGGAGGAAATGACAACCTACTCCAGTATTCTTGCCTGGAGAGTCCCATGGACAGAGGAGCCTGGTGGGCTATAGTCCATGGGGTCACAGAGAGTTGGACATGACTGAGCGACTGAGCAGACAGGCTGGTGTGCTCCTAACCAGAGTTTTGCTTCTTAATGTGTGAGCGACAACTCCTCTGTTCAAACTTCTAGAACTCCCGAGAGATCAGCGTGAGGTCACAGGAAGCATGCCTAATTCAGTGACGGCTCCACTGGCTCCATTAGCCAGCCACGTCCCTCACCCAGTGAAGTTAATTATTCTGAATCCTATCCTATTTTGAAAGATGAGGAAAACTATGCTGGTGGTTTCTACCCCATGGAATGGCTGGCTATGCTTTGGGCACTGGTGACTCGGATGAGATGATAGACATAAGATGATTCATATCATCTAGGTACCAATCAATTGTAAGGGGTGTGTGTGTGTGTGTGTGTTTATCCAGTCAGTCATTAACTGGGCTTCCTCAGTGGCTCAGTGATAAAGAATCCACTTACAATGCAGGAGATGTGGGTTCAATACCTGGGTCAGGAAGATGCCCTGGAGGAGGGCATGGCAACTCACTCCAGTAGTCTTGCCTGGAGAATCCCATGGACAGAGAGACTGGCTACAATTCATCTTTAGGGTGGCAAAGAGTCAGACAAGACTGAATGCACATGGTTCCTTAACTAATTACCTATATGTAATAGGCGCTAAAATAACCTCTGACCTTTGCCATCAAGGACCTTATGTACTGGACAAAAATAGTGGGACAGGAGAAGAAAATTCCTGTTTACTCAGAGCTTGCCAGGTTTCAAGAGCTTTGCATGAGTTGCATCAGTTAATTTTCATCTCCATCACCACCCTCATGTTGGCCTGATTTACTGAGCACTTACTATGTCCCTCATGCTAAACTAAACACTTCCAGTTGGCTTATTCAACCCTGGCAGTTGTAAGACATGCTTCTTAGTGGCCTTATCACAGACTAGGAAAGGCAGGCTTCTCTAGAGGGTGACCTTCTTGTTGCCCGTAGGTTGTACTGACAGATTTCAGCTCAGGTCAGCCCAGCTCTATAACCCGTGCTCTCAACCACCAGCTAAAACCAGATCACCCAATTTGAGGATGATTAATCCAAGACCATAGAGACTGAGAATGAGTCCAAAGTCCTATAACATGAAGCAGGATCAAGATTTGAACTTGATTTCATTTGCTTGCAAAGCCCTGTATTTTGCATCATGTTCATTCCCAGAGGTCAAGACCCCAAGCCGGACAGAGCTGTAGAATAATAGCATTTCATAGAAACAGAAGTTATTGGAAACAGTTAAGCCTCAGACAATGAATCCCTTTGAATCATTTTCTTTTTAAAGACTATGAGAAATCATATTTGTAGTGTTTAATTTCACTTCCTATTTTATTAACATGACTGAGGTGGCATTTTCCCTTCTCTGTTATAACCTGCTGATTTTTGCCATATTATTTTAAGATGCATCCTTTAATTTTTTTTCTATTATTTCACACTGGGTGTTTTCATGGGATCTTAGGAAATTTCCCTCTCATTCATAGAAAAAGGTTTCTTTCTTGGAAAGGTTTCCTTTGGTGCATTTCCAACTGAGGAAGAGTCTCCCAAGNAAGATGCATCCTTTAATTTTTTTTCTATTATTTCACACTGGGTGTTTTCATGGGATTTTAGGAAATTTCCCTCTCATTCATAGAAAAAGGTTTCTTTCTTGGAAAGGTCTCCTTTGGTGCATTTCCAACTGAGGAAGAGTCTCCCAAGCTATATCAAAGGCTGTTAGCCCTCTGTTCTCCCCTATAGGTCTAGGAGGATGAGCTCTTAATATTTATTTCTGAGAGCTCTTTTCTCTGTTTTTATCCTGCTGTTGGAATGAGCAGTTCAATAAATTTCTTAATGCAGCTGGTAGAAGCATGTCCTTTTTGCTTTCATTCTAGTGCTTCAGAGATGACAGTGGCATGAGCAGTTTCTGTGCTTTGAAAACTTTCTGTGAACTTGAGATGCCCTAATAAATAATCCTGAAATCATTAATTGGCATAGAGAATCAATAAGCTTAGAATGATATTGTTTTTAGCAAATAACCATGCCTTCAAGCTCTATATTATCTCTAACATTAATTCTTCTGCAATTCAATCTCCATAAGGTGTTTGTGATAAAGGCAGCATCTGGCATGAAGGTTCATTATGCATTGTATCCCAATATAATACAGAGCTCTGACCCCGTGACACTAACTAAATACTTCTGCAAAAGAAAATTGTCAGGGGGAGAGAGGAAGATTTTCTACAGTCCTGTTAGACTATTGGTTTGACTCCTGAATATTTATTATTTCATATTAGATTCTCCAGTGAATTTCAAGCAGATTAAAGAATGTTTCAGAATGTAGGCTCTGAAAAAGTTGAAATTATATCTTGTCTAGGGTCCAATATCAACTAATAGATGTTTACTGTATATGTAATGCTCCCTCTGAGTAAACTAGTCCCTGGAAATAAATTGCCCACTCTTAAAAGACACTTCTTTTCAGGAAAAAATAATAAAGTAACCTCTTTCTTTGGTCAATGATACCTCTGCCTTAGTAATAGACAGTTCACCTCCTCACAGGTAGGTAATTTTCTGGCAGGTATGAATTATTCCCTGGGAAAAGCCAGGCCAGGCTATACCGTCTTCCTGGTTATCTGTCTACGTACCATGTACGTGCTAAGTCGCTTCAGTCATGTCTGACTCTGTGCGACCCTATGGACTGTAGCCCACCAGCCTCCTCTGTCCATGGGATTCTTCAGGCAAGAATACTAGAGTGGGTGGCCATGCCGTCCTCCAGGGGATCTCCCTGACCCAGGGATGGAGGCTTTGTCTCTTGCATCTCCTGCACTGGCAAAGAGTTCTTTACCACTAGGTGCTACCTGGGGAGCCTTATCTCTATACCATAAATCTACCTATATTTGTGTATCTATCTGTCTCTCACCTATCATCACTGACTTGAAGGGAGGGATTTATTCAATTGAGAAGTTATCTATCAACATTCGAGCACATGCAGCATGCAGTGACCATGCCACAATTGTAAGAGTTTTTATACATGCATATATGTACACACACATATATAGAAAGAGAGAGGGAGAGGTGAATGCAAAACATGATCTTGTTGCTTTAATTGCTTATGATCTACTCAAAATTTAGAATAGATCCAAAATGCATTACAAGAGAATAGCAGTGAGACAGCTTCTAAGAAAGCGAAAATGGTCGTTTTAGAACAAACTAGTTGAGAAGGCAACCCCGTGACATTACAGAGCGACCTTTAGAGACGCCGTGAGTGGGGGTAGTTGGAATCAACTTGGGGGGTCAGTCTTAGATTTGCTTTCCAATCCAGACTGGGATGGGGGGTCAGAGCCCCTGGGGCGCCTAGTCCTGAGAAGGACTTCTCTTTTCTGGGCTAGACTTCACACAGGGCCTGAGGAGGCATGAGCTTTGGAAAGTTCTGGCATTCCCTAGCTTGACTCAGCTGGACAAGCTGGCCACTTGATGATGTTCTTCTTTTTCTCCTTTCTTAGTCGTCATCTGGTTATAGAGGGCGAGCAGTCAAACAGGGAACTGACCTATGGCCAAGGATGAAGAAGAAATTTCTGGACACTCCCATGAACACCCACTCTCCAGTTCTAGAAAATTTAAAGTAACTTGTGACTACCCTTCTTTTCTCTCCCGCTTTCCATCTGCCCCAGAGAGCATCTCTCTAATCCTCCTGCTTCCTTTATTAAAGATGCTCAGTCTTGCGCTTTGTTCCTGCCACACCTCGAACCCTCCACGGGACCATCTAGTCTCCCTGTTGTCAGGATCATTAACCCAAGTCCAGATTCACACAAGTAATTATTCTGGTTCACAGGTCCTCACTGCACAGAGTTGAAGATGATTGTTAAGAACAGTGGTTTTTATTCAGATTATTTGAGCCACATGACGCTACTCAGGTTACTCGGTCTTCCCATCCCTCACCTGTAAGTGAGAATGATTCATTCACTTGTGTACCAGTTGCAAGCAATATTAAGGTAGATACGAGGTAGACGCCATTATGTTTTCCATGGGCTCAGTCACATTTATTCTTTGTTATCCCCGGGACTGTAGCCTGCCAGGCTCCTCTGTTTATGACATTTCCTAGACAAGAATCCTGGAGTGGGTTGCCATTTCCTCCTTCAGGGGATCTTCCTGAGCCAGGGATTGAAATTTCATGTCCTGCATCTTCTGCAAAGCAGGGTAGATTCTTTACCACCAAGCCCCCTGTGAAGCCCAAGTCCTCTCCTAGACATGAGGACACATCGATGACCTAGACAGGACGGCTCCTACCCACATGAAGCTTACATTCTCAGGGGCCCCACAGAGAAGGGAGGCATGACCCTGATCTCAAGGGGGAAGTACAAAGTAAGCCATGATTTGGGTAAATAGGAACTCCATGTACAAAATTCTCTTCCATCCTAGAATTTGCTGCCAGAGTGATGAATTATGCATAAATAAGGTAAAGATGCACACGAAATCTAAATAAACTGCCGCATCCCTACTGAAAACACAGCTCATCTCATGAGAAATTGAAAGTAACTAGCTTTCAAATTTGTTCAAAGTAACTAATGATATACTCCCCGGAAGGTGACCGATACAGTTCCCGACATACAGTAACCATTTCTAAAGTCTAATATGTGAGGAGAAGCGCTTGTTCATTGGCTCCACCCTCCCCTGTCCCCCTTTCCCCAGCTACCCCATCGCACATCCCAGCCCCACACAAAGCCAACACCCCGTGGCCTCAATGGACAGGGGCTGCCTCATCCTGCCTCTGGGACTTAGTCTGAAATGCTTTTCCCTTTTTCCATTCTGCTTCGAATTTTTGCATTTTCTCCCCTCTCATCATGATACTCACAAGGGGGTTTTATTTGCATGTGGGAAACCCTGAGAAATAGCTTGTAAATCAGAAAATTAAAACCAGTTTTATATTAGATGAAACTGAATGGCTTAGGATTTGTTCCTATTTCTTTTAAAGCTTTGAGAATCCACGCTGCTGATGTATATGGAGGATGAAAACAGAAATGCTACTAAGAGAAGATGCTGGGACACCTGTGTGGTTTGCCTCAGAGAGGGCTTTACAGCACTGAATGTGAGTGTCTTTCTGTGGGGTGTTTTCCATTCAGCGAAGACTCCACCACTAGGATCTTTTGTTCTAAACCAGAAGCCCTCACTCATTTAAATTACTACCTGCCCACTGTGGTCATGTAAATTTGTCATCTCTGCTTCAGAGAGATAAATGATAAGCTTCTCCTAGCCAACATACTTGGTTAAAGAGAGCGGCACAATTCTTTTTTTTTTTTTTTTTTAAATACTTATCCAANCGCTTTCCATCTGCCCCAGAGAGCATCTCTCTAATCCTCCTGCTTCCTTTATTAAAGATGCTCAGTCTTGCGCTTTGTTCCTGCCACACCTCGAACCCTCCACGGGACCATCTAGTCTCCCTGTTGTCAGGATCATTAACCCAAGTCCAGATTCACACAAGTAATTATTCTGGTTCACAGGTCCTCACTGCACAGAGTTGAAGATGATTGTTAAGAACAGTGGTTTTTATTCAGATTATTTGAGCCACATGACGCTACTCAGGTTACTCGGTCTTCCCATCCCTCACCTGTAAGTGAGAATGATTCATTCACTTGTGTACCAGTTGCAAGCAATATTAAGGTAGATACGAGGTAGACGCCATTATGTTTTCCATGGGCTCAGTCACATTTATTCTTTGTTATCCCCGGGACTGTAGCCTGCCAGGCTCCTCTGTTTATGACATTTCCTAGACAAGAATCCTGGAGTGGGTTGCCATTTCCTCCTTCAGGGGATCTTCCTGAGCCAGGGATTGAAATTTCATGTCCTGCATCTTCTGCAAAGCAGGGTAGATTCTTTACCACCAAGCCCCCTGTGAAGCCCAAGTCCTCTCCTAGACATGAGGACACATCGATGACCTAGACAGGACGGCTCCTACCCACATGAAGCTTACATTCTCAGGGGCCCCACAGAGAAGGGAGGCATGACCCTGATCTCAAGGGGGAAGTACAAAGTAAGCCATGATTTGGGTAAATAGGAACTCCATGTACAAAATTCTCTTCCATCCTAGAATTTGCTGCCAGAGTGATGAATTATGCATAAATAAGGTAAAGATGCACACGAAATCTAAATAAACTGCCGCATCCCTACTGAAAACACAGCTCATCTCATAAGAAATTGAAAGTAACTAGCTTTCAAATTTGTTCAAAGTAACTAATGATATACTCCCCGGAAGGTGACCGATACAGTTCCCGACATACAGTAACCATTTCTAAAGTCTAATATGTGAGGAGAAGCGCTTGTTCATTGGCTCCACCCTCCCCTGTCCCCCTTTCCCCAGCTACCCCATCGCACATCCCAGCCCCACACAAAGCCAACACCCCGTGGCCTCAATGGACAGGGGCTGCCTCATCCTGCCTCTGGGACTTAGTCTGAAATGCTTTTCCCTTTTTCCATTCTGCTTCGAATTTTTGCATTTTCTCCCCTCTCATCATGATACTCACAAGGGGGTTTTATTTGCATGTGGGAAACCCTGAGAAATAGCTTGTAAATCAGAAAATTAAAACNTCCTGCCTCTGGGACTTAGTCTGAAATGCTTTTCCCTTTTTCCATTCTGCTTCGAATTTTTGCATTTTCCCCCCTCTCATCAGTATGATACTCACAACTAGGGGGGTTTTATTTGCATGTGGGAAACCCTGAGAAATAGCTAGTAAATCAGAAAATTAAAAACAGTTTTATATTAGATGAAACTGAATGGCTTAGGATTTGTTCCTATTTCTTTTAAAGCTTTGAGAATCCACGCTGCTGATGTATATGGAGGATGAAAACAGAAATGCTACTAAGAGAAGATGCTGGGACACCTGTGTGGTTTGCCTCAGAGAGGGCTTTACAGCACTGAATGTGAGTGTCTTTCTGTGGGGTGTTTTCCATTCAGCGAAGACTCCACCACTAGGATCTTTTGTTCTAAACCAGAAGCCCTCACTCATTTAAATTACTACCTGCCCACTGTGGTCATGTAAATTTGTCATCTCTGCTTCAGAGAGATAAATGATAAGCTTCTCCTAGCCAACATACTTGGTTAAAGAGAGCGGCACAATTCTTTTTTTTTTTTTTTTTTNAAATTACTACCTGCCCACTGTGGTCATGTAAATTTGTCATCTCTGCTTCAGAGAGATAAATGATAAGCTTCTCCTAGCCAACATACTTGGTTAAAGAGAGCGGCACAATTCCTCTTTTTTTTTTTTTTAATACTTATCCAACTCAAAATAGAAACCTGGAGGGCATGGCTTGGACTCTTAAATTTAGACTTACTAGTAACACTAGTGGGTGTCTCTTAGGAGCTGCCTAATGTTCTCCCTTTCCATGCTATGTGAAAGGCAATTTCATCAAACTTCAGCCTTTCACCAAATCATGTGAAGGAAAAGATAATTCTAGGGATTAAGAAAGAAATAGAACCCCAGCACAATATAAAGAATTCTTACTCTTGTTGTAAATAATACCATAAGCCCTAAAACCACAGAATGATGAAAAACATATCTAAGTCAAAACGGCTATTTTTCATAAACTATCTTGTTTTATGATACACAATCCATAAAGCTAATACAACAGAGAGAATTTATTTGGTGGGGCTATTTTTGGAGCGCCGATAATATTTTTGGAGCGCTCCTGGTGCTCTTGAATTATATTAGACAATTTGTATCAGTTATTGCAAAGAATGAAAATAAATTCCTGGAGGAAACTTTCTGCAACTTGAATTCAAAGATATCAGAAACTTCTAGAAAGTGAGAGCTAAGAAATCCCAAATTGGAATTTTAAGTTCATGCTATTGAAAGGAGATTAAAACCAGTTTGTGGACAGTTTATGACAGAACCACAGTGAAAATACTTAGGAACTTTTATACAGTAGGACACAGCAGTGACATGATATTGTATTTTACAAAAATATTAGTCCTCCATGGGCTGGAAATTTTAAACAACGAAAGCAATACTTGGCACTTCTCCACAGATACTTTGAAAGTCCTTCGTTTGACATGATAACAATCTACGAGACTCAGTCTTATAAATTGCCTAAGAGTCATGGGCTTCCCTGGTGGCTCAGACAGTACGAATCCGCCTGCAGTGCAGGGGACCTGGGTTCAATCCCTGGGTCGGGAAGACCCCCCTGGAGAAGGGAATGACAACCCATTCCAGTATTCTTACCTGGAGAATCCCCAGGACAGAGGAGCCTAGCTGGCTACAGTCCACAGGGTCACAAAAGTCAGACACGACTGAGTGACTTTCACACTTCACTTCAGGGGGGGTTTGCTATCAAATGCCCTGCTAGTCAGTTCTGGCGCTGCTTTCACTGGCCAGGGGACCTAAGGATGGATGTTTAACTTTCTCCTCAGTTGTCCCTGAGAGTAAGACCTACTTTAAGTGTTCCTTTGAAAGAATAAAATGAGATAATGTTTATAAAGAAATCAGCATATTTCCTGGGATTTTTTTCTCAATAAACTGTTATTGATAGAAAAAAATGCAACTTACACTTAAATTGCCCCTGGAGAGGATGTGAACAACTTTGGGGAAAAAATAACTTGGCATCTTTTCAGAACACTGATTAGAATAATCTAAGAGTGATAGTTTGTATAAGGATCGTCGATCATCTATCAGTGAATTCCATACCTTCTGGCATGAAAAACATAATTAAATTGTCCCATCACTAACACAGTTCTGTGAAATCACATTTGCAGTCCAGGATTATTTTACATGTTAAATGTGAATTGTTTTCTTTTTTGTTTCCCTCTGGCACAGAGATTATACAGTATATAGAAATATGTATTTCTAAATATTTATTTCTAAAATTACATATATAAGTAGATATGCAACTCCCACGTATTTTTCTTGCCATTCTTGGTTGGGTCAATAGCCTCCACGGCAATTTTTAAAGCAACGGTCTTCCACTGCAGTAGGTAATCTCCCGTGTCCCCTCTAAGTTTAATCTTTCTCACTAGAGCCGCTGCAAGCATGCTTTATAGTGTCGTTACTCAGTCCCCTTAGTGAGATGGGTGCCTCTCCTTGGGCAACTGAAGCAAGGTTACCCACTGTATCATCTAAGAGTCAAACCCCCAAGCTCTATGTGTCTACAGACAAT
>SJYW01051404.1:0-15983 GCA_006410735.1 Raphicerus campestris | reverse complement strand
TATTATATAAAATCTTAGGCTCTTGGTCGTGTCCTTGGGACTTCCCGGTTACTTCCAAGTATATCGTGATGTGTTGGTTAAATATTTAAAGAAAACTCGTCATGTTTTCTTTAACTATGAAGGCACGTGGTGATGCCCCGTGACTCCGTATCAAATGAGTTGCCAGGGGCTCCCTGCCTGACTGCGCAGGTTTCCACCTAGAAGTCTGCTGCAGCGGGATTTCCCTGCTGGGCCAGTGGCNAGTTGCCAGGGGCTCCCTGCCTGACTGCGCAGGTTTCCACCTAGAAGTCTGCTGCAGCGGGATTTCCCTGCTGGGCCAGTGGCTGGACTTCACCTTCCAGTGCAGGGGAGCAAGTTCAGCCCCTGATGGGGAGCTCTCACACACATGGGTGCACGCTCGTGCGCTGAGTCATCTCACCGTGTCCAGCTCTTTGCGACCCTAAGGATTGCAGCCTGCCAGGCTTCTCTGTCGTTGGGATTGTCCAGCAAGAATACTGGAGTGGGTTGCCATGCCCTCCTCCAGGGGGTCTTTCTGGCCCAGGGATCGAACCTGTGTCTCTCACATCTCCTACATTGGCATGTGGGTTCTTTACCATTAGCGCCTCCTGGGAAGCTCAAGATCCCACACGGCTCACGGCCAAAAATCAGAACAGCAGAAGCAATATTGTAACAAATTCCATACAGACTTTTTAAGAATTGTCCACATCAAAAAAAGAAAAATTCTCCTGAAACAGCCACAGAGCTACAGACCAGTTACCCACTAAGCGTGCAAACCTCTGAGCGAAAGGCCTCACCTGAGCGGAAGCGCGAGGGCCTGCTCGTGGGCGCAGCCCGAGGGTCTCCGGGTGCGACAGTCACGCTCCTCAGCGCAGCTGGAACTGCCCGGGGCTGTCTCCCCCCAGAGCCCAGAACCTGAGACCTGCTGCCCAAGGCGCCTCCTGGTGAGAGAGGGGCTGCCCAGGTCGGCGGTCCTGGCTGTTCCTCGGAGCCCCGGGCAGAGTCACGTCGAGGGGGCCGCCTCTTGCCGCCCGTGCAAGCGATGGGAAGCAGAGAGGTCAGGGTCCTCAGGTGGTCTTGGGCTGAAGAGGGTGGTGCCCACCCTGAGCCGTCGCTCTCCGGTGGGCTTGGCTCGGCTGACACTGGGTGACCCCTTGCCTGTGAGGTAGCTTCTCCACCAGTCACAGTGCTCCAAGAGGGGCTTTCCTCCGTCACTGAGCCTCACAGGGCTCTCCTCTCTTGGGGCCATTGCTGGGAGCCAGGCCAGTTGAATTCAGCTACAGCCAACAGTGCAGCTGGGTGGTCCAGCCCCAAAGACACACACACACACACACACACACGTGCACGCACACACATGTATGCATACTATGTGCACACATACATGTGTACATGAGTACACACATGCATGCGATGTATATGAATGTGTGCTCACGCATACATATTACCTGCACACATATGTATGCACACACACTATACATACAGTCACATGACACACAGATGCACGCACACACCTACACATACACGTGCATACCTAGACACGTGCACTCACACACACACACGCCATCCACACACACATGCCTACATGCATCCCATACATTCACATACAAGATACACGTCACATGCCCTCTATATGCACACATGTGCACACACACATACATGCCAGCATGCTTGCACACACACTCCTTCACAGCACCAGCGCTTGGCCCAGGGGCTTTCACCTGCCCTCCCGGGGGCTGGCCATCAGCTCTTCCTGTGGGGAAGGAGGTTCGAGACGGAGCCTGGCTCCACAGCACGGCACCCCCCACCACCACCACTCACCTGCTGAGCCCCCAGAACCAGCCTTTTCTGGAAGGAGCAGCCCTCAGGTTGAGCTGGAGGGGCGTGGGTTCCCATCTGCCCAGAAATGCCACCCTCCCTCCGCCACCTCCACCCTCCTTAGCTGTTGGGAGGGCCTGACAGGGGCCCCACCCATCAGAGGTGTGCGTGCCGCCCTGGAGGAGTGCCCTTGTGCCGAGAGCGGGTCACGGATGGTGGAGCTCCATTCCCTCATGCACAGAGCAGGCTGACTGCAAGCTAGGACCTACTGTCCCTGGGCTGGACTTCCCACCAGGCCAGGTGAGGTCACTGAGAAAACACGCAGCCACCACGGGCCCCAGACATCCAACTTGTTGAGCTCTTTTTAAGATTCAAGTGACACATCTTGGTGTTGCTGTTCAGTCACCAAGTCACGTCCAGCTCTCTGCAACCCCACAGACTGCAGCACGCCAGGCTTCCCTGTCCTTCACCATCTCCCGGAGTTTGCCCAAACTCATGTCCATCGAGTCGGTGATGCCATCCGACCATCTCATCCTCTGTCATGCCCTTCTCCTCCCACCTTCAATCTTTCCCAGCATCAGAGTCTTTTCCAATGAGTCAGTTCTTCGCATCAGGTGGCCAAAGTGTTGGAGTTTCAGCTTCAGCATCAATCGTGCCAATGAATATTCAGGGTTGATTTCCTTTAAGATTGATTGGTTTGATCTCCTTATGTCCCATGGGGTTCTCAAGAGTCTACCCCAACACCACAATTCAAAGCATCAAATCACTTACTTTTCTGGATCTTTCGGAGAACTGAATCTGCAGGTATGAAATCTTGAGGGATAGGGGAGTCCACAGAGATGCAGCAGCCAGGATCCACTCACCTGGGAGACAAGCCACAGCCTGGTGGGAGCAGCTACACGTGGGCCAAGGGAGAGGGGGAAATTCTTAGGGGCTGGAGGCTCAGCAGACTCCACGCCTCCACTGGCTTTATCTGCGGAGCAGGGCCAAGGCCTCCCAGTGAAGACTGAAGCAAGGTGTCCCCATGACTCCAGCAGTTGAGAGAAGGGCGGCCACTGTGAAATATACCCAGTTCTCTACTCCAAGGCAGAAGCCAGAGCCAACAGGAGGATGCTCCTGTCCCTCCTGCCTCCCGCAGTCTTCTGGTCTCAACCAGTGGGAGGAAAAGAAGTAACCCCGAGAGGGAACCTCTGTGAACATCATACCCAGGGCCCCCATCCACAGAAAGACATTCCCTCCCCAAGCCTCACCCACCCCAACACAGCCCCGGTACAAGCGCAGCCACGCCAAAGGAGCGGCAGACGCCCGCTGAGGAGGAGCTGCTGGGGAGTCCAAGGTCAGGAGGGACAAAGCAAGGACACGAGAGCAGGAGCTCCTGGCGCCTGAGGCCGAAGGCGGCCTGACTCACAGAGCAGCCCCAGTCACTGAGGGAACCCCTCACTCCAGAGGCTGCTTCCTCAGACCTCGTCACAGGATGACTTTAAGCCAAATACACAAGACGGCCCACAAGCTAAAGAAGAAACATAGTCTGAAAAGAGAAACCAAGCCTCAGAACCAGACTCGGATATCACTCAGGATACGGCGGACCCCGACATCACTCAGGATATGACGGACCCGGACATCACTCAGGATACGACAGACCCGGATATCAATCAGGATATGACGGACCTGGACATCACTCAGGATATGACGGACCCAGACATAACTCAGGATATGACGGACCTGGACATCACTCAGGATATGATGGACCCGGATATCAATCAGGATACGAGGGACCCAGACATCACTCAGGATACGACGGACCCTTCAGGCAGGGAATTTAAACAACTATTCATAGCAACATACGAGCCTTGACAGGAAAGATAGAAAGCATGGAGAACAAACAGGTGATGTAATCAGAGTGATTGAGATTCTGAGAAAAAAAAATTTTTAATTGCTAGAAATCAAAAATAATGTGACCAAAATAAAGAAAGAGCCTCATTGCATTTGACATTGTTGAGGAAAGAATTGATAAAGAGGGGGAAAGAGAAACTTTCCAAGCTGAAATACAAAAGAAAAGAATGACATGGAAAACGAGGTCACATCCACAGAATGCAGCCTCAGGAAAGTGAGGGAGCGTTCCAAAAGGCATAACACCCAGAGCTGGAACACCAGAAGGAGAGGACAGTTAAAGTGGAGCAGAGCAATATTTGAAGGAATAATAGGCAAGAGCAGCCTGCTGTTAAGGGCAGACAGCAAACCACAAATCCGAGGTGCTCTGAAAACATGAGGCAGAATAAATACAACAGCAAATACACATAAGCACGTTATGCTCTCACCGCAGAAAGTCGAAAGGGAGCCTTGCAAGAAGCTCGAGAAGACAAGGCGCCCACAGAAAGCGCCACAGCGGGAGCTGCGCAGCGGGGGCGGAAGAGGAGGGGGCACAGGGCATGAAGGGTTTGCTTTGTTGCAAGAAAAACAGCCAACAATCTAGAATTCTATAACCAACAAACGTAACTTCCAAACGGGAAGAAAAAATAAGACCTTCTCAGAGAAATAAAAACAGAGAATTTAGCAGGGTGTGATCCAAGAAATTCAAGAAACAATAACAGGTTTTCAGGGAGAAGGAATACAAAATGGATCGGAAGCCTGCACCTCCGTAAGGGAGAGTGTCACAGAAGGAATGAGCGAAGGCAACAAGTCCTGGGTGATACGATACAAGGACCAGGGAACTGTGACAGGACCGTCACGGGGATGGGACGGCGATTAATTCTCTGTCGTCAGGCACGTGCTCAGTACACACGAACCAGAACGGGGCTGCTTGCAGGGGCGCTTAGATTTGTTTAGAATATGTACTGTGAATTTCAGGGGGCCACTAAAATCTTAACAGACATTTAACTGATACACTAAGGAAGAAGATAAAATAGAATCACATGAAATTCTAAATCTAAAACTAGAGAAGGCAGGAATGGAAGCTTCTGACAATGAACAGAAAACAGCTTCAAACATGGCTGATCATATTTGATCAACCGATTAGATCAATAATCACCCAAATAGTCCCGGGTCAACATCAGTGAGGCAGAAACTGAAAGAGCTGAAAGGAGAAATGGAAAACTCTGCCATTACCGTTGGAGGCTTCCGTGAGCCCCTGTTAATAACAGATGTGTAGAAAATCAATAACAGTGTGGTTGAGATTTCACAGTCAGCAGGGTGAAGAAAGCTGACTCTTGCTCAAGAGAGAGAGACAGAGATCAGGGGCTGTGAGGTCCTGGAGCGGAAGGAGGGAGCCGAGAGTGCGGAGTTCCGGGTGGCGTGCCCCTCCCGCCCCCACCGCCATCGCAGGGAGCCTGGGGGCAGCTGCATCGGAAATGTGATCTTACCTGAAGTTCCAGTGTCCTCAACAGACATCAGGGAAGGTGTGGGGAACAGAAGCTCTTCTTGTAGCTGTTCTCATCCATTAATGAGTCTAGGAATCACTGAGAATACTTGGCCCCAGCCCCAGAAACTCTGCTCAGTGCTATCGGTCTGGGGGTGGACCCTCAAGTCTGCAAAGAGAGTAAGCACCCCAAGTGCAGCCCCACACGCAGGAGCTGAAGCCTGCAGAGCTCGCTGGAACTGGGGCAAGCCTGCATCCTGATTGGAAGCTGGTCCTCAGTCCCCAGACAGACCGCCAGCCCCCAGCTGTGGTCCTGGAGTCCCCGAGTCACATGGGCACCACCCAAGGGCAGGCACCTGCCTTTCAGCAAGTGGATTGACTCATAGGAGCCCAGGTAACAGCCCCCCTTAGACCCCCCCACCACTGGCTTCTGTAGCTAGAGTCAAGGCTGGGGGGGCAATCCCTACTTGCTATTTTCAGCCACGAATGCCTCTCATAAACAAAGGAGGCTGAAGTCGTGAGGGGCACCGCTGGCGGGTCCCTGGGGGTGGGGGGGGCAGGAAAAGGGTGAGAGTGTTCCAGGTCATCGCCCCCACTCCATAAATTGATTCTAAAACGACAGTTCATTAAGCTGCTTACACGTGCACACATACCTACAACTTAAGCAATGCTAAAGTCATCTTCTGTCAATACCAGATCTGTTTGATTACATTTTCCCTTTCGGCAAAGAGGTAAAAAATCCCACCTATTTTAGCCTTTTAAGGGAAATGGGCGTAGGCTTCCCTAGGATATGGGTAAAGCATAAATAATGCTTCTGATGATATCAGCTCACAGCTGTCGCTGGAAAAAAACGGCAGTAACATGCTCTTTCTAACTCAGGGAAAGACACAAAAACTCAGGAACTTTTAAGCACATCCGATAAAATTGCTAAATAAGACTATTCACTAAAAACCAGAATCGGACACTTGGAACGTTCACCATTAAGAAGCGCAGGATCTTGCTGTTTCGCGTGAGGCCTGCGCTGACAGCCTCACCTCTGTCCGTCCTCTTCTGCTGCCGAGCAGAAGCCCTGCTGCCCGGGGGTGCGGGGGTGCGTGTCTGGTCCTGGGGTTGGTCTCAGCCTTCCCATGAGTCCAGTCCCCCAGACTGCGGGCTCACAAAGTGCTCTAGGGCGAGTTTGGTTTGTGATCTCTCCTGCGCAGGGACAGGGCAGTTGGAACTGGAAAGCCTCGCAGGTCAGCAGGGTTCTGATGAGTCCCAACAGGTCAGGCTCTGGTTAAACTGCCCTCCTGGGGGCCGCTTCCTAACGGAGACAGAGTGCTCAGGCCTATTTCAAAACGATTCCCTTCTCTTCCAGCCCCAGAGGCTGGAGGAGCTTGTGGTGTGACCTGCAGCGTGAGGAGCGGGCAGAGCTCCTGGAGGTAAATCCCACGGAAGTGCAGGTACCTTCCTGCGCCCGAGCGCCAACTTTACTACCCAGGCGTCCTCACCAGGTCTTCAGCCCAGCATGGCAGCCCAGGCTGCCTGCTGCCCTGCAGCCTGGACCCCAGGAGGGTTCCGCTCCAGCAAGTTCTGAGTCACTGCACCTGCCGGCCGGCTCTCCAATTTGAGGGCAGCAGTTTATGACTTCACGTTTCTCAGGGAATCTGGAAAGACTTGATTTCCAGTATGTTCCACTCTCTTCTTATTTTGATGATGAGAATGAGGACTTCCACCATCCTATGTGCCTACTAGAAGCCACGAGTCTGAATCTTCCTGCCCTGAAGGTGGATGAGCAGAGCATGGGGGGCTTTAGGAGGGGGACACAGTTGCCGCTCAGGGCGTGGTAGGCAGACGAAGTCCCTTCCCACTGAAGGTGCTGGTGGGGAAGGCAGGCCTGGACCACATCACAGAGGCTGGAGGGTGTGGGCTGACCTCCTGCGGGGAGACGGCAGGCCCAGTGGCCACCTGGTTGCTGTGCTCTCCCGTCCCTGTCGTGGGGGGTGAGGCTTGGCTATCGCAACCCCGGGGCACTGGTCTCCCCGGGCCTTTCTGAGTCAAGTGCCAAGGGTCCTGGGGATCTGCCTGACAGACATGCCCTGACTTGAAGACCACTGCAGTTTCACCTCATCANCACCTCAGCCAATGCTTGTGTCCACGTAAGCAGGTGTGCCAGGACGGAGTGCTAGTGCATGTGTGCAGACACACACAGACACGCACGCACACGAGGGAGAAGCAGGCGGCCACACTGTGCCCGTGGCCGGCCCCACACCAGGAGCCACGCCCCCGCCCAGCTCCGGCCAGGCTGCTGCTTCCTGAATGCTGGAGAAGCCGCAAACAGGCGTGCACACACACGTCCAACATGCACACAGGCCTGAGCGCATGCAGGATCCTGAGAGCTCGGCCCAGAGCACCTGTCGCATAAACACACCTGTTCGTGTCAGCCGCTCAGTCTCTGTGACCCTCTAGACTGCAGCCACCAGGCTCCTCCATCCACGGGGTTCTCCAAGCAAGGACGCTGGAGTGGGTTGGCATTTCCTCCTCCAGGGGATCTTCCCGACCCAGGGAACAAACCCAGGTCTCCCGCACCATAGGCAGATTCCTTACTGCTGGGCCTCTCTATCTGTTACGTAAAACCCATTTGTTGGCAATTTTCAAATCATTTGTGACTGAAGGGTGATTGACTTAGGTATAGACCAAACAGGGCTTCCCCAGTGGCTCAGAGGTTAAAGTGTCCGCCTGGAATGTGGGAGACCCAAGTTCAATCCCTGGGTTGGGAAGATCCCTTGGAGAAAGAAATGGCAACCCACTCCAGCACTCTTGCCTGGAGAATCCCATGGAGGGAGGATGGGCATGGTGGGCTACAGTCCACAGGGTCGCAAAGAGTGGGACATGACTGAGCGATAAACTATGACTATAGATCAAATAAACCTCTCGAAGAATGCTTCTCTAAAATTTGTTTAAGAAATCTGTTATGTTTTGCAGAAATCATTCCACTTTCCTAAGAGCCAGGATATTTTACAAACCGTTTTTGGCCTGGAATTTCTTCAGAGTGTCATGCGCAGATACATGAGTGCCATCTATAGAAGGAAGGGGGAGCGTGTGGTCCTTGAGTGAGGATCTGGGGGAGAAACAGAGGAAGAGAGAGGAAAGCGGGCGTCTAGGGGGCCCCTGGGAGGAAAAGACCCCCAACTTCTCACTCTCAGGGCGTCTCACTCTGTCAGGGGATTTTTTTTTTCAGGAGGTCTTGAATTTTATCATATCTCCTCATTTATATAATACATGTAATTAAATTTAGTATATGAGCTTCTGAATATTTTGAAAGAAATGATGGGTCTAAAATAAACGAAACTTTATACAGATGTGACTACTGAAGAAATAATTACCGTTTTTTTTTTTCTCAAAGATGAGGGGGCCTTACTTTGAACTCTAGTCTTTGAATCATAGTTTCAGCAGAAATGACATCATGTGAAGAAAGATTTTCGGTAATTTTGAATCATCTTTGCCCCGGAGTAGAATAAAGCAAATAGAGACTCTCACTCCACGTTCCTCACCTGAGTTGTTTGCTTTGATCTTCTTGTCAGGACTCCAGTGGAAGCTGTAGAGCTGTGAAGCCTTTCTCTCCGGACAATCTGATGAAAGCTTTCTCTAGATGCCTGCTTGTCCTGCTCCTGCTGAAAAGGATTTTAATTGCAGGGGTGGGATGTAGAACTCCTTTATGCAAAGCTTTTCTGCTAGTTGTATATCTTTAAGTCACAAACATATCCAGCTTGTAATTTAAATCATAATTGTACTTCCTATGGAAGATACTGAGATGAAAAGCAGAGGGCAGCCTATCACACATAAATGCAGTCTCACACACACGCACACACACACACGCACACACACACACACCAAAAAAAAGGGAAAAGAAAAAAGAATGAACAGAATAAAAACAGCTGTGTCAGTCTTTAAAAAAATCCATTTGTGATCACAAATGAAACATTTCCAATCTCATAATGGGTGGATTGCTCAGTTTTATTACCAACCATGCAAAGCAAGACCTCATCAAAAGAAGAGCTGCACCGAGGTCCCGTTTTCCATTAAAATAATTTCCAAAAGCTTTTTTTCTCCCACTGAAAGAACCCATTTTGCAAGATGATTTAGCTCAAAATCTGCTGGGAGTCACCCTTGACATAAAGTCATATTGTGTTGGAGTTTAGTCCTAAATTCATACATCAATTATTTACTGTCAACGCCGATTGTATAAGTGTAGAAAATTACTAGGAATGATATTTTCTCTCAGGCAGAAAAAATGTGATACAGCAGCTCCACCCACCTAATGTGCAGCCCCGCTGTCCAGAGCCCCAAATGATTTATGCATTAGAAGCCGGGCGCGGGCAAGAGGGAAAGAGCGGGCAGAGAGCGACAGACACATTATTTTAAACCTTTCATAACACCCATAAATATTTCATAACAAATAAATAAAGAATGTCGGGCTTGTGTGGAGACAGCTGTAGACGCACGGTTCAATGCTCTGCAAAGCTCTGGGGACCCTGCGCTTACCCGCGGTTAAACCCCCATTTCTTTTTAATCATCCACTTAGTGCATTATGGGTAGAGGGGCTCTCCAGGTGAGCAGGGATGCTGAAGGTTAGGGGTGTGAATGCCACTTTCATCCTGCATCTCT
Source organism: Raphicerus campestris (assembly GCA_006410735.1). Taxonomy (NCBI): domain Eukaryota; kingdom Metazoa; phylum Chordata; class Mammalia; order Artiodactyla; family Bovidae; genus Raphicerus; species Raphicerus campestris. The sequence goes on along the minus strand of SJYW01051404.1, from coordinate 6,169 downwards.
GTTTTCTTTCTGATTTTTTTCAGACAGAAAACCAGGAAAGCAGGAGTCTCCTGTTTGCAGAAATCTTTTCAGAAGTCTTGTCTGAAGGTCTCACACCAATGTGACAGACACGTGTTGCCTCTACCATTTTCTCCAAACAAAAAATCATTTTTATAACCCATAGAACCCGCATTTTTTTAACTCAACACTGTTTTGAAATGTCACTGTTTTGAATTGTCCCAGTTCAGCTGCTGCATTAGGGGGTGTGATGACCTTTCTTTCTCCTCAATTTACTGGTTTTTAAATGAATGGCTGTCCCTCATGCTCCCCCCAAAAAACAGAGAAAAAACAATAAAAGAAAAGAAGAATGCCCACATATTAGCAGAGGGCCATTTACTTTCGAATAAATGAACAGCAGGAGGAGGGCTTTTCTGTGTGCATGTGCACCAATGAGTGTGCCTGCCTTGTGCATGTGTGTGCACGAATGTGTGTGCCTGATGTGTGCATGTGTGGGAGAATGAGTGTGCCTGCATGTGTGTGCATGAATGAGTGTGACTTCATGTGTGTGCATGTGTGGGAGAATGTGTGCACGTGTGCATGTGTGTGCACAAATGAGTGTGCCTGTGTGTGCGTGCATGAATGAGTGTGTGTGCGTGTGCATATGTGTGCACAAATGAGTGTGCCTGCGTGTGTGTGCATGTGTGGGAGAATGTGTGTGCACGTGTGCATGTGTGTGCACGAATGTGTGTGCCTGATGTGTGCATGTGTGGGAGAATGAGTGTGCCTGCGTGTGTGTGCATGTGTGTGCATGAATGAGTGTGTCTGCGTGTGAGCCTGTGTGTGCCCGTACATGCTGTGGTTCTGTCCAGTACGGTGACAAGCAAGTGTAGCCACATTTACCAGCAGGGGCTTGTTGTGTGACTGGGAGATGCAGTTTTCAAATCTATAAGAAGCCGGTGCCCTGAGTGCCTGGTTGGACTCCCCAAGGGGCCTGGCCTCCCCAGGCAGCAGGAACACTCATGAATGTCTTCCTTCAGGCCGGAGGGCCCCGCCATGGCCCCAGCCCCCCAGAGCTGGGGCGCGTCCCACCCTAGCGGCTCTCCACCGTCTGGGATGCGGGAAGGCAGGTGTGACTGAGATGGGGCGTCTTGGGCACAGGAAGGGACACCTGTGGCCTCTTTGCCCCTGGTTCAGACTAGGGCAGGGCTCGCAGGTGGAGCTGAGGGTTTGCTCCTGGCTTGAGCGGACGCTCCTCTGGCCTTAGGAGGGTCACAGCCGGCACGCAAACTAGACGTCACAGTCCTGTGTGCAAAGGCCCCTCTCACTCCCCAGGGCCGGGGGAGATCTACCCACCTTGGGGCCGCTGTCTGTCGTGGGTGCTGGTCTAGAGCCTCCAGGGGCCCCTCCAGACTCCGTGAGGAGGCACGTCTGAGGGCACCGGGCCAAGGCTGACTCGGACAGGAGGGGTGAGGCCAGGGGCCTTTGTCTGCCCCCTGGTGCAGATGCACAGGCCCGGGTCACGGGAGCCACCGGCCCACAGCTGCTGCCCTCGTTTCCAGGCGCCCCTGAGACCTCCTGCAGGGCTGGGGAAGAGTCTCCTGGAGCTCCCAGCTGTGCAGCAGCAGCAGCCCCTCAGGGCACAGCGTGCCGTGTGGTTCTGGGATCGGATTCAGTTCTGACCCAGTGATCTTGTGGGGCCCAGAATCCCTGTTAAGCCCTTCTCTTCGGGAGCTGGAGTGCTTTCCCCACCAGCACCGAACCCTGGCTAGACAGTGATTCTTACAGATCAAGGCAGCCCCTACCCCGTCCAGGATCACCGTCTCCAGATTCAGTTCTGTCGGTCAAGCCACCCTCTTTAGAACACAGGCCCTTTCTTTTCTGAATTAGGGAAATGGGGACACTGTGAAAAGAAAACCAGTCATAGCTTAAAGTTTTAATAAGCCTCTCATTATTTTTTAAGCACTTGAGGATAGAACAAAGATCCCAAATAATCTGCTAAATATTTATTTCATTAATACTTAAGCACACATTTATTTTACTAATTATTGCACACGTTGCTGCGGTTCATTTACTGCGAGCTCATCAGCAGTCATTTCAAGTTTAGAAGAGAGCAAGTCACAGGCACCTAAACTCCGGTTTTTCCTGCCGGAGGGAGCACGGGGGCACTCCTACCAGGTCTCGGGCTCTGGCTCCCTCGTCCCAGACAGCAGGCGGCCCGGGGCCTGGGGAGGACGGATCCGCCAGCATAGGCCCCCAGTGACCAGCTCAGCCCAAGTCCTGGAGTTTGGCCATACCCTTTATTTACATTCCCCCTGGCTCCCCCGCTCAGGTTCTACTGGGCAGGAGTGTTGCTGGGGACAGTAGAAGCTTTTCTATCATTAATGTCAAGTACTGCTCACAGGAAAGGTAAAGGCAAGTTTGAGTTTGGATTTTGCTGTTCATTGTCGCACTGTTCTTTTTTTTTTTCTTTTTTTAAACAAGGAGACTATTTTCAGAGTATTGATTCATATTATATAAAATCTTAGGCTCTTGGTCGTGTCCTTGGGACTTCCCGGTTACTTCCAAGTATATCATGATGTGTTGGTTAAATATTTAAAGAAAACTCGTCAAGTTTTCTTTAACTATGAAGGCACGTGGTGATGCCCCGTGACGCCGTATCAAATGAGTTGCCAGTGGCTCCCTGCCTGACTGCGCAGGTTTCCACCTAGAAGTCTGCTGCAGCGGGACTTCCCTGCTGGGCCAGTGGTTGGACTTCACCTTCCAGTGCAGGGGAGCAAGTTCAGCCCCTGATGGGGAGCTCTCACACACATGGGTGCACGCTCGTGCGCTGAGTCATCTCACCGTGTCCAGCTCTTTGCGACCCTAAGGACTGCAGCCTGCCAGGCTTCTCTGTCGTTGGGATTGTCCAGCAAGAATACTGGAGTGGGTTGCCATGCCCTCCTCCAGGGGGTCTTTCTGGCCCAGGGATCGAACCTGTGTCTCTCATATCTCCTACATTGGCATGTGGGTTCTTTACCATTAGCGCCTCCTGGGAAGCTCAAGATCCCACACGCCTCACGGCCAAAAATCAGAACAGCAGAAGCAATATTGTAACAAATTCCATACAGACTTTTTAAGAATTGTCCACATCAAAAAAAGAAAAATTCTCCTGAAACAGCCACAGAGCTACAGACCAGTTACCCACTAAGCGTGCAAACCTCTGAGCGAAAGGCCTTACCTGAGCGGAAGTGCGAGGGCCTGCTCGTGGGCGCAGCCCGAGGGTCTCCGGGTGCCACAGTCACACTCCTCAGCGCAGCTGGAACTGCCCGGGGCTGTCTCCCCCCAGAGCCCAGAACCTGAGACCTGCTGCCCAAGGTGCCTCCTGGTGAGAGAGGGGCTGCACGGGTCGGCAATGCTGGCTGCTCCTCGGAGCCCCGGGCAGAGTCACGTCGAGGGGGCCGCCTCTTGCCGCCCGTGCAGGCAATGGGAAGCAGAGCGGTCAGGGTCCTCGGGTGGTCTCGGGCCGAAGAGGGTGGTGCCCACCCTGAGCCATCGCTCTCTGGTGGGCTTGGCTCGGCTGACACTGGGTGACCCCTTGCCTGTGAGGTAGCTTCTCCACCAGTCACAGTGCTCCAAGAGGGGCTTTCCTCCGTCACTGAGCCTCACAGGGCTCTCCTCTCTTGGGACCATTGCTGGGAGCCAGGCCAGTTGAATTCAGCTACAGCCAACAGTGCAGCTGGGTGGTCCAGCCTCAAAGACACACACACACACACACACACACACACGTGTACACACATGCATACTGTGTACACACAAACACACGTGTACATGAGTGCACACATGCATGCGATGTATATAAATATTTGCTCACACATACATATTACCTGCACACATATGTATGCACAGACACACACACTATACATATACTCCCATGACACACAGATGCACGCACACACCTACACATACACGTGCATACCTAGACACGTGCACTCACACACACACACGCCATCCACACACACATGCCTACATGCATCCCATACATTCACATACAAGATACACGCTCACATGCCCTCTATTTGCACACATGTGCACACACACATACATGCCAGCATGCTTGCACACACACTCCTTCACAGCACCAGCGCTTGGCCCAGGGGCTTTCACCTGCCCTCCCGGGGGCTGGCCATCAGCTCTTCCTGTGGGAAAGGAGGTTCAAGACGGAGCCTGGCTCCACAGCACGGCACCCCCCACCACCACCACTCACCTGCTGAGCCCCCAGAACCAGCCTTTTCTGGAAGGAGCGGCCCTCAGGTTGAGCTGGAGGGGCGTGGGTTCCCGTCTGCCCAGAAATGCCACCCTCCCTCCGCCACCTCCACCCTCCTTAGCTGTTGGGAGGGCCTGACAGGGCCCCCACCCATCAGAGGTGCGTGTGCCGCCCTGGAGGAGTGCCCCTGTGCCGGGAGCAGGTCACGGACAGTGGAGCTCTGNTCACGGCCAAAAATCAGAACAGCAGAAGCAATATTGTAACAAATTCCATACAGACTTTTTAAGAATTGTCCACATCAAAAAAAGAAAAATTCTCCTGAAACAGCCACAGAGCTACAGACCAGTTACCCACTAAGCGTGCAAACCTCTGAGCGAAAGGCCTCACCTGAGCGGAAGCGCGAGGGCCTGCTCGTGGGCGCAGCCCGAGGGTCTCCGGGTGCGACAGTCACGCTCCTCAGCGCAGCTGGAACTGCCCGGGGCTGTCTCCCCCCAGAGCCCAGAACCTGAGACCTGCTGCCCAAGGTGCCTCCTGGTGAGAGAGGGGCTGCACGGGTCGGCAATGCTGGCTGCTCCTCGGAGCCCCGGGCAGAGTCACGTCGAGGGGGCCGCCTCTTGCCGCCCGTGCAGGCAATGGGAAGCAGAGCGGTCAGGGTCCTCGGGTGGTCTCGGGCCGAAGAGGGTGGTGCCCACCCTGAGCCATCGCTCTCTGGTGGGCTTGGCTCGGCTGACACTGGGTGACCCCTTGCCTGTGAGGTAGCTTCTCCACCAGTCACAGTGCTCCAAGAGGGGCTTTCCTCCGTCACTGAGCCTCACAGGGCTCTCCTCTCTTGGGACCATTGCTGGGAGCCAGGCCAGTTGAATTCAGCTACAGCCAACAGTGCAGCTGGGTGGTCCAGCCTCAAAGACACACACACACACACACACACACACACGTGTACACACATGCATACTGTGTACACACAAACACACGTGTACATGAGTGCACACATGCATGCGATGTATATAAATATTTGCTCACACATACATATTACCTGCACACATATGTATGCACAGACACACACACTATACATATACTCCCATGACACACAGATGCACGCACACACCTACACATACACGTGCATACCTAGACACGTGCACTCACACACACACACGCCATCCACACACACATGCCTACATGCATCCCATACATTCACATACAAGATACACGCTCACATGCCCTCTATTTGCACACATGTGCACACACACATACATGCCAGCATGCTTGCACACACACTCCTTCACAGCACCAGCGCTTGGCCCAGGGGCTTTCACCTGCCCTCCCGGGGGCTGGCCATCAGCTCTTCCTGTGGGAAAGGAGGTTCAAGACGGAGCCTGGCTCCACAGCACGGCACCCCCCACCACCACCACTCACCTGCTGAGCCCCCAGAACCAGCCTTTTCTGGAAGGAGCGGCCCTCAGGTTGAGCTGGAGGGGCGTGGGTTCCCGTCTGCCCAGAAATGCCACCCTCCCTCCGCCACCTCCACCCTCCTTAGCTGTTGGGAGGGCCTGACAGGGCCCCCACCCATCAGAGGTGCGTGTGCCGCCCTGGAGGAGTGCCCCTGTGCCGGGAGCAGGTCACGGACAGTGGAGCTCTGTTCCCTCATGCACAGAGCAGGCTGACTGCAAGCTAGGACCTACTGTCCCTGGGCTGGACTTCCCACCAGGCCAGGTGAGGTCATTGAGAAAACCCACAGCCACCACGGGCTCTGGACATCCGACTTGTTGAGCTGTTTTTAAGATTCAAGTGACATATCTTGGTGTTGCTGTTCAGCCACCAAGTCACGTCCAACTCTCTGCAACCCCACAGACTGCAGCACGCCAGGCTCTCCTGTCCTTCACCATCTCCCGGAGTTTGCCCAAACTCATGTCCATCGAGTCGGTGATGCCATCCGACCATCTCATCCTC
>SJYW01051403.1:115374-165230 GCA_006410735.1 Raphicerus campestris | reverse complement strand
ATTTATGCCAGTTCATTTTGCATTTGCAAAATGCCCTAGCTACATACATGTCTATTTTTTTTTACTGGGTTATGGAATTCTATAGAGCTTAAATTTAATAACTGGGTCTCTGCCAAATATTACCTAAGGGTAAATTATGTTTCTGTATGTTAGCATTAGAAAAGTATTTTCTGATAATGGGCAATTAATAATAAAATAGAGAGGTATATACACATTCGTGATGGAAGCTGAAAATTTTTGATTACTATGATTTTCTGAGCATTATAGAAAAAATATGTCATATTATCTACAAAAACCCTATAGCTAATGTGATATTAAATGGTGACTAAACTGGATATTTTTATTTAAGATCAGGAACAAAGCAAAGAATCCTCTCTCATTGCTGCTGTTCATCATTGTACTGGAAGTCATAGCTTGTTGCATAAGGAAAGAAAAGGAAAGGAAATTAAAGATATAGATTGGAGAGCAAGTACTAAAACTGTCTTCACTTATAGGTGACTTGATTGTCCATGCAGAAAATCTAAGAATCAACAAAAAACTCCCAAAACTCAAATTTGAGTCTAGCAAGGACACAGGAATAGTAGAAGTCTTTAAAAAAAAGTAATAAACAATTGGAATTTTTAATTTAAAAAATAATGCCATTTTTTAAATCACCAAAATAGTCCTTAGCTGTAACATTAACAGAATATGTTTAGGAAGGGTAAGCAATATACTATAAAACTTTGATAAAACAAATTAAAGTTTTAAATAAATGGATAAATGTTCATGTTCATGATTTGGAACATTCAATATTGTTAAGATTTCAATTCTTCCAAATTTGATAGATTTAGCACAATTTCATTCAAGATCCCAATAAATTACTTTGTAGATGTTAACAAGCAAATTTTGCAGCTTATGTGAAAAGCCATAAGACCTAGGATTGCCAATTGAGTACTGAAGAAGGAAAAAAATTGGACTTATATTGTACAATTTCAAGAGTAAATATAAAACTACAGAAATCAACATAGTATTAGTAAAAGAATAAACACATGGATCAATGGAAATGAACAGAGAGCTAGCTAGAATCATACAGATATAGTCCTTGAAAATGGAACAAAAGCAATACAATGGAAAAGTATAATCTTTTTTTAACAACAGTGATCAAACATATGTTCATAGGCAAAGCAACAGCAGCAGCCACGACCACCACCACCTAAAAATAGCTTAAACACAGACATTATACTACATCTTTCCCCCAAATTAATTTAAAATGAATCATAAAGGTAAATGTATATTGTGATATGGTAAAATTTCTAGAGGAAATTATCTGACCCAAATTACCTTGGATTAGGTTATGAGCTTTTAGAGAGAACCAAAAAAAGCACACTTGAAGAAAGGAAAAATTTACAAGTTGAACTTTCTAAATTAAGACACAAGTTAGTGACAGGGAGAAAATATTTGCAAAACAATATCTGATGAAGGATTTAAATCCAAAACCTACAAATAACTCTTAAAATTCAACAATAAAATACAAGCAACCCAATTGAAAGTAGGCAAAAACCTCCCACATACAAAAGTCTGAGATCAGATGGTTTCACTGGTGAATTCTACCCAACATTGCAGGAGGAACTAATGACAATCCTTCTCAGTATCTTCCAAATAGTTCAAGAGGAAGAAATACTTCCTAATTAATTTTATGAGGCCAAAACCAGACAAGCGAAGTAAAATAAATATAACAGTATTCTATTATAGTAGCAGCAGATTATAATCCAAAGTATGAAATAAATATTCTTGAGTCTGTACTAATAGACATAATAGACACAAATGATGGAATAAATAAGTGTGGGAGAATACATCTCATACATAATTCCCAGGGCTTTCCTGCCTCATGGCTCAGATAGTAAAGAATAGGAAATACAGGAGACCTGGATTCTATCCCCGTGTCAGGAAGATCCCCTGGAAAAAGAAATGGCAACCCACTCCAGCATTCTTTCCAGGGAAATTCCATAGACAGAGGGGTCTAGCTGTCCATAGGGTCACAAAATAGTCAGACATAACTTTATGAGCTAAAACAAACTATTCTTCATATGGTCAAATCTATGTGTTAAGTGTTAGTTCCCCAGCTAGTGATCAAACCAGTATCATTAAGTGGATTCTTAACCACTGGACCACCAGGGAAGTCCCATAACCTAGTGTTTTTAAGTCTTCACATTTTCTTATAGGTGCCTTTGATTGTTTTTCTCTCCAGTACTTCCAGGGGCAATTAAAAGAAAATTAGCTTCTGTAGAAAATTCTTTTAAAACATTTTAAAAATATGGCATACTACATTGTAATTGTGGTCTGTAGAGAAAGAAAGGCCCAAGCTTTTNAAAGTTCTTACTATATCCCACTAATTTTGCATTCCAATAGCTTCTGTAGAAAATTCTTTTAAAACATTTTAAAAATATGGCATACTACATTGTAATTGTGGTCTGTAGAGAAAGAAAGGCCCAAGCTTTTTTAGTTATCTGTGTAGAATCAGTTTTGACATCATGTTTACATAGCAAACAATAGGGCAAAATACTTATGACTCTTTTCTGAATGGTCTAAGCCAAGATGTAATTTAATCCATATGCTTTTCACAAATGGTTCATCAATTATTGATTAGGCTTAATGAGTATGCTAATAAGCAGAACTCGAGTGGCTTCTTTAGCCCTTCTGTGCTTTCCAGGTCCTCATAAATTTTTGAAATGGCGGCTGCTGGAAATAGATTATGGATTTGTGCCAGGAAGCCATAATGCAGCCCACATATGGTGTTCAAGGGCTGATGTTTGTCCTTTCAGGATCATATCAAAATGTACTTTGCATGACATTTGTTCTCAATGTAAATTAATTTATAAAGTTTCCCCTGTGTGCTTGCTATTCACAGTGCTTCATGTGCACAGGAGGTATTAAAACACAGATTTTGCTTATTTTAAAGGTTAAATTGTGGAGGATCACTTCCAAGTCATATTGTCTGTAGAGATACGAGTGGAAACCTAGATTTTAAACCAAAATTTCTAGGTTTATCTTCACAGTCAGAGGTCTTACTATTATCAAAATACTGAAACTAATTTTCTGAACCTGACTCATTAATTTCCATTCTCTAAATGTCTAAATGACATTGCACTTAGTGATGTATCTTTTTAAATATGTTAATGCATTCTGATTATTATTTCATCAGAAAGGGAGAGTTAAAGTGTAATTGCTTTCTTGGTCTAGTAAAGAGCAACATGAAATATGTTTAGAGCATAATTGAAGTGTAATTTTTGCTTGAGACAACGAGCTCCAAACTGTTGTATTTATATATAACCAACCTTGGATAACGTGATCTGGAAATAATATGAATGAAAATCCATTAAGTTAGTTTATTGGAAACAATTACTTGAATTTTGCTTCCGACATATCCAATTAGCATTCTAGTTAACTAAATAATCTCTGGATGAATATTATAATAGTAGTTTATTAAAAATATTGCAATTTTCATTCAACATTATAGATGCTATTGTTGTATTATAAAAGATTTAGAATTCTTCCTTTTATAACTTCACTTATTTCTCAAAATCTTGTTGCTCAAAAATATCCAGGGGAGTAAATGAGATAATGACATAGAGCCACAGTGATATAGTTCATCAGAATAATGCATTCTTTGTTTTAGGTTCAGGTTAGGAAACATTACATAAATGGCACTGCTAACTGTATCCCTAACAACCTATGTAAAGAAAATGATGCAATAAAATATGATACTAGCTAGTGCTGAAATAAACACAGGTGTTTTTGTTTTGCTGCTTTGGTTTTTTTTTTTTCCCAGTGACTGTAATCTGTACTATTTCTGGGTTATTATGCATCAAAATATTATTTCTTCTAAATAACTTTAATTCAGGTAACACCTTCAATACTTTCATTTGGAATTTAGTAGAATGATAAAATGTCTAATTATTTATTTCTCTTATTTCCTAAAGTTCAGATTGTCATTCTTGACATGTTACCATAGCAAAGCTGTGATAAAAAGAGTAAAATCAGATTCAAATTAAAGAATATAAATATATGAAATAAATTAATAGTGATGACAGAACAGTAGTTCAGAAAATGATGAGTGAAAGGTTGATCAATTACACAGGTATTTCCTTAAAAAGGAATAAGTAATGATTTTACTAACCACTGAACCAAAAGTGTTTTTCTAGGTATCTTGTCCTTTGGTCAATGCAGTTTGAACTAGTCTTAATACGAATGTTATTCCTTTTATAACTTTTTGTTGTTGTTGTTGTTAAATAAACTGAGAAACCAATATTCTCTCTTCAAAAAATTACAGCCACCTGAATGCCCTCACTTTTCATTGAATTGTATTCAATGCCACTACTTAATGTGGCAGACAGGTCTCACAAAGAAAGAGATTTAATGATTAAATTATGACATAATTAAAATGGTGACCAAGAGCTAGCATGCTTTTTAACTTCAAATGCTGTTTGTGATGTTACAGCACTCTCTCCAGGTCAATTGATTTCTGGAAGTTATCATTTTTAGTTTAAATATATTTTACTTTTAAAAACACTAATCCCTTCACCTTTAAAAAATAAAACTTTACCAGAAAACCATAAATAATCATAGAAATATGTAGCAGGGTTCTAATTTACATTTAACCTTTGTTTTAAATGATTAATGGACACTATTTATGTAAACTATTTCTACAATGCAGCATGAAATGAAATTTAAATTGCAGATTTTACAGTTGTGTATTTTAGTTAGTGACCCTATCCCTATGAAGAAAAAGAAAAGAAAACCAATTACGTTTGTAATAAAGATGCTAATGCATTTCTTGTTTTAAAGTTATTTAAGTTGGACTGTGTAAGAAACTTTTCTTTCTGATGAATGAGGAAATTCTCTGCTTTGTAGAACTATATGAAAATGACTTGGTTGATTGTCTGCTATTAATATCAACAGCAACAAACTTCTCTCTCTGGACTAGCTACTGCTGGGGTCAGTAGGTTGGTGGAATCAGGACTGGGATACTCCCTGCCTCCAGACTGAGGGGAAGCTATGGGTTGGGTCTCCTCAGTGGAGAGGCTGGCCATGTGGTCAGCTTGCTGTAATGTGGGGATGAGAACCCAGAGCACTCAGGGGANGGTCAGCAGGTTGGTGGAATCAGGCCTGGGATACTCCCTGCCTCCAGACTGAGGGGAAGCTATGGGTTGGGTCTCCTCAGTGGAGAGGCTGGCCATGTGGTCAGCTTGCTGTAATGTGGGGATGAGAACCCAGAGCACTCAGGGGAGATCTCAGTTCACAGAGATCTGTAGACCTTTCAGTAGGAAGGTTGACATCAGGCCCTTTAAGAGTACCTTGTCTCTCTGGTCCCAAACATCCAAGGGGAGCTCAAAAGGTGAGCTGTTTTCTCTACTTGCAAAATTTAGAGACTGGGAAAACAGCCTCCCTCTGCTGATATGGGAGGCTGAATGCTGGTCAGTTACTTAAAGTCATGCACACTGCAAAGAATGCTTTTCCTAACATCACTCACAGATCTATTAAACCTTGCAGTTTATACCTAGAATTTGATCTCAGAAATAGACAAAGAAATAACAGAACACCTGAAGTGAAATAGATGTAAAAGAGAANAGTTAAAGTCATGCACACTGCAGAGAATGCTTTTCCTAACATCACTCAGATCTATTAAACCTTGCAGTTTACACCTAGAATTTGATCTCAGAAATAGACAAAGAAATAACAGAACACCTGAAGTGAAATAGGTGTAAAAGAGAATTCTAGCTAGTGCTGAGAAAAAGAGAATTCAGTCAAATAGAGTAAAAGAGAATTCAATCNACTTAAAGTCATGCACACTGCAAAGAATGCTTTTCCTAACATCACTCACAGATCTATTAAACCTTGCAGTTTATACCTAGAATTTGATCTCAGAAATAGACAAAGAAATAACAGAACACCTGAAGTGAAATAGATGTAAAAGAGAATTCTAGCTAGTGCTGAGAAAAAGAGAATTCAGTCAAATAGAGTAAAAGAGAATTCAATCAAATAGAGCTACTTAAACATTTTTTGAAAAAAGGACAAATAAGATCATTTCTTAAAAATGAAACAAAATGCAATATAGGCCAGTCACTGCATAGTTGGTAGACTGGAAAAATGATAATAATGCTTTTCTAGTTGCAGAGTGAAAATACAAAACTACAAAACTATGAAAATCATGAAAGTCTTGGGATAGCTCCTTTTGATTGAAGTCCAGAATAAGGAAAAAAAAAAAGTAGATGGCAGAAAGGAAACTATGAACAAATAATAGAAGAACATTTATTTGAGTTGAGGAAAAAGTAAGTCAGTATTTGTTTTATATTTATCCCAGATGTCATTCATTTCTATAGATAAATGAGTGGTATTTTTGAATAGGATAGAAGTGAGCTACATTATCACTCATATCTGAGAAAATACTCAAGCAAAAACTCAGACCAAATAAAATATCAACCAGTAAAAACCACAGATTGAGAAAAAATAAAACTGAGAAGCAAGTAACTATATATGTGTATGTATATAGGAAAATGATAAAATAAATGAAACAAACATTTAATTGCACGAAATCAGAATTTGCATTATGAAGAAAAGTTATGACCACCCTAGACAGCATATTGAAAAGCAGAGACATTACTTTGCCAACAAAGGTCCATCTAGTCAAGGCTATGGTTTTTCCAGTGGTCATGTATGGATGTGAGAGTTGGACTGTGAAGAAAGCTGAGCACAAAAGAATTGATGCTTTTGAACTGTGGTGTTGGAGAAGACCCTTGAGAGTCCCTTGAACTGCAAGGAGATCCAACCAGTCCATTCTGAAGGAGATCAGCCCTGGGTGTTCTTTGGAAGGAATGATGTTAAAGCTGAAACTCCAATACTTTGGCCACCTCATGTGAAGAGCTGACTCATTGGAAAAGACTCTGATGCTGAGAGGGAATGGGGGAAGAGGAAAAGGGGACGACAGAAGATGAGATGGTTGGATGGCATCACTGACTCTATGGATATGAGTTTGAGTGAACTCCGGGAGTTGGTGATGAACAAGGAGCCCTGGAGTGCTGCGATTCATGGGGTCACAAAGAGTCGGACACGACTGAGGGACTGAACTGAACTGAACTGAACTGAACATTAATTAAAAGTAATATTTCTCAGCCTAATAGTTTTATAAGCAAAAAATGTGCAACTAGAAAATGGAATAAATATAAATCTACTAAGGAATTGCAATAAAGCTCAGATTTGGAGAAAGTCAATAGAAATGATAAGGACAGCACACTTAGTTAGATATAGATACATTTCAAATTAAAAGAGATATTTTATGATAATGAAGTTTCTTCCANACAGCACAGAGAGGTTTGGAGAATTTTGAAAGTCTTAATTAGCACAGGGCTTTTCTCATTGTTGAGTCAATGATTGCCGCCAGGCCTCCATATCCTTAGGCACCTGGGAATATATTAATCAATGTATTTGGAATATAGAAAAGGAAATATAGTAGTTTTTAAGTTTAGCAATACTAGACTTTTTGAGTTAATGAATTTTCCCTTTTGTAATAGATCACTGTACTTTATTATAAATCACTGTGTCCTTGCTATGTAAAAGTGTAATTTTATCACTATTTTAAGACTAAATAGATCTTAAGGGGAACGTTGGTAAAGGGTTTTCATTTGTTGGGCTGATGCTTGCTGNCCCTTTTGTAATAGATCACTGTACTTTATTATAAATCACTGTGTCCTTGCTATGTAAAAGTGTAATTTTATCACTATTTTAAGACTAAATAGATCTTAAGGGGAACATTGGTAAAGGGTTTTCATTTGTTGGGCTGATGCTTGCTGCTAAATCTCCATATTCCCTGTCCTTATAATGAATATAACTAGCATATAGGAGAAATAAGTATTAACCTTTAAGATTAATCATGTTAACCTTGGGTTAAATAAATTATTTTCTTGATTGTAACTCACTACACCCTCACCCTATAGGAATGAAACTTTATTTGAAGGGTGGTGCCTGGTTTAAGAAAAAATACCCATGGAAAAAATATATGTTTTTTGGTTATCAGAAAGAAAGGGTCATAAAATGTCAGCAGGCCTCATGGCCAGAAGATGATGTAAAACCCCTAAGACTTTTTCTTTTTTTAATGTAAAGTACCTGGTTTTGATAAAAAGTCAGGACTGCTGACCCCTGCATGACTCTGTGTAACAAAAGGTATATAAGCAAACCTAAAAAATAAAGAAATGGAATCAGTTCCTGGAAAGACTAACTCCCCCATGTCATTTCTTTCTTGCTCCCCGTTTTTCAGGCTGAATTATTCAGTCTCTTTTTCTCCACTAATATTTCCTACTACACTATCTGTTTCTAATCTATCTATATATCTGTAATTAAATGTGTATTTTTCCAAGGACACTGACTCCGTCTCACCTTTGAATTACCCTGGATCCACCGGGGCTGGACCCTGGCAGCAACTCATTCCTGTATTCCTGCCTGAGAAATCCCATGGACAGAGGAGCCTGGTAGGTTACACTTCATGGAGTCACAAAGAGTCAGACACATTTAGTGATTAAAGAACAATAACAGAAATAATAGTAGACAATAGTAGAAAAGATACTTATCAAAGGCCAGATTGAAGTTGGAATTTAAAAAATTGCCCTGGGAAGTCCTGTTGTTTTCCAAAGACTGATCTATTTGTGGGTATAGATATTTGGCCTCCTTGGCCCAACTCTGGCCCCTCTGAAGGGCAGTCTCACCCTCAGAACTCCCTTTGGGGTTGACTGTCCTCTTAGTGTGAGGACTGTGTTGCAGTCCAACTTTTCCCTTTGTCCAATCCTGTTTTCTTTCATTCCTGGTAAAGATGTTAATCCTGAGAGCACTCCCAAATAAATATACATACTGCATGAAAATATTAAAAATTTTTAAACATTTGAAAATTAGTGTATGAAATTGTTAATATACATACACACACATATATATTTAATTAGATTCTTCCTTAGACAAGTTTTAAGATTGAGAATGCATTAAAAGTCATGAGGAAACTCTAGTCAATACTCTAACAATCTATATGGGAAAGGAATCTGAAGAAAATGAGTATATGTATATGTATAAGGGAATCACTTTGTTGTATGCCTGAAACTAACACAGCATTGTAAACTAACCATACTCTATAATTTTTTAAAAGTCATGATAGAGGTTGAAATAATCCAAAACAAAATAAACCTTGTATAGAAGATTAAAGGCGTCATCTATAAAGTTAATGAATGAAAAAATAAACTTGGAGACATTATTTGCAGCATATAAGATCAATAAAGGTTAATAATAGCAGTATAGAAATAGATCTTAAAATGATTAACATCTTATATACAAAAAATCAAACTTTATATGGATCATCAGTGGAAAAATTGTATCAGTTTTCTATTGCTGTAATGGCAAAATTAAATGGAATGGCTTACAAGGACCCCAAATTTATTATCTTATAGTTTCTGAGATAAAAAATGCAATACATTTAGATCTCATTGAACTAAAACCAAGATGTTGGCAAGATACATTCCTTTCTGGAGGCTTTCAGAAAGACGAAACCTGTTTCTAATAGAATTCACTTCCTATGGTTATTGATAGGATTCAGTTCCTTGTGTTTTTAGATCTGAGGTCCCTGTTTTCTTTCTGGTAGCAAGCTGAGGGTTATTCCAGTTTCTAGTGGCCACCATTCCTTGTCTTATGACTCTGTTCTTTCATCTTCAAGCCAGCAGTACAGAGGATCCTCTTCACGCTGCATCCCTATGACTCACCTTTCTGCCTACCTCCACTCTTAAGGATGCATATGATTAGATCTAACCAAAACTGAGCGCTGAAGAATTGATGCTTTTGAATTGTGGTGTTGGAGAAGATTCTTGAGAGTCCCTTGGACTGCAAGGAGATCCAGCCAGTCCATTCTGAAGGAGATCTACCCTGGGATTTCTTTGGAGGGCATGATGCTGAAGCTGAAACTCCAGTACTTTGGCTACCTGATGAGAAGAGTTGACTCATTGGAAAAGACTCTGATGCTGGGAGGGATTGGGGGCAGGAGGAGAAGGAGACAACCGAGGATGAGATGTCTGGATGGCATCATGGACTCGATGGACGTGAGTCTAAGTGAATTCCGGGAGATGGTGATAGACAGGGAGGCCTGGCGTGCTGCTATTCATGGGGTCGCAAAGAGTCGGACGTGACTGAGCGACTGAAATGAACTAAACTGAACTGAACTGATTGTGTGTGCTGTTTAGGCACTGNGACGTGAGTCTGAGTGAACACCGGGAGTTGGTGATGGACAGGGAGGCCTGGCGTACTACGATTCATGGGGTCGCAAAGAGTGGGACATGACTGAGCAACTGAACTGAACTGAACTGAATCTGGATAATCCATGCAGTTTTCTCATGTCAATATTCTTAACCATGAAAATACCTATGAAGTTTAATTTGAACCATAACGTAACATACTCATAAATTTTAGGAATTCAGGCATGAACATTTCAAGGGAGGTCACTTTTCTTCCTACCACATCATCATATATAAGATGGAAGACTTTTGTGAACTTGTATNAAACTGAACTGAACTGATTGTGTGTGCTGTTTAGGCACTGTGTCAACTGCTGATGTATGAAGTTAGGAAAAATATAATATCAGCTGAAGGACATAAAACATAGTTGGCAATTAGAATTTTGGTTGATGTGTATGTACTTGGAGGTTTTGGAAATATATATAGAAATAGGCAGTACAATCGTGGGTCTCATAGAAAAATGTTTGAAGAAAGTGAGACCTGAAAAAGGGAAAAAATTTGCAGGTGAAGACGCCAGGAAAATAAGTTCAGTGATAATAAAAATGCTTGANTTTGTTTAAAATCTTTAAATTTTATCACAGTGTGTGTATGCGTATATGTATCACTCTGTTTTCTTTTGTTATGTTGCAAATGCACTTTCAATCAAAAATTTTATGTCTTATGTAATTCTAGTTTATGGTAATTAAAAAAAACACATTCTTTCCTCTATATTCCTTTATGTCCCTCTGGGTTTATTTCTAGATTAATATAGATATTTCTATTTCTACCCTACAAATCTCCTAAATTTTCTCATAATCTTAATTCGTCTTTGTTCCTATTTCATAACCTGTTCTAGAACTCAATATCTTGAATCTCTTATTTACAAATTAGTCTTTATTAGTATTTTCTGCTATTTAAAGCAAACAAATACTACTTCAACATTTATATATTTTACATCAAATATTAGCAGTTGTTCTTTCTATTACTACATGTTTCTGATTTATGTTTCAAATATCCTTCTTCAGGACTTTGAGTATTGTTTTGCTTAATTTCAGTTCTTATCCTGAGATACCATTTCTAATATATAAAAACAAACTAGGAATATAATTTTATCTACCCTAAGAGAGAAAGCTGGATAAATTAAAAAATAATAACTTGAATCCATTGGAGAGCTTAGGTTGCTGGTCAGATAGCCTGAAACTTAATAAGGGTCTCCTTTCTCCCAGAGACAAGACATATAGACCTTTTTCACCTGTAAGAGATAAAAGGAAAGATGTGTCTAACATGCAGAGGTCAAAAATAATTTGGCAACATCTTAAATAATTGCTCTATTCAGTTGTGGCCTGGCATAATAGCATAGCAGCCATGGGAGACACAGACACAATGAAATATCTACCTTTTAGTAAATTCTCTTTTAAGGAAGAGGGAGAGGGTGGGATGATTTGGGAGAATGGCACAGAAACATGTATACTATCTTATAAGAAATGAAGTGCCAGTCTATGTTCAATACAGGATACAGGATGCTTGGGGCTGGTGTACAGGATGATCCGGGGAGATGGTGTGGGGTGGNTCTGAGGGAGAGGGAGAGGGTGGGATGATTTGGGAGAATGGCATTGAAACATGTATACTATCTTATAAGAAATGAAGTGCCAGTCTATGTTCAATACAGGATACAGGATGCTTGGGGCTGGTGTACAGGATGATCCGGGGAGATGGTGTGGGGTGGGAGGTGGGAGGGGAATTCAGCATTGGGAGATTGTGTACACCTGGGGCTGATTCATGTCAATGAATGGCAAAACCAATACAGTATTGTAAAGTAGAATAAAGTATTTAAAAAAAAAAAAGTCTATTTGGTTCCCATGAGAAAGTTTGAAGGTAGAAAGGAGGCTGAAGGCAGGGAGAAGTCAAGAGAAGTTAGAAAATATTTTGAATAGAATGAAAATAAAAATACAACCTAAGAAAATATGTGGGATATGGTGCTTAGAAGGAACTGATAATGTTAAATGCTTATATTAGAAAAATGGAATAGACGTAAGTTGATTCATGATTCCAACTGAAGAAAAAATAAAATTGAGCTAAATAATCTTTTGAATTAAGCTAATTAAACCAAGAGAAATTGAAGGAAATAAATAATGAATCACATTTTAAAATATATATCCAGATCAAAAGTTCAAAAAACTGTACACAGCAGAGTTAAATATAATATTACCAATATGGGAACATCTTGAATGTTCACCAGCTAGATATGAGATAGTTAGGTTGTAGGGTAATCACACGATGGAATACTAAGTAGTAGTGAAAATAAATTACTGTTTCATATGTTAACCTGAATAAGTCAAATGGGTGTAATACTGAATGAAAGAAACTGGACACAGGGTGTATTCTGTATCATTTCATCAGCACAAATTCCAAACACTGGCAAAACTCATCTTGTTAGGGATTAGGCTTTGAGATATGAGAAAGAGTGATGGTTGGGAGCAGAAAAGAAGGTGACCTGTAATGTACTCTCTGTAATGTATTTTTTGACCTACGTTGCCATTACGAGTGGGGTTACTGGATAATGTGAGCTTCCCTGGTGGCTCAGATGGTAAAGAATCTGCCTGCAATGTAGGAGAACTGGGTTCTATCCATGGGTTTGGAAGATCCCCTGGAGAAGGGCATGGCTACCCACTCTAATATTCTCGCCTGGAGAATGCCATGGAGTCCATGGGGGCACAAAGAGTCGGACATAACTGAGTGACAAACATTTTCACTTTCAACACGTACTGGATAATAATAAAAAAGTTTTTCAAAGGGATTGTATAAATTTATCTTCACAACTGGAATGTGTAAAAGATCTAATTTTTTATTTGTGTATATTCTTGATAATAATTGCTGTCAGCCTTACTGACTTAAGTTGTTTAGTGTGGTTGCTATATTATTTCATCACCTTTTCATATGTTTATTGGCTATTTGAATATCATTCATTTAAGTTTGCCCATCTGTATCCCTTTTTGTTGTTTTTTGTTTTTTGGGAGGGTGGGGTGGAGTGGGATAAGATTTGTGTGTGTGTGTGTGTGTGTGTGTTAGATGCTCAGTTGTGTCCAACTCTTTGTGACCCCATAGACTGAAGCCTACCAGGCTCCTCTGTCCATGGGATTTCCCAGGCAAGAATACCGGAGTGGGTAGCCAGTCTTCTCCAGGGGATATTCCCAACCCAGGAATCAAACCTGGGACCCCTGCATTGCAGGTGGATTCTTTACTGGCTGAGTCACCAGGGAAGCCCTGTTTTGATTATTAAACATTTTTCAATAATGTTTGTTGCAAATACCTTCTCAAACTGTGCTGTTTGTCTGTTCATTCTTAAGATTATTTTGTGAAATGTTAATTTTCTTATGGTTCATGTTATCATTGTTTATTTATTTAGCTACACTAGATCTCAGTTGTGACATGTGGTCTCTAGTTCCCTCACCGNCCTGCATTGCAGGTGGATTCTTTACTGGCTGAGTCACCAGGGAAGCCCTGTTCTATGTATATGTTCTGATTATTAAGCATTTTTCAATAACATATGTTGCAAATACCTTCTCAAACTGTGCTATTTGTCTGTTCATTCTTAAGATTATTTTGTGAAATGTTAATTTTCTTGTGGTTCATGTTATCATTGTTTATTTATTTAGCTACACTAGATCTCAGTCGTGACATGTGGTCTCTAGTTCCCTCACCGGGGAACGAACCTTGGCCCCCTGCATTGGAAGCATGGAGTCTTCGCCACTGGGCCATCAAGGAAATTTCATTAAGAACTTGGATTTGTAGTTTGAACCCAAGTATTCAAACTAAGGCAGAAGGGGCAATTATTATTACCAGGCATCCAACAATATCTGATAGTTATTTTTGTCTTTATTATTTTAACTGGGATCACAAGTGTATTGAGTTTGAAAAAATAATGAAAGAAAGCCAATCCTTACACTTGATATATGGTAATTTTGTTCTCTGTGAAGTGTACCCTTGAGGAGGGATTGGTTTATGTGCAGTTCAGAGGCACCCAACCGACTCCAGTGTAAGTGATGTCAAACAGTAAGCTCAAATCACAGAAGCCAGTATTGTATAGAAATCTACGTAGCCCCTGCTTGTCCTGCAAGCTCGAGTTGACATAGAGAGCCCAGATACCTGGGCTCTCTAGCTTTAACAGCACTTCAAGAGACTGATGGCAAATTTGCCATCTCTTGTGCAGTTTGCTAATTTACCAGTTCTTAGGATATTGTGTGAAGTGTGCTAGGGTCCTTTCTGAAAAGGTTTAGCAGAGGTCTGCAGTTTGCAGAACTAAGCCTTTAATTTNTAGGTGTGAATTCTGTATTAAAGTCTCCCACTGTTATTGTGTTATTGTTAATTTCCCCTTTCATACTTGTTAGCACTTGTTTTACATATTGCAGTGCTCCTATGTTGGGTGCATATATATTTATAATTGTTATATCTTCTTCTTGAATCAATCCTTTGATCATTATGTAGTGTCCTTCTTTGTCTCTTTTCACAGCCTTTGTTTTAAAGTTTATTTTAGCTGATATGAATACTGCTTCTCCTGCTTTCTTTTGGTCTCTATTTCTGAATGGGTACAAATACAAGACCCCTATATATGTTGTCTAGTTGGTTTATTTTAAATTGTTTACTTCCCACTTTAAGTGGTTTTAATTTTCTGTTATTTTTTCTAATATTTTGAAATGAATTCCTAGATTCCTTATTTTGAGCCTTTCTCTTTTTAATATATACTTTTAATACTGTAAAGTACCCTCTAAGTTTGGTATACCTACAGCCAACAAAGCTTGTTATGTATATTAATGTTCCTTTTGTATTGTGTATCTTTATTTTTCCTTTGGGTGCTCTAATCTGTATTTTTTTTAAACATGATATTATTGACAATATTCCTTTACATCCCTGTGATTTATTTATTTTCTAGGTAGCAGTTTGTACCTCTTAATCCTTTTCAACTATGTCATCCAACCCTCTGCCTCCCTCATGCCTGCACCCCATTAGTCTGTTTTCTATAGTTGTTAGTGTATTTCTGTTCTATTTGTCAGTTTAATTTGGTTTTATCTTTNTTTTCTAGGTAGCAGTTTGTACCTCTTAATCCTTTTCAACTATGTCATCCGTCCCTCTGCCTCCCTCATGCCTGCACCCCATTAGTTTTCTATAGTTGTTAGTGTATTTCTGTTCTATTTGTCAGTTTAATTTGGTTTTATCTTTAGATCCCACATACAAGTGAACAAATACAGTTATTGTCTTTCTCAGTTTGACTTATTCACCAAGCATAATGCCTTTTAGATCTGTCCATGTTTTTGCAAATGTCAAAATTTCATTTTTTATAATGGCTGAGTAACATTCCACGAGTCTTACTGTTTATCAGTTCATTTGTTACTGGGCACTTAGGTTGCTTCCATATCTCAATCATTGTAAATAATGCTACTATGAACACGGGTGCATATATCTTTTTGAATTAGTGTTTTACTTTATTTGGATAAATACCCAGAAGTGAAAATGCTAGATCATATGATATTCCTATTTTTAATTTTTTNCATATCTCAATCATTGTAAATAATGCTACTATGAACACGGGTGCATATATCTTTTTGAATTAGTGTTTTACTTTATTTGGATAAATACCCAGAAGTGAAAATGCTAGATCATATGATATTCCTATTTTTAATTTTTTGAGGAGCATTCAAGGTGTTTTCTACAGTGACTATACAAATTTACATTCCTACCAATGGTACAAGATGTTTTTCTTTTTTCCACATCTTCATCATTACTTGTTATTTGTTGCCTTTCGATAATAGCTATTCTGACAGGTGTGAGGTAATATCTCATGTGATTTTTTTTTCCCTGATGATTAGTTATGCTTGTCATAATTTCAATTTTTTAAAATTTATTGATAGGTTTTTTGTTTGTTTTTTCAGCCTAGTATGTGATCTATCCTGGAGAATGTGCATTTGAAAAGTATGTATATTGTACTGGTTGCAGACAGAATGCTGTATAGGTATCCATTTAGTCCATCTGCTCTAGTGGGTCATTTAAGGCCAATGTTTTCTTATTGATTTTTCTGTCTATCCATGATCTACCCATTGATGTAAACAGACTATTTGTATATTTTTTATGTACCCACTTTCTATGTTACTAATCGCTGTGACAGGCAATAATATGAAGTGGTAAGATTGTCTAGCCAAATAGATGATATGCCTAATTAAATATGTGGATTTTCAAGCCCTTAAACTCATTAAATGTAGTATTTATGACATAGTTGTAATGTTGTAGATTAATACCTTCCTTTGAAGTAGACTTGTGTTTTACTTTTGACATATTCAAAATAAAAGTACAAAACTATAAAACTTTAATATTTTATGCAAAAGTATGTTACAGTGCTCAAGCTACATAACCGCTATGAAGAGAAAATATCCTAAGATTTCATAATGGGTTTATTTTTAGAGTAAGATAAAATGAAATATGCAAGCAAGTATAATGTGCTACTTTAGAGCAAACTCAGAAAACTTCTGAAAATTGTTTTCTCATTACAATTCTGACAGGTTTTTTCCTAAATGCAGTATTGCAGTTGCCAATACAATTATGCACACATTGACTTAACTGAGTACTTAGGATGATGGGTAAAATCCATTTCAAATGCAGGTGCAATTTTATGACTCAGACTTAAATAAAGGCTCTATAAGATTTCACAGAACATGATTTGATTTTATAATCTTATACACAGGATTCTTTCAATATAATCAGCAGTGGTTTTGTGTGTGAAAAGTATACATGCTTAGTGACGATTTTAAAGCAATAGCATGAATTTTGGGGGGTTGTTGAAATGATAGCTTTGCATTTCTCTATTTCTTGACCAGAAATATGCAGGAAATAGCATGTACAAATCCATTTGGATTCTTGCAATTTGCTTTGAGATCTTTTAGTTAAATGTTTACCTATTTAGATTATTTATGTATTATATTTATATGACATGTATTTAGAACAGGAAAAAGACAGGGCCTTTGAGAAGGCAAAATTTTATGCACAGATATTCCATACATATAAGAGAAATAAAACTCATTGAAGCAAGTGATCATACAATTTTTTGGTATTTTTTTTCCTTTAGCAAACCAAGATTGATAGAACACTGAAAAATTGAAGTTAATAACTTACATGAAAATCTAATATTTTCATATTATTACTATGTCATTTTCAAATTCAAATTGAGAAATATAATGCCATATATGACACAAAATTCTATATAACCCTCAATTAGCTGCATTTGGCTTTTTTACATTGTAATTTTGATTTTCACTCCACTTTTCTGTTAGGTTTTTAAAAAATATATCTACATAGTGTGTAGGAGTCATTGTGTGAGATGTAATACTTTAATCATATTTTTTAGACTTGTTAAATGCATTTCTACCATGGGGGTAGAGGTCCAAATTCTGTGGTGGTGGTGGGGGGTGTTTCTATTTTGTTTTTCTTAGTTCCCCTGAAAAAAATTCTTTTGAGAATTGCAATACAGTTAAGTACATGTTGATAAATTAACATTCATTGAATTCAAGTACGGCTTCCCAGATAGTTCAGTGGTAAAGAATCCCCCTGCCAGTGCAGGAGACATAAGAGACATCAGTTCGATCTTTGAGTCAAGGAGATCCCCTGGAGGAGGAAATGACAACCCACCCCCAGTATTCTTGCCTAGAGAATCCCATGAACAGAAACCTGGAAGCTATAGTTCACAGAGTTGCAGATAGTCCGACACAACTAAGCAAATTGAAGTATGGTTCAATTTATAATGTTTTGTTTTTTCTATGTGGCTTGTACCATGTGGTTCACACCATGTTGCCAGGTNTGATTTTTCTGTCTATCCATGATCTACCCATTGATGTAAACAGACTATTTGTATATTTTTTATGTACCCACTTTCTATGTTACTAATCGCTGTGACAGGCAATAATATGAAGTGGTAAGATTGTCTAGCCAAATAGATGATATGCCTAATTAAATATGTGGATTTTCAAGCCCTTAAACTCATTAAATGTAGTATTTATGACATAGTTGTAATGTTGTAGATTAATACCTTCCTTTGAAGTAGACTTGTGTTTTACTTTTGACATATTCAAAATAAAAGTACAAAACTATAAAACTTTAATATTTTATGCAAAAGTATGTTACAGTGCTCAAGCTACATAACCGCTATGAAGAGAAAATATCCTAAGATTTCATAATGGGTTTATTTTTAGAGTAAGATAAAATGAAATATGCAAGCAAGTATAATGTGCTACTTTAGAGCAAACTCAGAAAACTTCTGAAAATTGTTTTCTCATTACAATTCTGACAGGTTTTTTCCTAAATGCAGTATTGCAGTTGCCAATACAATTATGCACACATTGACTTAACTGAGTACTTAGGATGATGGGTAAAATCCATTTCAAATGCAGGTGCAATTTTATGACTCAGACTTAAATAAAGGCTCTATAAGATTTCACAGAACATGATTTGATTTTATAATCTTATACACAGGATTCTTTCAATATAATCAGCAGTGGTTTTGTGTGTGAACAGTATACATGCTTAGTGACGATTTTAAAGCAATAGCATGAATTTTGGGGGGTTGTTGAAATGATAGCTTTGCATTTCTCTATTTCTTGACCAGAAATATGCAGGAAATAGCATGTACAAATCCATTTGGATTCTTGCAATTTGCTTTGAGATCTTTTAGTTAAATGTTTACCTATTTAGATTATTTATGTATTATATTTATATGACATGTATTTAGAACAGGAAAAAGACAGGGCCTTTGAGAAGGCAAAATTTTATGCACAGATATTCCATACATATAAGAGAAATAAAACTCATTGAAGCAAGTGATCATACAATTTTTTGGTATTTTTTTTCCTTTAGCAAACCAAGATTGATAGAACACTGAAAAATTGAAGTTAATAACTTACATGAAAATCTAATATTTTCATATTATTACTATGTCATTTTCAAATTCAAATTGAGAAATATAATGCCATATATGACACAAAATTCTATATAACCCTCAATTAGCTGCATTTGGCTTTTTTACATTGTAATTTTGATTTTCACTCCACTTTTCTGTTAGGTTTTTAAAAAATATATTTACATAGTGTGTAGGAGTCATTGTGTGAGATGTAATACTTTAATCATATTTTTTAGACTTGTTAAATGCATTTCTACCATGGGGGTAGAGGTCCAAATTCTGTGGTGGTGGTGGGGGGTGTTTCTATTTTGTTTTTCTTAGTTCCCCTGAAAAAAATTCTTTTGAGAATTGCAATACAGTTAAGTACATGTTGATAAATTAACATTCATTGAATTCAAGTATGGCTTCCCAGATAGTTCAGTGGTAAAGAATCCCCCTGCCAGTGCAGGAGACATAAGAGACATCAGTTCGATCTTTGAGTCAAGGAGATCCCCTGGAGGAGGAAATGACAACCCACCCCCAGTATTCTTGCCTAGAGAATCCCATGAACAGAAACCTGGAAGCTATAGTTCACAGAGTTGCAGATAGTCCGACACAACTAAGCAAATTGAAGTATGGTTCAATTTATAATGTTTTGTTTTTTCTATGTGGCTTGTACCATGTGGTTCACACCATGTTGCCAGGTTATGTAGAAGAATCCTGCATAAAATCAAGGCAGAGAGGATGAGTTTGGCTACATACACTGTCAGTCTAAGTCAGAATGTCTGCCAGGTCAGAAGAGGGGCTAGTTTGGATGAGCCTAGAAAGTTTATGACATCTTACCTGATTATGAATAAAACTTACAGTCTGATCAAAATTATTTTCTATGTCAGGAAGGGATTTCCCTTCATTTTCACTTTCAATGTATATATTAGTTCCGAATCAAATGTAGAGAAATACTCAAACATCAGAGTGTACTTTATGTGGGAAAGGGATGGTTCATAGGATCTTACCATAATTTGGATAATAATTACAATAAACATTAGCACTTCTTAACACTCTTTATGAGGCCTAGAACTTTTCCTGGCATTTTAAACGTAATTGAATTAGTTAACAACAAGCCTATGATATGATTACCATTACTATTTTCATTAAATCGATGAGCATATGGCACATATAAGCAAGTTATTACTTGCTCATCTAGTAGTACCCAGGTGACATGTCCCTCAAGATTATGGATCCTCTTTTCCTAGTAGGCAAAGAGCCCTATAGAAGCAGAATTTAGGATTTTACTTCCACCTTCCCCTTTCCTCTCATCTTTATGCTCATGACTGCAAATGCCTTAAAAAAATGAAAGAAAGAAAGAAAGAAAAACTAGGCTCACCCCTGCCCACACTTTTCTATGGCTTTGAATCTCTAGTCTTAGTTTCCCTGANTTCGATCTTTGAGTCAAGGAGATCCCCTGGAGGAGGAAATGACAACCCACCCCCAGTATTCTTGCCTAGAGAATCCCATGAACAGAAACCTGGAAGCTATAGTTCACAGAGTTGCAGATAGTCCGACACAACTAAGCAAATTGAAGTATGGTTCAATTTATAATGTTTTGTTTTTTCTATGTGGCTTGTACCATGTGGTTCACACCATGTTGCCAGGTTATGTAGAAGAATCCTGCATAAAATCAAGGCAGAGAGGATGAGTTTGGCTACATACACTGTCAGTCTAAGTCAGAATGTCTGCCAGGTCAGAAGAGGGGCTAGTTTGGATGAGCCTAGAAAGTTTATGACATCTTACCTGATTATGAATAAAACTTACAGTCTGATCAAAATTATTTTCTATGTCAGGAAGGGATTTCCCTTCATTTTCACTTTCAATGTATATATTAGTTCCGAATCAAATGTAGAGAAATACTCAAACATCAGAGTGTACTTTATGTGGGAAAGGGATGGTTCATAGGATCTTACCATAATTTGGATAATAATTACAATAAACATTAGCACTTCTTAACACTCTTTATGAGGCCTAGAACTTTTCCTGGCATTTTAAACGTAATTGAATTAGTTAACAACAAGCCTATGATATGATTACCATTACTATTTTCATTAAATCGATGAGCATATGGCACATATAAGCAAGTTATTACTTGCTCATCTAGTAGTACCCAGGTGACATGTCCCTCAAGATTATGGATCCTCTTTTCCTAGTAGGCAAAGAGCCCTATAGAAGCAGAATTTAGGATTTTACTTCCACCTTCCCCTTTCCTCTCATCTTTATGCTCATGACTGCAAATGCCTTAAAAAAATGAAAGAAAGAAAGAAAGAAAAACTAGGCTCACCCCTGCCCACACTTTTCTATGGCTTTGAATCTCTAGTCTTAGTTTCCCTGATGTCTTCTGTCCTATTGCTTCATACGTGTTTGCTTCCCCTCAACTACTCTTTTCTGCTTAATGTTTTTTTGTTAGATGGTCTTGTAATGTTATGCTTTTGATTCCACCACAAAAGCCACTCCTGTCAGAATTTCAGCTTCACAAACTATCTACCTGTTGTTCAGATTGGATAGAGAATGAAAGTAAGCCAAAAATGGGAAAGAAAAGAAAGACTTTTTTCCAACTAAATACCTTGCTGGAATTGAAGAAAGAGAAGGGGAGAAGGAGGAAGAGGAAAAAGAAGAAGAGGGGGAGAAAAGGGGGAAGGGGAAAAAGAAGGGGAAGAGAGGAGGGGCAGGAGAACTGCAGTGTGAATAAACTGAAAGTGTCGGAGAAAGCATTCAGAGATTCTCATATTTGAAATTTAAGATTCTAGAGCAGGAATAATTGTGGGTGATAATATAATCCAGTGGATAGATTTAGGAGGTAATGGATAAGATGGGGTTAGAATTTAGGGGCTATATTATTTCATCTTAAAAATATACACTGGTGTAACATAATATTAGCTAGCATTCAGAGTTTGAAGAAGTCACGTGATCTAGATACTAAATTCTTAGAAGAATGGGAAGAATTCACCAAATTGTTGGTGTATGGTAGAAATGAGATGGAAAGGTGAAATAGCTCTCAAATAATGAGATTCTTCTACTTTATTGTGGTGAGCATGTTTGCAAGACTTAACAAAAAATATCAAAATTTCTAGAACTAGTTCATTAAAATACTCTCTGGTTGGTAGCCCTCATAACAGGTTCAGTTAACTAAGATACTCATGAACTGTCTTTCTTTGAACATTTGAAGCACCCAGAGCAGAAGGATTGCATGTCATATGTCTGAATATGTAAAAGTCATTAATCAAGCTATATCCAAAGTCCAACTTCTACAGCTTGTTCCCTGGGAAAGTTTTTTGTCATATGGAGGCCTAGGGAAATGTACTCAGCCCCAGGCAAGCCCTGCCCCTGGTGACCTGATTTGGGCAGAGTTCTTTTGGGAGAGGCCCAAGCGAGGAAGTTAGGCTCCCCAGTGAGCCAGGTCAGACAGGCTCCTTGTTCCCCCAGCCCCAGATCAACCAGATAGTTCCAAGTACCTCCTAAAATACACCAATGAGGAGATGACAGGAGGGAGTACTGTTGTCTGTGGACCCAGTCTGTCTAGGCTTTCACTTTCAGTGATTTGTGGTGGTGTGTTTTAAAGGGATAAAGAGATCCATTTTCCCATCTTTTCTTTTTCCCCTCTCTGCTCATAATAAGGTGCTTTTAACCCTACTTGATCTGGTCTGCTGATGAGGGACAAAGAAAGTGGGGGCAGAAGTGACCTGTTCAAATGAACAATTTCTTTTTCATAATTCCCATAAACTCGACCCTTAACAGAACTTTCAAATATCATTTTTTTTTAATATATACACTGAACAAGGATCTAAAGCAGGAATGCCTATTGCTCTGGTCTTATGGCAGTATTATCTGTAAAGACTCTGCTTGCAATGTAGGAGACCTGAGTTCAATCCCTGGGTTGCGAAGGTCCCTTGGAGAAGGGAAAGTTTACCCACTCCAGTATTGTGCTTGAAGAATTCCTGGGACTGTATAGTCCATGAGGTCTCAAAGAGTTGGACACGACTGAGAGACTTTCACTCACTCACTCATCCATGAAGACCAAAAAATAAATGAAGACTTGTTTTTGTTTTTATTTGCTAAGTCATGTCTAAATCTTTGTTAACCTCATGGACCATAGCTCACCAGGCTCCTCTGTCCATGGGATTTTGCATGCAATAATACTGAAATGAGCTGCAATTTCCTTCTCCAGGGGTCCTGAGCCAGGGATTGAACCCTCATTCCCACACCTCTTGCTTTGGTAGGCGTATTCTCTACCATTGAGCCACTCTGCATGCTAAGTTGCTTCAGTCATGTCTGAGTCTATGTGACCTGATGGACTGTAGCCCTCCAGGCTCCACTGTCCATGGGATTCTAAGGCAAAAATACTGGAGTGGTTGTCATGCCCTCCTCTTCCCGACCCAGGGAGTGAGGCTGCATCTCACTTGCATCTCATTATGTCTCTTGCATTGGCTGTTGCTGCTGCTGAGTCGCTTCAGTCATGTCCGACTCTGTGTGACCCCATAGACAGCAGCTCACCAGGCTCCCCCCGTTCCTGGGATTCTCTAGGCAAGTACACTGGAATGGGTTGCCATTTCCTTCTCCAATGCATGAAAGTGAAAAGTGAAAGTGAAGTCACTCAGTCGTGTCCTACTCCTAGCGACCCCATGGATTGCAGCCTACCAGGCTCCTCCATCCATGAGATTTTCCAGGCAAGAGTACTGGAGAGGGGTGCCATCGCCTTCTCCACTTGCATTACCAGGAAGGTTTTTTTTTTAACATAGCACCACCTGGGAAGCCTGAGCCACCAGGAAAGCCCAAATCAAAGAGTTAATAATATCTGAATCTACAAGAAACTAAGGAAAATGAATCGAATACTGTTCTGCTATAGTAGTTAACTGTGAAAATATGATGGAGAAAGTCTGATGAGTTTAAAAAGAAAAATTATAGCAACTCAATAATTTTATATTCAGCTAAGGTGTCTTTTATATGTGAATATAAAAGTAAGAAATATTCTATTTCTGTGAGTTTCTGTTAAAAATCAGAAGGTTGGCTTCTACCAGGTTGACAGATGAAATTAAGTTAAAAAATGGGCATGCCTTATTAAAAGACCCATAATGAGGTAAAAAAAAAAAAGTATAAAGTAGTCATCCTTTAATTAAACAAAATTTAAAACCAGTTGAAATAAAAATCCAAATCTGAAATGTAGAATTTTTGGTGAAATACATGAACATATCAGTGTAATAATTCTCATAGCAAACATCACATTTTATTTACTAATCATATTCAACAAAATGTGGGAATAGAGCAATGTGGAAAGGAGGGCATGAAATGTGACAGGCATAAGATTGCAAATTCATTTTTACTTCATTATTTTGAGAAATACAAGTTAAATAATGCTTTCAAGCTTTATAAGGTAGCTCACAGGTTAAAGCATCTGCCTCCAATGCGGGAGACCTGGGTTCGATCCCTGGGTCGTGAAGATCCCCTGGAGAAGGAAATGGCAATCCACTCCAGTATTCTTGCCTGGAGAATCCCATGGAAGGAGAAGCCTAGTAGGTTACAGTCCACAGGGTTGCAAAGAGTCGGACACGACTGAGCGACTTCACCTTGACCTTCACCTTCACTGCATGTAGAACTAAAATTTGTAGAAGAATTCCAGTTAAAAATGGCCATCCACTACAACATTTCTCCATTTCTAAAACCTATGTTTAAAACTAGGCAATTTTTAAAAAACATAAAACCATAATTACTCAAAAACAAGAATGAAAAGAACAGCAGATATTTTTGGAAAAAAATGATCACCACAAAGCAAAAGAATGACTGATAAATGCTTTAACAACTGTGTAGAAGTTGAGCTATAAACAATAGTGAGATAAAGAATTAGCTTTATATCCACCACAGAATTCTCACAGTACACAGCAACTGGCATCTTCCAGTTGCCCCTAGACAACCAGGATTAATACAGAGAGGAATGCATTGACATTCATTGAAAAGTATTTAGATTATTGATTCGCCTACCAACACGGGAATTTTCTGCCAAAATATTTAACCTAATCACCATGTAGTTAATTTAAATGAAACAACATCCTCAAAACTTCCAATAACAATTTTTAATATTAAACATTAGCAGACAATGAAAATTAACAGACACCTGAGGAAAATCCCTTGTAAGAAGAAGAGAACAAGATAAAAGAATAAGAAAGTAAAAGTAACTTTGACAAAACAGAGCTCTTGTTCTGTAGGAGGAGAAAACATCAAACAATTTTGCATAGTAGCTTCACATAAATAAGTAAAGATGATGCATTATTTAAACAAATACAAAATGTAAAAATAAAAATCATAGAACAAAAGCGAACTCATTAAAGCTGCAACAGGGAAAGTAGAAATGAAAAAACCCAGAATGTTTGGGAGGTAAATTTGGGGGAAACTTATAGAAAGGAGAGCAAAGCAATGGAGACAGGCAAACTATAATCAACAACA
Organism: Raphicerus campestris; assembly: GCA_006410735.1. NCBI lineage: Eukaryota > Metazoa > Chordata > Mammalia > Artiodactyla > Bovidae > Raphicerus > Raphicerus campestris. The sequence goes on along the minus strand of SJYW01051403.1, from coordinate 139,553 downwards.
AGAAAGCTGAAAGAGGAGGTCAATAGCCAGAGAATAAAAGTTCTCTAATAACTTTTAAAGGAAAATGGAGTTGAGAAAATCATTAAGGAAATATTTTACAAAAATCATGCAGAATTGAAGATATGAATGGCCAGGTTATGAAAAATGGTTTATGGATGAAAATAGAACTCATCAAGTGAAACTTTGTCAGAATCATGTGGACAAAGAAGAGACTCCACAAACTTTTGTTTAATTTTTATAACATTTTAATTGAGATATAGTATACATGAAACATTGTATAAGTTTAATGTGTATGATGTATTGATTTGATACATTTATGTATGCAATATGATTACCACCATATTAGTGTTTGCTAACGTCTCTAACATGTCATACAACTATCATTAAGATCTTGTGCCTTAACAGTTTTTAAGTATATAATACAGTACTGTTGACTATAATAACTGAGCTGTTAGGTCTCTAGAAATTATTTATTTTGTAACTGGATGTTTACACATTTTAGCAATATCTCTTCAATTTCCTTACCACCCAGGCCCTGGTAACTACCATCCTACTTGTTTCTGTAAGTAACAACCTATTTAGATGCCATGTATAAACGATATCATACAGTATTTGTCTTTGTCTGGTTTATTTCATTAGCATGCTGGCCTCATGGTTCATCCATATTGTTACAAATGACAAATTTCCTTTTTCTTTCATTGGTTGAATAATATTCCACTATGTGTATGTGTATGAAGAACGATAACTTCTTTATTAATTACTATATAGGCTCTTAGATTGTTTCCATATGTTAGCTATTGTGTATAATGCTTCAATAAACGTGAGAGTGCAAATATCTTCTTAATATCCAATTTTCTTTTCTTTGGATATTTTCCCAGACATAAGATTAAATACCAAAGAATATTTAAACAGCCGTTCAGTTGTGCTCATTTCATGTCAACAAGGTAATGCTCAAAATCCTTCAAGCTAGGCTTCAATAATGTATGAACTGATAACTTCCAGATGTTTGAGCTGGATTTAGAAAAGGCAGGGGAACCACAAATTAAAATGCCAACATCTGTTGGATCATAGAGAAAGCAAGGGAATTTCAGAAGAACATCTACTCCTGCTTCATTGACTACACCAAAGCCTTTGATTGTGTGGATCACAAAAAAACTGTGGAAAGTTCTTAAATCTATGGGAATACCAGACCACCTTACTTGTCTCCTGAGAAACCTATATGCAAGTCAAGAAGCCATAGTTAGAACTAGACATGGAACAACAGACTGGTTCAAAATTGGGAAAGGAATGTGTCAAGATGTATATTGTCACCCTGATTATTTAACTTATATGCAGAGTGCATCATGTGAAATGCTGGGCTGGATAATCACAATCTGGAATCAAGATTTCCAGGAAAAACATCAACAACCTCAGAAATGTAGATGACACTACCTTAATGGCAGAAAGCAAAGAAGAAATAAAGAGACTCTTGATGAAGGTGAAAATAGGAGAGTGAAAAAGCTGGCTTAAAATTCAACATTCCCAAATGAAGATCATAGCATCCAGTCCCATCACTTCATGGTAAGTAGATGGGAAAACAATGGAAACAGTGACAGACTTTATTTTCTTGGGCTACAAAATTACTGTGGATGGTGACTGCAGCCTTAAAATTAAAAGATGCTTACTTCTTGGAAGAATACCTATGACAACATAAACAGTGTGTTAGAAAGGAGAGACATTACTTTGTCAACAAAGGCCCATCAAGTCAAAACTATAGTTTTTCCAGTAGTCATGTACAGATGTGAGAATTGGAACATTTAGAAGTCTGAATGCTAAAGAATTGATGCTCTCAAACTGTGGTGCTGGAGAAAACTCTTGGACAGCAAGGAGATCAAACCAGTTAATCCTAAAGGAAACCAGTCTTGAATATTCACTGGAAGAGCTGATGCTGAAGCTGAAACTCCAGTACTTTAGCCACCTGATATGAAGTGCTGACTCACTGGAATGACAATGATGCTGGGAAAGATTGAGGGCAAGAGGAAAAGGAGACCGCAGAGAATGAGATGGTTGCATCATCACCAATTCAATGCACGTGAGTTTGAGTGAACACTGGGAGATAGTGAAGGACAGTAAAGCCTGGCCTGCTGCAATCTGTGGGGTCACAAAAAGTTTGACAAAACTTAGCAACTAAACAACATGAATGGTAGTTCTTTTAATTTTGGGGGGCACCTCCATGTTGTCTTCCATAGTGGCTGAACCAATTTGCATTCACACAAACAGTGCACAGAGTTCCTTTTTTTCTACCTCCTGCCCAACACTTTTTAACTCCTATCTTTGCAGTGATAGCTCTTCTACTGGATGAAAAGTAATATATCTTGTTGCGGTTTTGAGTTGCATTTTCCTAAGGATTAGTGATATTATGCATCTTTTCATGTATTTATNAACAACAAGAAAGCTGAAAGAGGAGGTCAATAGCCAGAGAATAAAAGTTCTCTAATAACTTTTAAAGGAAAATGGAGTTGAGAAAATCATTAAGGAAATATTTTACAAAAATCATGCAGAATTGAAGATATGAATGGCCAGGTTATGAAAAATGGTTTATGGATGAAAATAGAACTCATCAAGTGAAACTTTGTCAGAATCATGTGGACAAAGAAGAGACTCCACAAACTTTTGTTTAATTTTTATAACATTTTAATTGAGATATAGTATACATGAAACATTGTATAAGTTTAATGTGTATGATGTATTGATTTGATACATTTATGTATGCAATATGATTACCACCATATTAGTGTTTGCTAACGTCTCTAACATGTCATATAACTATCATTAAGATCTTGTGCCTTAACAGTTTTTAAGTATATAATACAGTACTGTTGACTATAATAACTGAGCTGTTAGGTCTCTAGAAATTATTTATTTTGTAACTGGATGTTTACACATTTTAACAATATCTCTTCAATTTCCTTACCACCCAGGCCCTGGTAACTACCATCCTACTTGTTTCTGTAAGTAACAACCTATTTAGATGCCATGTATAAACGATATCATACAGTATTTGTCTTTGTCTGGTTTATTTCATTAGCATGCTGGCCTCATGGTTCATCCATATTGTTACAAATGACAAATTTCCTTTTTCTTTCATTGGTTGAATAATATTCCACTATGTGTATGTGTATGAAGAATGATAACTTCTTTATTAATTACTATATAGGCTCTTAGATTGTTTCCATATGTTAGCTATTGTGTATAATGCTTCAATAAACGTGAGAGTGCAAATATCTTCTTAATATCCAATTTTCTTTTCTTTGGATATTTTCCCAGACATAAGATTAAATACCAAAGAATATTTAAACAGCCGTTCAGTTGTGCTCATTTCATGTCAACAAGGTAATGCTCAAAATCCTTCAAGCTAGGCTTCAATAATGTATGAACTGATAACTTCCAGATGTTTGAGCTGGATTTAGAAAAGGCAGGGGAACCACAAATTAAAATGCCAACATCTGTTGGATCATAGAGAAAGCAAGGGAATTCCAGAAGAACATCTACTCCTGCTTCATTGACTACACCAAAGCCTTTGATTGTGTGGATCACAAAAAAACTGTGGAAAGTTCTTAAATCTATGGGAATACCAAACCACCTTACTTGTCTCCTGAGAAACCTATATGCAAGTCAAGAAGCCATAGTTAGAACTAGACATGGAACAACAGACTGGTTCAAAATTGGGAAAGGAGTGTGTCAAGATGTATATTGTCACCCTGATTATTTAACTTATATGCAGAGTGCATCATGTGAAATGCTGGGCTGGATAATCACAATCTGGAATCAAGATTTCCAGGAAAAACATCAACAACCTCAGAAATGTAGATGACACTACCTTAATGGCAGAAAGCAAAGAAGAAATAAAGAGACTCTTGATGAAGGTGAAAATAGGAGAGTGAAAAAGCTGGCTTAAAATTCAACATTCCCAAATGAAGATCATAGCATCCAGTCCCATCACTTCATGGCAAGTAGATGGGAAAACAATGGAAACAGTGACAGACTTTATTTTCTTGGGCTACAAAATTACTGTGGATGGTGACTGCAGCCTTAAAATTAAAAGATGCTTACTTCTTGGAAGAATACCTATGACAACATAAACAGTGTGTTAGAAAGGAGAGACATTACTTTGTCAACAAAGGCCCATCAAGTCAAAACTATAGTTTTTCCAGTAGTCATGTACAGATGTGAGAATTGGAACATTTAGAAGTCTGAATACTAAAGAATTGATGCTCTCAAACTGTGGTGCTGGAGAAAACTCTTGGACAGCAAGGAGATCAAACCAGTTAATCCTAAAGGAAACCAGTCTTGAATATTCACTGGAAGAGCTGATGCTGAAGCTGAAACTCCAGTACTTTAGCCACCTGATATGAAGTGCTGACTCACTGGAATGACAATGATGCTGGGAAAGATTGAGGGCAAGAGGAAAAGGAGACCGCAGAGAATGAGATGGTTGCATCATCACCAATTCAATGCACGTGAGTTTGAGTGAACACTGGGAGATAGTGAAGGACAGTAAAGCCTGGCCTGCTGCAATCTGTGGGGTCACAAAAAGTTTGACAAAACTTAGCAACTAAACAACATGAATGGTAGTTCTTTTAATTTTGGGGGGCACCTCCATGTTGTCTTCCATAGTGGCTGAACCAATTTGCATTCACACAAACAGTGCACAGAGTTCCTTTTTTTCTACCTCCTGCCCAACACTTTTTAACTCCTATCTTTGCAGTGATAGCTCTTCTACTGGATGAAAAGTAATATATCTTGTTGCGGTTTTGAGTTGCATTTTCCTAAGGATTAGTGATATTATGCATCTTTTCATGTATTTATTGGTCATTGGATGTCTTCTTTGGAAGGATGTCTTTTTAGTTTCTCTGCCCATTTAAAAATCAGATTGTTGTTATTGTTGATACTAATGTATGAATTCTCTATCTTGGATACTAATACTTTATATGACATATGATTTGAAAATATTTTCTCAGAACCATGGTCCCAGTTGCCCTGTCTTGATCATTGTTTTTCATATATCCTATCGATGATCAAATCCCGACAGCTTTCCTTTTGAAACAGACTCAGATTTCAACTACTTCTCACCATCTTGTCTGCTAACGCATTGGTTCAATTTATCATCCATCTCACCTGGGTTAATGTAAGCATCTTCATAAATAACTTTGCTGCCTCTCTCCCACTCCCATGGTGCAGTCCATGTAACCTTCAGTAAATCAGTGTATTCCATTCTTCTTTGCCTTGGAGCTTCTGTCTTACCCCAAGGAAATTCTCAAGTTATTTCTCTGTGTGAACCCCACAGCTCTTCTGACCTCTCCTATTCCTCCTCTCAATGCTCTATCCTCCCCATACTGTCCCCTTTGGTTGTGTAGGAAGTCCGCATCCATCTGCAACCTTGGCCTGGAAGACTCTTTCAGCAGATAGCTAGAAGATTCCTCCTCTACTTCCCATGAGGCTTTTTTCCAGTGGTGTCCTGTGTGAGATGCACACCTTTTCTCTACTCTATTTATGTTTCTTCATAGTGGTTGTAAAGAAAGAAAAGAAAGATAGTGCTAAGTTGTGTCCTACTCTTGCGATCCCATGAACTGTGGCCTGCCAGGCTCCTCTATCCATGGACTTCTCCAGGCAAGAATACTGGAGTGGGTTGCCATTTCCAGTTATAGATACCTAAAATATTATTGATACCAAAATAATCTTCAAATATTGTTTGTTTATTATCTGCTTCTTCCCACTAGGCCATAAACTCCATGAGGGAAGGGACTTTGTTTTATTCATGATGTATCCCAAGCTATTGAAACAGTGGTTGACACAGAAAGAGTATTCTTTTTGTTTAGTGAATGCACATTAAAAGGCAAAACATGCAGACCATATTAGTAATAAATTCGGTTTAAAGTTTCTGAAGTCAAATTACACACACAAAAAATGTTAAAGTCGTGTAGAGGAAAATCCTAAGGTGAAATGCATCCTAAAAACNTTTGTTTAGTGAATGCACATTAAAAGGCAAAACATGCAGACCATATTAGTAATAAATTCAGTTTAAAGTTTCTGAAGTCAAATTACACACACAAAAAATGTTAAAGTCATGTAGAGGAAAATCCTAAGGTGAAATGCATCCTAAAAACAAGAACAAAAACACAGAGTCTCTAAGAGAACTGTTATAAAATAGACAATTTTAAATAGAAGTGATAAAAAGATAGAAAAAGAAGAATTTACATATAGAAGTACAGTTCTCAATTATGACATCATTGATTGGGAGGTTAGGATTGACATATATACACTACGATGTATAAAATAGATAGCTAGTAGGAATCAGAAATAAACACAGGGAACTCAGCTTGGTGCTCTGTGATGACCTAAAGGGTGGGGAGGGAGGTCCACGAGGGAGGGAGTATATCTATACGTATAGCTGATTCACTTCATTGTATAGCAGAAACTAGCAGCAGCAACACAACATTGTAAAGCAATTATACTCAAATGCAAAGTTTGCATATAGAAGTACAGTTCTCAATTATGACATCGTTATCATGAAATGTCATGACTTTCACACTAAATATAGTCTTGATTCCAATATATATACATATACAGCTAAAGCTGTAAGAAATTAAAGAAAAACTAAATTTTCACAAGAAATCTTGAGTAGGAGTGTTATGGTTTTTCTCTCCCGTTTTTTTTTTTAGCAACTGATTTTCTTGTGTGTGTGTGTGTATGTGTGTGTGTGTGTGTGTGTGTGTGTGTGTGTGTGTGTGTGTGTGTGTGTGTAATGTTAAGTTAAGATTTTTCTCAGGTGGAATGATTTAGAGAAAATCCTCCTTGGAATTTTAGAAAATTTATAGCTCTTGTGTCATGTCATCCAACAGTATCCCTGCTGTTACTAGTAATAAATGTTGTGTTTGGGGTTAGGAAAAGTTTACTTACCTGAGAAATATGATTCCTGCCTCTTCCTCTTCTCCCTCTGGCCAGCCACTTTTTATATCTTATATATTTTGCTAGGTGTTTTAAATATAATAATAAAATCAATCATTCTGCTTTTATTTTTATTCTTCTAAAATGGTACAGAAATGAAATCACATTCAGAATTACCTTTCTTGTATCTTACAGTGAGTGAAACCCTGGACCATTATATGAGTTTTATTGCTCACTTGCGTATTTTTCTTTATCTACTCATCACTTTATTCTTTTCTCCCAATTGTTGCACGTAAGTAATATTCCATTACAAAGCACCATGTGGCCAGGCTATTGTCCTTTTTCTTTTCCTCAAGGCTAATTTATAATCATATTTTTTTCTAGAAACTATCTTTCCTTTTAATCATCTACAACTGGCCCTTACACTTCCTGTAATTAAGAATAAAACCAAATTATTATATGACTATTGTCTCAGAAATATCCCCATGTGATGAAACGGATCTAAAGCCTGTGTTATAATTAAGGACTTCAGGGGAAAATGCTTAGATATGCAATTAACAGGCTTAAAGGTGTAAAGAAAACCTCTCTATTTTGAAAAGGGAGATTTGGGAGACTTTATTTTGATTTTCCTTCTGATCATGTTAAAAGTGACCTTGAGAAGTACTTTCTCATAGTAAATTTTGGTTGTATGTTCTTGTTGCAGATATTATCACAACACCTTTGAGTTAAAATTTCTTTGAAAATTTGAAGTGTTCTTAAAAAGTAATTCCTGATATTTGTATGTAAACCAAAAAAACAAATGTAAGCCAAATAATTACTAAGATAACAATTTGTGATATGTCACACTAAAAAGGGAGTTGATCTTTCAGAAACCAAACACATCATAATTTGATCAAATTAGCAATTCTTCATTTCCAATCCAATGTAAAACAAGAATTCCCTTAAGCCTACACTATCTAATACCTAGTAAGGTGTGAATATGCTTTAAACCATCACACATACGGCTTTCCTCCTACCTCTGTTACTTTCCTGTTTCCTATATCATTTCAGCATCTCACCTTGGCTCTCTGCACATTTATCTCCCTGCAACTTTTCTAATATAATTATCCATATTTGTAAAATCTATCAGACCACTTTTTATTGTGCTATTTTATTATTTTTCACAGTCAAACTATGAATAACAATGAGGTTTTATTTTGTGGACAAATTGCCTTTGACAGAAAAATTGTGTGCATTGCTCACTAAGTGGAAAAATATTCCAGGGTTTGTCTGGACTCTTGCCTGGAAAATCCCATGGATGGAGGAACCTGGAAGGCTTCAATTCACAGGGTCACTGAGGGTCAGACACGACTGAGCGACTTCACTTTCAATTTTTACTTTCATGCATTGGAGAAGGAAATGGCAACCCACTCCAGTGTTCTTGCCTGGAGAATCCCAGGGACGGGGGAGCCTGGTGGGCTGCTGTCTATGGGGTTGCACAGAGTCGGTCATGACTGAAGCGACTTAGCAGAATGAAAGAAAACCATGATCCATTCATGACAGGAGTGGAATAAAGCAACATGTGTAACAGGCAATCCTCTGTTTACACTTTTACCTCCTGCCATAGTAGGATAAATGAGCACTGCTATATGATATATCCTGGTCTCTTCTGTATCTTCATCCTGAAGTTTCTTTAACTGGCAATTGACCACTTCTCCACCACCCACAATACAGTCACTATTCTAAGAATATCTCCCACTTTGCATACTACATTAGCTCAAGAATTCCTACCTATGGCTATTAGCAAAAGGGTAACAAATAACAAGGGTTGGTGAGGTTGTGGTGAAAAAGGAATCCCTGTACACTATTGAAGAGAGTGTAAAGTGGTATAGTCACTATGGAAAACAGTATGAACACTCTTCAGAAAATTAAAAATGGAACTATCATATGATCCAGCAATTCCACTTCTACGTATTTATCCAAAGGAAATGTAAACACCAATTCAAAAAGATATATGCATTATTGCAACATTATTTACAATAGTCAAGGCACAGAAGCAACCTAAAGTTTCAACAGATGAATGGATAAGGAAGAAGGGGTATAAATATACACATTGTTCATGGGATTGGGCTATAAAGAAAGCTAAGCACTGAAGAATTGATGCTTTTGAACTGTGGTGTTGGAGAAGACTCTTGAGAGTCCCTTGGACTGCAAGGAGATTCAACGAGTCAATCCTAACAGAAATCAGTCCTGAATATTCATTAGAAGGACTGATACGGAAGCGGAGACTCCAATACTTAGGCCAACTGATGCAAAGAACTGACTCATTGCAAAAGACTCTGATGCTTGGAAAGATTGAAGACAGGAGAAGAAGGGGATGATAGAGGATGAGATGGTTGGATGGTATCACCAAATCAATGAACAAGAGTTTGAGCAAGCTCTGGGAGTTGGTGATGGATAGGGAAGTCTGTCATGCTACAGTCCATGGGGTCGCAAAGAGTTGGACATGACTGAGTGACTGAACTGAACTGATATATATACACAATGGAATACTCAGTTCAGTTCAGTCGCTCAGTAATAGAATACTCAGTTCAGTTCAGTTCAGTTGCTCAGTCATGTCCGACTCTTTGCGACCCCATGAATTGCAGCACGCCAGGCCTCCCTGCGCATCACTAACTCCCGGAGTTCACTCAGACTCAGGTCCATCGAGTCAGTGATGTCATCCAGCCATCTCATTCTCTGTTGTCCCCTTTTTCTCCCACCCCCAATCCCTCCCAGCATCAAAGGCTTTTCCAATGAGTCAACTCTTCACATGAGGTGGCCAAAGTATTGGAGTTTCAGCTTTAGCATAATTTCTTCCAAAGAAATCCCAGGGTTGATCTCCTTCAGAATGGACTGGTTGGATCTCCTTGCAGTCCAAGGGACTCTCAAGAGTCTTCTCCAACACCACAGTTCAAAAGCATACTACTCAGTCATAAAAAGGAGATCTTGCTATTGTAACAGTGTGATAATCTAGGGGGTATAATGCTAAATGAAATGTTAGAAAAGTGCAAATATTAATACCATATGATCACACTTAGAATCTAAAAATAAATTAAGTGAGCAAACACAAAATAGAAGCAGACTCATGCATTCAGAGAACAACCTGGTTATTGCCATATTGCAGAAGTGGGAAGACTGACATAGTAAGTGAAGGGATTTAAGAGGTATAAACTTCCAGACATAAAATAGATCATGGGGATACAATTTATACTGTAGAGAATATAATCAACAATACTGTAATAACTTTGTATGGTGATAGATGGTTACTAGACTTATCATGGTGATCATTTCATAAATTTGAACTACTATGCTGCAGCCATGAAATTAAAAGATGCTTACTCCTTGGAAGGAAAGTTATGACCAACCTAGTTAGCATATTCAAAAGCAGAGACATTACTTTGCCAACAAAGTCCATCTAGTCAAGGCTATGGTTTTTCCTGTGGTCATGTATGGATGTGAGAGTTGGACTGTGAAGAAGGTTGAGCACCGAAGAATTGATGCTTTTGAACTGTGGTGTTGGAGAAGACTCTTGAGAGTCCCTTGGACTTCAAGGAGATCCAACCAGTCCATTCTGAAGATCAACCCTGGGATTTCTTTGGAAGGAATGATGCTAAAGCTGAAGCTCCAGTACTTTGGCCACCTCACGCGAAGAGCTGACTCACTGGAAAAGACTCTGGTGCTGGGAGGGACTGGGGGCAGGAGGAAAAGGGGACGACAGAGGATGAGATGGCTGGATGGCATCATCGACTCTATGGATGTGTGTTTGAATGAACTCTGTGAGTTGGTGATGGACAGGGAGGCCTGGGATGCTGCAATTCATGGGGTCGCAAAGAGTCGGACACGACTGAGCGAATGAACTGAACTGATCTGATGCTGTATACCTGAAACAAATATTGTATGTCAACTATTAGTTAAAATAATTTTTACCCAGTTTGTTCTCTATAGTTGGCAACACCAACGCCAACAGAATTCTTAGGACTGCGAACCTCCTATAGACATTTGGCATCTATACACCATTCCAGCTCTGCCCTTCCTTTATGTTTCTATTGTTGATCGTAGAACTCACTGCACACTCTGGAATATAGATGCTCAGTTGTACTGAGATTTCCCTCCACATATTTTCCTGGCAGCTGTTTATTCATTCTCATATTTATTATTCATTTTCAGAAGAGTAATTTGTGAAAGCTTGGTCTTCATTCTTCTTGGAGGAGGCATTTTTTTTCTCTCAGTTCAGTTCCGTTCAGTCGCTCAGTCATGTCTGACTCTTTGTGATGCTATAGACTGCAGCATGCCAGGCTTCCTTGTCATCACCAACTTCTGGAGCTTGCCCAAACTCATGGAGTCAGTACTTCGCATCAGGTAGCCGAAGTATGGAGTTTCAGCTTCAGCATCAGTCCTTCCAATGAATATTCAGGACTGATTTCTTTTAGGATTAACTGGTTTGATCTCCATGCAATCCAAGGGACTCTCAAGAGTCTTCTCCAATACCACAGTTCAAAAGCATCAAAAGCATTTTCTCTCAGAGAATTTACCTATTCCAGTGTCTTTAATGATGATCTCTATAGATTTGACTGCCAATTCTATAGAGTTTATCTCTCATAATAAATAAGAATTCCCTAGTGTGGCACTTGCATTCCTTGTGATCAGGCCCTAACCTGCATGGGTAATACTTTTTCCCCCTATTTTCCAATTACATGTCCCTCAGCCACTGTAGCATACATACACACACACACACATTCATATTCATTTGAATGTGAGTTTCACATTCTAAACTCCAGCCCACAATAGGCAATTTCACTCAGAATCTTAGGTATAAATTTATTCCTTTCATCTGACCATAGACATCCCTCAAAACTACTACTAACTTTAATTAACGTGACCTCTTAGACATTTGATATTCTTGATCATCTATGTTCCACCTTTCTCTATTTCTCCTGTTGCTACTTACCATAGGCTTTTACATATTACAGGTCATCAGCCTCTGGTTCTTCTTTTCCTCCATTTCTTTGACCTCCTTCATGGTCAGAAACAAAGGGGGACATGAGAATGAATGAGTGAGGTGGAGAGGGTGTTAAGGAGAAGATGAAATGCCTTGTTAACTAGATTGCCTTTGATCTTGCCCATCTGACCTCAGCTGTCCAGCCTCTGGGAACCTCTGACCTGCTCACTTCCCTAGTTTCTGCTTTATTCACCTATGCAAAATTTCTGTAGTTTGCTTCTGATATAAAGACTTGATTATGATTCCCATCCTACAGAAAAAGGAAATTGAGTTGAATTTGAAGAACTAAAATTCAGCTTATGCAGTTTGATTTTAGAGTTCAAATTCTTAGCACATAACTTATTTTACTCTTTTTCAGAGAAGCATAAATACAATTAGTTGAAAGTCTCTTGCTTCCTGGATTATTCTCATTCTATTATTTTTTTCTGCTTGCAAGGCAGATGTATTTTGCATAATCACACACAGTTGGCACTCAATCTCCGATGCCTCATTTCTATCCCCAGGAAGCCATGTCTCCCTCTTTGCCAGCAGGAACAAATGAGTTGCAGTTTCTATGCTCCTGTTCTTTTGCAGTTCCTTCAGTCTGGCAATCAGCTGCTTCTACTTCAACTTCTTATTTTCTATTTTTACTCATTAAAATAAAAATTCCTGGGTTATAGAGTGCAGTTCCTAGGTTATAGAATAAACATATCCTTAAAATGATAAGAAAATGCCTAGTGGTGTTTCAGAGCTTCCCCAGTGGCTCAGGGGGTCAAGAATTCACCCTCAATGCATTAGATGCAGGAGATGTGGGTTTAATTCCTGGATCATGAAGATCTCCTCAAGAAGAGAATAGCAACCCACTCCAGTATTCTTGCCTGGAGAAATCCATGGACAGAGGAGCCTCATGGGCTACAGTTCATGGGGTTGCAAAGAGTCACACATGACTGACTGAACAACACTTTCACTTTCGCGGTAGCTTTATTTTTAGTTTTTAAAATTTTNAGAAGAGGAGAGAGCAAGCTAGCCCGTGACCGCTTTCTTGTGTGAGTTCCACAGTCTGGACCTCTCAGAAGTGGTCAGAGATTTATACAGGGAAGAGGAGAGGGATGAAGAAGACAGAAGTGGTCAGGGGGGTAAAAGAGGGAGATGAAAAGGAGGGATACAGATCCAGCCAGTAACCAACCAGTCACTGAGTGTTCTCCGCCTTCTGGAACACACAGAGATTCATAAAGTTGTGTAGTTTTTAAAATTTTTTTAATGAACCTCAATACTGTTTTTTGTAACGGCTGCACCAAGTTACATTCCCACCAGTAGTGTTGGAGGGTTTCCTCTTCTCTACACCCTCTTGACTTCTCCTATACGANAGAGATTCATAAAGTTGTGTAGTTTTTAAAATTTTTTTAATGAACCTCAATACTGTTTTTTGTAACGGCTGCACCAAGTTACATTCCCACCAGTAGTGTTGGAGGGTTTCCTCTTCTCTACACCCTCTTGACTTCTCCTATACGAAAAAAACTTCCTCCAGTCCTCCCATTTCTGTGAGATGTTTCACTGCCTTCACTGACAAGAATTTAATGTGATCTCTTCTCTAGCTGTCATTGTTAAATCCCTCAATTCTTAATCACTTAACTAAGTCATAGAAATCTGACGCCCCCCTACATTATTCAATATAAATTGTTCCAGAAACATCCTTAATGACTGCATGATGGACAGGTTTTAGAGACATACATCAGTGTTTACTTACTGACTTTTTATGAATCACTGGGCTTCCCTGGTAGCTCAGCTTGTAAAGAATCTGCCTGTAATGTGAAAGACCTAGGTTGGGAAGATCCCTTTGAGGAGGGAACGGCTACCCACTCCAGTATTCTGCAAGGGAGAATTCCAGGGACTTTATAGTCTTGGGGTCACAGTGAGATGGACACAGCTGAGCAACTTTCACTTCACTTCTGAATCACCGGACATTGTTGGTCCTTCCTTAAAAATTCCTCCCTTTTGTTTACTAAACCCATCTGTCTGCTTCTTTAAATTTCTCTGAATACCTTAAATTAGTATATGTGATCTCTTTCCTCTCTCTTAAAATCTATATTTCCTCAGCTACAGTCCTGATTTCTCATGTTATTTTCTAGACTGGTGATTCTCAAATTTTCATGAGCATACAGGTCACTGGTAGAACTTCTTAAACTACAGTTGTGATCCAAGAGATCAGTTTCTGCTCTTCTGTCCTGAGTGATATGAATGCTGGTAAACAAAGGACCACATGTTAAGTAGTGAGAAGGGAGACATTTTACCTCTGTATTCATTCTCATCTCTGTATATTCTGATAACTACCAGGTCTGTCTGTATCTTGGAGTCGTTTTCCAAGAACAGTACATGTCTCTACCTACCTGACTTATCAAATTAGATACTGTTCAGTATCTGATTCAAATTGGATGTCACTATGCTCACAGCAAGCACGCTTCCCTGATGTGATGTATGCGTGAGCACTAGTACTGGTATCTAGAATTATCCAAGCTGTCAACTCCAGTTTCCTGTTTTACTCTTTGATTACCTTTTCNTAGCCTCATGACTTCTCCGTCTATACAGCACTGATGTTAAAACATCTCGGTTAAAGATGGTAGGTTACTCCACCTTTAGGTTCCCCCCTAAAGGATCACTGAGTTTCTTGGAGGAGAGTAGATGGAGGGGGTAGTTAGAGATGACTGGAATGGGAAGAGGTAGAATCAGAAGAGGAGAGAGCAAGCTAGCCCGTGACCGCTTTCTTGTGTGAGTTCCACAGTCTGGACCTCTCAGAAGTGGTCAGAGATTTATACAGGGAAGAGGAGAGGGATGAAGAAGACAGAAGTGGTCAGGGGGGTAAAAGAGGGAGATGAAAAGGAGGGATACAGATCCAGCCAGTAACCAACCAGTCACTGAGTGTTCTCCGCCTTCTGGAACACACAGAGATTCATAAAGTTGTGTAGTTTTTAAAATTTTTTTAATGAACCTCAATACTGTTTTTTGTAACGGCTGCACCAAGTTACATTCCCACCAGTAGTGTTGGAGGGTTTCCTCTTCTCTACACCCTCTTGACTTCTCCTATACGAAAAAAACTTCCTCCAGTCCTCCCATTTCTGTGAGATGTTTCACTGCCTTCACTGACAAGAATTTAATGTGATCTCTTCTCTAGCTGTCATTGTTAAATCCCTCAATTCTTAATCACTTAACTAAGTCATAGAAATCTGACGCCCCCCTACATTATTCAATATAAATTGTTCCAGAAACATCCTTAATGACTGCATGATGGACAGGTTTTAGAGACATACATCAGTGTTTACTTACTGACTTTTTATGAATCACTGGGCTTCCCTGGTAGCTCAGCTTGTAAAGAATCTGCCTGTAATGTGAAAGACCTAGGTTGGGAAGATCCCTTTGAGGAGGGAACGGCTACCCACTCCAGTATTCTGCAAGGGAGAATTCCAGGGACTTGATAGTCTTGGGGTCACAGTGAGATGGACACAGCTGAGCGACTTTCACTTCACTTCTGAATCACCGGACATTGTTGGTCCTTCCTTAAAAATTTCCTCCCTTTTGTTTACTAAACCCATCTGTCTGCTTCTTTAAATTTCTCTGAATACCTTAAATTAGTATATGTGATCTCTTTCCTCTCTCTTAAAATCTATATTTCCTCAGCTACAGTCCTGATTTCTCATGTTATTTTCTAGACTGGTGATTCTCAAATTTTCATGAGCATACAGGTCACTGGTAGAACTTCTTAAACTACAGTTGTGATCCAAGAGATCAGTTTCTGCTCTTCTGTCCTGAGTGATATGAATGCTGGTAAACAAAGGACCACATGTTAAGTAGTGAGAAGGGAGACATTTTACCTCTGTATTCATTCTCATCTCTGTATATTCTGATAACTACCAGGTCTGTCTGTATCTTGGAGTCGTTTTCCAAGAACAGTACATGTCTCTACCTACCTGACTCATCAAATTAGATACTGTTCAGTATCTGATTCAAATTGGATGTCACTATGCTCACAGCAAGCACGCTTCCCTGATGTGATGTATGCGTGAGCACTAGTACTGGTATCTAGAATTATCCAAGCTGTCAACTCCAGATTCCTGTTTTACTCTTTGATTACCTTTTCTTTTAGTCATCAGATCTGTAAATTCTAGAAATAAAGGAAGAATAAAATATGTTTTCTCATGCAAGCATTGGCATATGATGCCTTTACGTCTAATCTTTTAATTATATTTTCTTTAGATGTTCCTCTCATGGTCCTATAAATGTAGTAATTGCATTTGTATAGTTTTTAATTTTGTAGTTATACATTGCTAACATTTTTTTTTATTTGAAAGTTTCCCTATCCAAACTCCCCTGTCACTCCTATATTCATTATATTTTATTAGTTTTTCTATATCATGTTTTTCATTTTGGATTTTAAGCATCCTATTTGTCTAACTTGATATATCAGAACTTTTCAAATGCCTTTACCAATTAATATGTAATAATATGTATATGTTGAGATTTTAAAAATTTTACTTTATTGAAGGATAGTTGATTTATAATGTATAAATTTCTACTGTACAGGAAAGTGATTCAATGATACATATATAGACATTCTTTTTCATATTCTTTTCTATATGATTTATAGCAGGATATTCAATAGAGTTCCCTGAGCTATACAGTGGGACCTATACTGAGTTTATAATTTAATCTTAAATTTAAAAATCTCATCTATATCTAATAAAAATATTTCACTAAAAATTGTTCAGTGTTTTTATCCATATATAAATAATTTAAATTACAATGATTGTAATATACATAACTGCTCCCTATGTTTTACATATTTTTTTCATAAATTTGTCACACATTTAGAATATCATTTAATGTTTTTATATACACATAAACCTATGTTTCTTATCCAAATGAAACTTCAAGCAATTTTACATTATTCCAAGGATAATGAAATTAACAGTATAATACCAATCAATATTAATTTAAATTTTCACCAGACAGTTTTGGGTACAACAGAATATGTTAGTCTAAAACAAATCCTTAGTTTCCAAAGTTTCTCTTTTTTGTCACTTGAATATTGAATTGTACTAAGCACAGGAAAGAGAGATTTTGTCAGCAATGTAAAAATAGATTCCTGAGAAAATTGCTTAGAGATGCATGCCAAATGTAAATATACTTAAGACAAAAACTAAATTGCAAGTGGGTGTTTTAGGTTTTATAAATGAGATCTGTGAAGAGGGTTATAAGAATGACATGTTGTTTACACCTTTCTCTAGGCATCTGATATTTATTTTTAGCCTCTTTACTTAGTATAAGATCAGGATAAATGAAGCAGGAAGGCCACAGTTATTGATGGTCCATTGAGTACATGTGTTTACAGAGAATTTCCCTTTTCTAAGGCCTCTCATAAATCAATACCACAGTTTATTTTATCATCCCTAAGTAAACTTTATTTTAGTGAGCTGATAATCATTCATTGCAGAGCTCTTTTAACTGGTCAAGTTGACACAAAATATACCCTGCTCTTTGGTTCAACATTAATAGATGCCTAGCCTTCTTTGTATAAAAAAGGACTATAAATATCTACAGGTGCTAGTGTGGTTTAAAAACCAATTCTTTGCTGTTTCTCCACAAATAGAGTTCAGTTTAGAGATTCTCAGGTCTTCACCAGAAAAATATCTTGAATGACTGTTTTCAGATACTTTATTCAAATCTCTGGTTTCTCTTGTCCTTTCAGGCTTTATTTGAATGGAACAGATAATGACTGAAGTCAGTTTCCCCCAATTTCAGCTACCAAAGTGTATAATTTATCCAAATTTATAATAACCCGTTCCCCATATAAATACTTCAAAGAGTGTATAATCATGTTATACATCACAAACAAATAACAAGATTAGAGGGAAGAAATGATTGAATGATAAGCAGGGTTGAATTGCTGAATCAGTGTGACTGATATTTGCTTCTGTAATATTTTTGGTCAAACTCTATAAATGGTATCTCAATTTCTTTCCTGCTTTTAAATATACCAGTGCTTTTTTACATCAACCAATTCTCCTACTTGAATGAATAACATCTTGTAACTCTTTGCCATCCTTCTTTCTTTATTTCACAAATATTTATCATATGTCTATTATTTGTTAAAAGCCATGCCTTAAGAGAGAAAAGACTCTGATTTCATGATTGCACTCTATCCAGGGAAGGTGGGAATTTAACAAATAAGCAAATAAAATTATTAATTTTGATTAATGAAAGTTGCTCTAAAGAGTATAAAACACAATAACAGGAGCAGAGCAATGATATGTGAACTTCAGGGACCAAATGTTTCTGTAAGATGATATCTGGACTTTGAAGAACAAGGGAAATGGTATTTTAGGCAGAAAATAAACATAAATGAAAATGCCCTGAGGCAGAACCTGAGGATATATGTTTCATGGGTCTCTGGAGCCAAGTGAACAAAAGGAGATGGTGTAAGATGAGTTGAGGTAATTAGGAGAAGGCATTTTGGATTTTGTTTTGTTTTTTGCTTTTGCAGAAAATAAAATCCAACATGCCTCCTGGTCATCTGATGTAAACAGACGACCTTTGGAAAAGTCCTTGAAGCTGGGCAAGATTGAAGGCTGAAGGAAAAGAGGGCATCAGAAGATGAGATGGCTGGATGGCATCACTGATGCAATGAACATGAACCTGGGCAAACTTCAGGAAATGGTGAGGGGCAGGGAGGTTTGGCATGCTGTAGTGCATGGAGTTGCAAAGAGTTTGGCATGACTTGGTGACTGAACAACAACAAATGTTGGATTTTGTTAGCTAGAGTAAGGGGTAAGATTTTGTTCTAAAAACAATGAGAGAACATTGAAAGGTTTTAGGCTGAAGATGATGTAACCTGGTTTATGTTTGGAAGACTGCTCTCTGGCAGTCAGCGTGGATGCTACTGCCCTGGTTTGGGTGAAATAAGAGAGTGCTTCATGCCAGACTTGTCAGAGTGATGACACTGAAGATGTCAGTGAAGGACATACGTTCACGGCAAAGCTGATGTGACTTGTGGATTTACTGAATATAGAGCATGAAGTTGCACACATGCCACATGCAGTAATCGCAGGTATCACAATAAAACTAACATAGCCTTAGTTTATTGGCTGTCTGTGTATGGGTAAATGATTAGAAGGCTGGTAAGGTTGTAGGAGTCTGAAAGCTCAGGTAAGCAAAGCCTTCCAGACATGAGGTGAACTTTGGGTTATCAGGGCTCATTTAGGATTTTAGTTAGGATTTTAGTCAAATATACTCAGATCTCTATAAGACCAGAGATTTCCAGCTCATGTATACATAAATTCTTTTGAAAGGGTATGGTTCTCTTGCTAAGGAGGAAAAAAAAGATATAATGAGTACATAAATGCATAGCCAATAAACCCCAGAGTTCTTGCTTCATGTCGCTGTTCTGTGAGTATGTTTTACATACATTGTTGAGACTTGCATTCTCTTTTGTCCCTCAAGTTCTTATTTCTGATACAGTACTAGGCATATAGAAGGTGCTAGGTAGGTATTTACTGAATGAATCTTAAAATGTTTTAATGATTTTGGGATCGCAGCCATTCTGACTGGTGTTAAGTGGTACCTCTTTGTGGTCTTGATTTGCATTTCTCTGATAATGAGTGATGTTGAGCATCTTTTCATGTGTTTGTTAGCCATCCGTATGTCTTCTTTGGAGAAATGCCTGTTTGTAGAGAAAAGGGAACCCTCTTACACTGTTGGTGGGAATGCAAACTAGTACAGCCACTATGGAAAACAGTGTGGAGATTCCTTAAAAAATTGCAAATAGAACTGCCTTATGACCCAGCAATCCCACTGCTGGGCATACACACCGAGGAAACCCGAATTGAAAGAGACACATGTACCCCAATGTTCATTGCAGCATTATTTATAATTGCCAGGACATGGAAACAACCCAGATGTCCATCAACAGATGATTGGATAAGAAAGCTGTGGTACATATACACAATGGAGTATTACTCAGCCCTTAAAAAGAATAAGTTTGACTCAGTTCTAATGAGATGGATGAAACTGGAGCCGATTATACAGAGTGAAGTAAGCCAGAAAGAAAAACACCAATACAGTATACTGACACATATATATGGAATTTAGAAAGATAGTAATGATGACCCTGTAAGTGAGACAATATAGGAGACACAGAAGTATAGAACGGACTTTTGGCATCTGGGGGAGAGGGAGAGGGTGGGATGATTTGGGAGAATGACACTGAAACATGTATACTATCATATAAGAAATGAAGCGCCAGTCTATGTTCAATGCAGGATACAGGATGCTTGGGGCTGGTGTACGGGATGATCCGGGGAGGTGGGGTGGGGAGGGAGCTGGGAGGGGGCTTTGGCATGGGGAGATCGTGTACACCTGTGGATGATTCATGTCAATGTATGGCAAAACCAATACAGTACTGTAAAATAGAATAAAGTATTAAAAAATACAAAGAAACATTGTCTGAGGAAAAAAAATGACAGATAATAATGAAAACACAATAAAATATAAGAATTGTACATAAAAAATGTTTTAATGAGTAAGATATGCATGGAGAAACGATTTACATCTCTTAAATATTTCTCAAAAATTATCTTAAGTGACTTCCCTGGTGGTCCAGTGGTTAAGATCCTGTCTGCCAATGTAGGGAATAATGGTTTGATCCCTGGTCCAGGAAGATCCCGCCTGCCTCGGAGCAACTAAGCCCGTGAGCCACAGCTACTGAGCCCATGCTCTAGAGCCTGCAAGTTGCAGCTATGAAGCCAGTATGCCAAGAGCCTTGCTCTGCAACACAAGAAGCGATTGCAAGGAGAAGCCCGTGCACCACAACAAAGAGTAGCCCCTGCTTGCTGCAACTTGAGAATGTCCAAGCACAGCAACGAAGACCCAGTCTGCAAAAAATTTTTTGAAAAAAGATTACTAGGATTGCAATATGATAAAATGATAAGAAAAGTCGCTAAAATAACCTGAAAGTCGCTAAAATAACCTGAAAGTCGCTAAAATAACTTGCTAAATCAATTTATTGGAAAGTCTTTTGTAATAAAAGAAAATAAGGCTTTCATGCATGAAGCCATTACTATTTCCCTTACATAAACCTTAAGCAAAGAGAAGATTAAAATTCTATAAAAGTATTGCCTCAATTAACCAGTTGAAGATAGAATTTTTAAAAGAAACAAAATTAAAGTTTATGCATAAGAATGCTTTGCAAATTGCAGTGATGTTCTTCACTGAAATAGAAAAAGCAATCCTAAAATTCATATGGAACCATGAAAGACCTCAAATAGTCAAAGCAATTTTGAGAAAGAAGAAAAATACTGGAGGCGTTACAGTTCCTGATTTCAAACCATGTATTACAAAGCTGTTGGAAGAACTTCAACTGATACTGAAGCTGAAATTCCAGTAATTTGCCCACCTGATGCAAAGAACTGACTCATTGAAAAAGACCCTGATCCTGTGAAAGATTGAGGGCAGGAGAAGGGGACAACAGAGGATGAGATGGTTGGATGGCATCAACAACTCAGTGAACATGAGTTTGAGTAAGCTCTGGGAGTTGGTGATGGACAGGGGAGTTTGGTGTGCTGCAGTCCATGGGGTCACAGAGTCAGACATGACTGAGCAACTGAAGTGAACTGATGACAAAGCTGTAGTATTCAAACAGTATCATACTGGCATAAAACTGGATGAAAGAACCAACAGAGCAGAATGGAAAACCCAGAAATAAATCCATGCATATACAGTCAACAAATCTTTGTTAGGGCACCAAAAGCACACAGAGGGGAGAAAAATAGTCTCTTCAATAAATGGTGTTGAGAATATTGGGTATCCACATGCAAAAGAATGAATCTTGACAGCTGTCTTATACCACTCAAAAAAAAAAATTAACTCGAAGTGGATTATAGACTTATATAAGACCTAAACCCATAAAACTAGATGAAAACATAAGNAATGGTGTTGAGAATATTGGGTATCCACATGCAAAAGAATGAATCTTGACAGCTGTCTTATACCACTCAAAAAAAAAAATTAACTCGAAGTGGATTATAGACTTATATAAGACCTAAACCCATAAAACTAGATGAAAACATAAGGGGAAAAAAAATCTCCTTGAAAACTTTTTAAAATATATATATAATACACCAGACACACAGACAGTTAAAGCAAAAATCATGTGGGACTACATCAAAATTGAAAAGCTTCTGCATAGCAAAAGAAACAACAAAATGAAAAGACAGTCTGTGGAATAGGAGAAAATGTTTACAAAGCATACATCTGATAAAGAAATAATATGACTCAACAATAGTAACAACAATTCTAATCTTAAAATAAGCAGAGGACTTGAACAGACATTTTTCCAAAGAAAATATACAAATGGCCAACAGATACATGAAGATGCTCTCTATCATTAATCATCAGAGAAATGAAAATCAAAATCACAATGAGACATCACCTCTCACCAGCTAATGAAAGGATCACAGAAATGTAGTGTAGTATATAAAGGTATATTATTCACTCATGAAAAAGCTTCAGATACTCTCTGCTGGTTGTCCTCAGATGTCCAAGAAAATTTTTCTGAGCCAGATTGTGCCTACCCAAAATTCAAATGTTGAAACCCGAACCACAGTATCTAAGAATGTGACTGCATTTGGAGATAAGGTCTTTAAAAGAGCTGATTAAGTTAAAATGAGACCATTAGGATGGGCACTAATCCAATCTGGCTGCTGTTGCTGTTGCTGCTAAGTCTCTTCAGTCATGTCCAACTCTGCACGACCCCATAGACGGCAGCCCACCAGGCTCCTCCGTCCCTGGGATTCTCCAGGCAAGAACACTGGAGTGGGTTGCCATTCCTTCTCCAAGGCATGAAAGTGAAAAGGGAAAATGAAGTCGCTCAGTTGTGTCCAACTCTTAGTGGACCCGTGGACTGCAGCCCACTAGGCTCCTCTATACATGGGATTTTCCAGGCAAGAGTACTAGAGTGGGGTGCCAGTGCCTTCTCCACCAATCTGGCTAGTGTCCTCATAAGAAGAGCAGATGAGAACAATGAAAGAGGCACCAGGGATGCAGGCACACAGAAAAAAGGCTATGTGGGGACACAGCAAGGAGTTGGCATTTGCAAGCCAAGGAGAGAAGCCCCAGGAGAAACCAAACTGCAGCACCTTGCTCTTAGACTTCCAGTCTCCGGTAATGTGAGGAATAAATTCTACTGCTTAAGTCATCCAGTCTGTGGTATTCTGTTATGGCAGCCCTAGAAAGCTAACACAGTAAAAATGGGAAAATACAGAGGAATTTCCTCCCCCCGCCTTTTTTTTTTTTGGCAAAAACAACGGGACCCAGAGTGGTGGAGACCAAGTAGCACCAGAAGGTGGCACGAGGTAGTGATAAGGTAGCTGCATTCACCATAATAAACCACAGAAACAAAGCAGTGATCAGGCGATTCTTGCCCAGAGAATCATGGTGGCAAATCGATCATGGTATCCTTTGAAGAAAAATAGGTGGCACTCTAAAGTACCACTTGACCTACCTAAGTTGTAAAATTCTAGGTCAGCAAGGCAGAGATTGATTCAAGAAACTATAATAGGGATTTACTGCCTCTTACCCAGGTCTCAGAGCCCCTTGATTGACACAGAGGCTAGAGTCCTTTAAGAAAGGTCCCCGCAAGCCTAGCCACAAATAAATCTTCCTTCAAGACTTTAGTAAGGAGACTTATTTACTGGGGTAACTATGACTAAGGGAAATGAAAATATTCTGAAGTTTTGGGAGTTATTAAATACCAGCCTGGAACTGACAAAAATGCCACCAGAGTGCACAGGTCAAAGTGGAGCCTGTGAAAGTCAGTTGATCGTAGGGGAGTCTTGATTCACATCAGTCTCATAGTGGGCCCAGCACAACTATCGATCCATTCTGTGGCTATTTCCCAAGTCAAGAATTTATAGGAGACTGTGTTGCTTTTTTATGATTGTATATTTTAAAAGTTTATTCATAAATTTCTGTCCTTTTATTTTGATTATATAACATAATTTGAGGCTGTGTTGCTGAGTATGTTCATGTTTATTAGATAAGAGCTAGTATTTAGGAAGGACCAAGTAAAAGAAGGTGGTATCAGTGGTGAAGAATCCACCTGCCAATGCAAGAGACACAGGTTTGATCCCTGAGTCTGGAAGATCCCCTGGAGGAGGGAATGGTTACCTACTGCAGTATTCTTGCCTGTAAAGTTCCATGGATATAG
>SJYW01051403.1:95621-114120 GCA_006410735.1 Raphicerus campestris | reverse complement strand
CTCTATCATTAATCATCAGAGAAATGAAAATCAAAATCACAATGAGACATCACCTCTCACCAGCTAATGAAAGGATCACAGAAATGTAGTGTAGTATATAAAAGTATATTATTCACTCATGAAAAAGCTTCAGATACTCTCTGCTGGTTGTCCTCAGATGTCCAAGAAAATTTTTCTGAGCCAGATTGTGCCTACCCAAAATTCAAATGTTGAAACCCTAACCACAGTATCTAAGAATGTGACTGCATTTGGAGATAAGGTCTTTAAAAGAGCTGATTAAGTTAAAATGAGACCATTAGGATGGGCACTAATCCAATCTGGCTGCTGTTGCTGTTGCTGCTAAGTCTCTTCAGTCATGTCCAACTCTGCACGACCCCATAGACGGCAGCCTACCAGGCTCCTCCGTCCCTGGGATTCTCCAGGCAAGAACACTGGAGTGGGTTGCCATTCCTTCTCCAAGGCATGAAAGTGAAAAGGGAAAATGAAGTCGCTCAGTTGTGCCCAACTCTTAGTGGACCCGTGGACTGCAGCCCACTAGGCTCCTCTATACATGGGATTTTCCAGGCAAGAGTACTAGAGTGGGGTGCCAGTGCCTTCTCCACCAATCTGGCTAGTGTCCTCATAAGAAGAGGAGATGAGAACAATGAAAGAGGCACCAGGAATGCAGGCACACAGAAAAAAGGCTATGTGGGGACACAGCAAGGAGTTGGCATTTGCAAGCCAAGGAGAGAAGCCCCAGGAGAAACCAAACTGCAGCACCTTGCTCTTAGACTTCCAGTCTCCGGTAATGTGGGGAATAAATTCTACTGCTTAAGTCATCCAGTCTGTGGTATTCTGTTATGGCAGCCCTAGAAAGCTAACACAGTAAAAATGGGAAAATACAGAGGAATTTCCTCCCCCCGCCTTTTTTATTTTTGGCAAAAACAACGGGACCCAGAGTGGTGGAGACCAAGTAGCACCAGAAGGTGGCACGAGGTAGTGATAAGGTAGCTGCATTCACCATAATAAACCACAGAAACAAAGCAGTGATCAGGCGATTCTTGCCCAGAGAATCATGGTGGCAAATCGATCATGGTATCCTTTGAAGAAAAATAGGTGGCACTCTAAAGTACCACTTGACCTACCTAAGTTGTAAAATTCTAGGTCAGCAAGGCAGAGATTGATTCAAGAAACTATAATAGGGATTTACTGCCTCTTACCCAGGTCTCAGAGCCCCTTGATTGACACAGAGGCTAGAGTCCCTTAAGAAAGGTCCCCGCAAGCCTAGCCACAAATAAATCTTCCTTCAGGACTTTAGTAAGGAGACTTATTTACTGGGGTAACTATGACTAAGGGAAATGAAAATATTCTGAAGTTTTGGGAGTTATTAAATACCAGCCTGGAACTGACAAAAATGCCACCAGAGTGCACAGGTCAAAGTGGAGCCTGTGAAAGTCAGTTGATCGTAGGGGAGTCTTGATTCACATCAGTCTCATAGTGGACCCAGCACAACTATCGATCCATTCTGTGGCTATTTCCCAAGTCAAGAATTTATAGGAGACTGTGTTGCTTTTTTATGATTGTATATTTTAAAAGTTTATTCATAAATTTCTGTCCTTTTATTTTGATTATATAACATAATTTGAGGCTGTGTTGCTGAGTGTGTTCATGTTTATTAGATAAGAGCTAGTATTTAGGAAGGACCAAGTAAAAGAAGGTGGTATCAGTGGTGAAGAATCCACCTGCCAATGCAAGAGACACAGGTTTGATCCCTGAGTCTGGAAGATCCCCTGGAGGAGGGAATGGTTACCTACTGCAGTATTCTTGCCTGTAAAGTTCCATGGATATAGGAGCTTGGCATGTTACAGTCCATGGTGTCACAAAGGCTGGACATGACTTGAGCACACATGCATACATATATATAAATAAAAGAAACCTTTAGAATACCTCTTCCCTATGCCCTGACTAAAATGGTACCTCATAGCAACCCATATCTTTGGGGGAATTGCAGAGATCAGTGCCGCTGCCAAAGAGCTGAAAGATCCCCATCTGAATTCACCTGCCTGTTTGAACAAATATTGCTGTAGTGTGGAACAAGCAATTGTGTTGTTATTTGCTTAATAACCAGAGCAGGCTGCTGCTGTGCAGGCTACCTTTCTTTGCTAATCACACAGACATAGGCCCAGGCCCTCACGGCTCTTTAGTAGATCATTTTTAAATTTTATGTTCATTAATTACTTGGCTGCACCAGGTATTAGCAGGGGCAATTGGAATCTTTTTATTAGTGACATGCAAACTCTTAACACTTAGTTGTGTCATGTGAGATCTAGTTCCCTGATCAGGGATCAAACCCAGGCCCCCCTGTTTTGGGAACATGGAGTCTTAGCCACTGGGCCACTGGGGAAGTTACTCACTACTTGTTATAAGGTTTCATCTGCACCTTGAGGATACCTGGAACTGCTCCCATCTTCTTTGAAGCTTGCTGGTGTATACGTTTTGGAGCCTGCTTCTCTCTTTCTAAGTCAGAACCTATTTGCTTTCCTTCTTTAAAGTTCCCCAAAGGTTATATTTTACTTTTAGTTTTCATGGCAATTATGGATTTATTAATTCTTGGTCAGTTCTGTGTACTTGCAATAGAAAGGTAAGGTGGAAACAAAAACTCTGTTTGTCCCTGACTGGGAAATTTCTCCCTCATTTTTTTCTTTATCTAATACATAGATTTACTAATTTAGGTCCCATGTGCATTGCACTATGAGTATTTTCTTCATAACATTAATTTTCAATGATAGAATAGCAAATATTTAAATATGCACACGAGTGCATTTAACTGTAACGTTGTCACTGGTAATTTAGATTGTATTTAAATCTTTACTATTTTAACGTTTCTAAAATGAACAATTTTCTTTAAAATGGTTTCTCACATTTATGATTATTTCTTTAGGATTCTTATAAGAGAAATCATTTTAGCAAACTCTCTGAATGTTTTAAGACTCTTGTTACATATTGCCAAATTGATTTCCATAAAGTGTGACTCCAGACTTCTGATTAGCTAGCTGTATATACAAACATCCGTCTACATTTCTTGCTAGCATTTGGGATTATGCTAGAATTAAAAAAAAAAATGAACCAGATGGAGTTTTAAAAATACATTCTTTATTCTTTTAAAGACTCTGTGATGAGCAGCTATTATCAAACAGACTGTGTTCTAAGTGTCGGGGATACAGTGAGGAACAAGGTAGACAATGTCTGTGTCCCTAAGCTTTCATAGAATTTGCTTTTTGGGTACAAAAGAGGGAGAGAAAGAGATACAGACAAAGAAAATAGTAAGTAAGTTAAGAATATAACTTAGGAATGATCCCACCATATGGAGAAAAATAAAGGGAGAAACGGAATGGAAGTGCAGTTGTCATTATTGCTACTCATCAAGTACTTTTAAACTTCTGATTCTCGAGGCCTGTACTTGGCTGGAGCCATCTGAACAGTTCTGCTCAGTAAGTTTTGAATCAAAGCGACCTGTATCACTTTCGAGCTAGAGCATACAATAGTCAACGAGAGCCACTTCTAGAAGAGGCTTCTGTTTCTCAGACAGAGTCACAGTTTTGTATTACCTTAGGTCTGGTCTAATTAGACCAAGAGTGCTAAGCAGAGCCTTCACCTGGACCATGAGTGACATACAGTAAGAATAAAAACTATCATGATTTTAAGCTTCTGAGTTTTTAGGGTTGTTTTAACATAATATATTTTGCTGCTTTTTAAAACTTGCATTTATTGACTATTACTGACAATGAGCTTTTTTTTTTATCAGTTACCAACCTGTGTTTCCTCTTCTAGAAATTGTCTGTTCACATCCTTTGCTCATTAATTTCTTTCTCACGGGCACTAGTATTTTTCTTATAAATATAACAGCAATTTATAGATCAAAGATTTCAACTCTTTGTGACATGTGTATACATAGTTTTCAAGTTTATTGCCTTTCAATTAATTTTGCTTAATTGCCATATTTTTATAATTGGGATTTTATAGTTCTGAAAATATTCTTAGCAATTCCCATTAATTTTGGACATATATAGTGACATGTATAATACATAGAGCTAGATTTGAAATCTAAGGTAAGACATTTCCAAAGGGACTAAAGTAATCAGAACCTTGTGAAAAGTAAACATGATGTGAAAGGCTCAGCTCTCATACAAACAAGAGAAAAGCACTCATTGATGGAAATGGACTCACTTGCAATCACTCAGCATGAGCCCAAAGCCTCAGAGAATTCTCTGTCAGTGGTAAGAGCCGTGATTTCATCTGTTTCCTAGCGCCCCTGAGATAAATCTGCTGACCATCAGCAGCTCAGCTGAATACAGTTTCTTTCTGTGGCTGTGCATTGATTTATATAATTTTTAAGGGATAACTTCCCTCTGCCTTCTGCCATTCCTAAATTTTGATGGAGGAAAAGTAATGGGCTTGAGTAGTTTTGTTGTGTGGCATCAAATTTTGTCTATGAAAAGAAATGAAATGAGACATTGTGATCAATATGTATTCTTGTTGCTTAGTCACTAAGGCGTATCTAACTTTTTGCAACCCCATGGACTGCAGCATGCCAGGCTTACCTGTCCTTCACTATCTCCCAGCGTTTGCTCAAACTCATGTCTATTGATGCCATCACATTGGTGATACCATCCAACTATCTCATCCTCTGTTGCCCCCTTCTCCCCCTGCCCTTAATCTTTCCCAGCATCAGGGTCTCTTCCAGTGAGCAGGCTCCTTGCATCAGGTGGCCAAAATAATGGGGGTTTCAGCTTCAGCATCAGCGCTTCCAATAAAAATTTAGGGTTGATTTCCTTTAGGAGTGACTGGTTTGATCTCCTAACTTGTTAGTGGGAAAGTAAATCCAAATTAATAGCTAAAAACTTAAATACAACCATACTACAAGCAAGGGAGATTATAGTGAAGTAGTTGTGTGTAGGTAATATAGAAACACAATACTATTTTATTCCCAGTTTTAAATATTGGTTTTATTTATTTATGTTAGTTTGCACAAAGTGATTCATCAAGCATGGAGTTAATTTTCTCATATTTGGCAATTGCTTAAAATACTTAAACATCTTACATCATTGTTCTTTGGCCCTGTGACAGGATTACTCACTACCACTTCATACCATGCTATTCTTAGTTTATAGTCAGGAAAGAAAATGAAGCCATCAAGCACATGATCTTCTCGAGGACAGCAGGGATTCTATCTGTGGTGTGCATGGATTCATGTGTCCCTTTCACCAGTCTATGAAGCAGTTCATGGGGTCGTTAGGAGTCGGACACGACTGAGCGACTTCACTTTTACTTTTCCCTTTCATGCATTGGAGAAGGAAATGGCAACCCACTCCGGTGTTCTTGCCTGGAGAATCCCAGGGATTGGGGAGCCTGGAGGGCTGCCATCTATGGGGTCGCACAGAGTCGGAAACGACTGAAGCGACTTAGCAGCAGCAGCAGCANAACTGAGCGACTTCACTTTCACTTTTCCCTTTCATGCATTGGAGAAGGAAGTGGCAACCCACTCCAGTGTTCTTGCCTGGAGAATCCCAGGGATTGTGGAGCCTGGAGGGCTGCCATCTATGGTGTCGCCCAGAGTCGGACACGACTGAAGCGACTTAGCAGCAGCAGCAGCATGAAGCATAAGTCCTTCACTCAAAGTAGGAGTTCAATACATGCTTATTAAATTAATAAGAAAACAATGTAAAGTGGAAATTTGATTTTGAGAATTTTTTCTAAGGATAAGAATGTCTCCAATGTATTTTGTCTTAGAATCACTAACCTCTACCTTGAATACCCTTCTAAATGGAAATGAAATCAATGAAACAAACATAATTCACTGGTAGTTCTTGAAGAGTCTCTGAACAAGAAACCACTNAGTGTTTGTATATATGTATGGATAGATAGACTCAGAGGGAGGAGGAGAGAACGAGCACAATAACAGCAGTCTCAGTGTGATAAACTGCTGCTAACAAGCCTCAGTGTGTCTTTCTATTTCCATATTAATGTAGAACTTGACATTTTCCAGGGGTCAGTGATGAAACCAATTCATTAAAATTCCTGAATAGCAATCTTTTTCTTAGAATCTCTTGGTTGAAAGGGTTCCCCTTTTATTCCGGTTTTACCTTTGTTCTATTCCTTTGTCATCCGTAAGCTGATACTTTTGTACATAATGTCCTGAAAAGCCACATCTACCAGCCTTCCTCTGTGTTGAGAGAGGACCAGGGCTTAAATAGCTGTGTGTACTGTTTTCTGCAGAAGAGGACATTGTTTTTAAGAATGTAGAAGACAAAAGGGATACGCACAACCTAAAATTGGCTCGTGAATCATTCCTTGTCTTCTGAGTGAAAGAGGCTGCATGGTTTGTTAGAGCTGTTTATATCAAGTCTCAGCCATAGATCAAACCCACCAAGCCCACATCTTTACTTTGCCATAGCTCAGTGCCCTCCACAAACAGGAGAATTAGAACTGTGCTACTACTAAGAGAAGTATGTGCTACTAGTAAGTGGGATTTATTTCAGATATGTATGGCTGGTTTGGATCAATATTTGAAAATCATCATAATCTACCAAATGAACAGGCTAAAGAAGAAAGTAGTCCTGTCCAGATGTGAGAGTTGGACCATAAAGAAGGCTGAGTGCCAAAGAATTGATGCCGTTGAGCTGTGGTGCTGGAGAAGACTCTTGAGAGTCCCTTGGTCTGCAAGGAGATCCAACCAGTCAATCCTAAAGAAAATCAATCCTGAACATTCATTGGAAGGACGATGCTGAAGCTAAAGCTCCAATAATTTGGCCACTTGATATGAAAAGCTGAGTGATTGGAAAAGACCCTGATGCTGGGCAAGATTGAAGGCAGAAAGGGCCGACGGAAGACAAGATGGTTGGATGGCATCACTGTCTCTATGAACATGAGTTTAGCAAGCTTTGGGAGATGGTGATGGACAGGGAAGCCTGACATGCTGTAGTCCATGGGGTCATAAAGAGTTAGACATGACCGAGCAACTGAACGACAACAAAGAAGTCATAGATCATATCAATTTAGAGCATCTGACAACATGCAACACATTCATGATAAAAATCTCCTAGCAAACTAAGAATATCAGGGCACCTCCTCAAACTGACACAATTTATAGACTCAGTGTTTTCTGCCCAAGATTGGGAAGAGAACAAGGGTGTTTTATCTTACTACTCTTAGTCAACATCATACTGGAAGTCACAGATGGAGTAGCAAGACACATGCACACACACAAAGTATGAAGAGAAGGAGGAGGAAGAAAAGAAGAAAAAGAAATAAGATATAGATTGGCAGGGAAGAAGCAACACAAGAAAATAAACCATCATTATCTGCACATGACATTATGATTGTCTATGTAGAAAAATCTTGAATAATCTATTTAAAAACTTTTAGGATGGGAACACATGTACATCTGTGGCAGATTCGTGTCAATATATGGCAAAACCAATACAATATTGTAAAGTAATTAGCTTCCAATTAAAATAAATAAATTTATGTAAAAAATAAAAACTTCTAAAACAAATAAGTAATTATAGCAAGGTCACAGTAATTATAGCACATAATTAATACAAGGTC
Organism: Raphicerus campestris; assembly: GCA_006410735.1. Lineage (NCBI taxonomy): Eukaryota > Metazoa > Chordata > Mammalia > Artiodactyla > Bovidae > Raphicerus > Raphicerus campestris. Next base: position 106,533 of record SJYW01051403.1, on the reverse strand, counting down.
TATATACAAGTGTCAATTGCTTTTCATTATGCTAGCACTAAAATATTGGAATTAAAAAATACTATTTACAGTAATACCTAAAAATGAAATATTTAGCTAACATAATACATATAGAATTTGTTTTCAGACAAGCAATTTGTTTACAATACTCTAAGGAAAGAAATCATAAAAGATCTAATTAAATGGAGAGATATACTGTCTTGATGACTCAATACCATAAACAGGACTGTTATTTCCAACTTGATTTATTGATTCAGTGTACTCCTAAACAAAATCCTGGCAGGCTATTTTGTGACTATTAGCAAACTGATTCTAAAGTGGATATGGAAAAGAAAGAGATCTGGAACAGTCAAGACAATGTGTAGTCACACAGAGGTCTTCACATGAATGTTTATAGCAATTTTATTCATAATTGTTAAAAACGAAAGGAGAAGGGGCAGAGGTTGAGATGGTTAGATAGTATCACCAACTCAATGGACGTGAATTTGAGCAAACTCTGGGGGACAGTAAAGGACAAAGGGGCCTGGCATGCTGTCATCTGTGGGGTTGTTAAGAATTGGACATGACTTAGCAACTGAACGACAAACAGAACCAGCATATCCTTCAGTACGTAAATGGAAAAACAAACTGTGGTACATCCATACAGTGGAACACAACTCAGCAATATAAAGGAATGAGGTATCAAATATCAGTCATCAAGAGACTGGATTACCAAATTATGTTATATTCGTGCAGTGTAAGACACTGATCAATAAAATGGATGGGTATATGGGAATTCTCTGTACTATCTTCTCATTATTTTGCTTTGCTTTTAGCTTAATATATGAGGGTTTATTGTTATTATTTTTAACTTATTTTTGATTGGCAGAAAATTACTTTACAATGTTGTGTTGGTTTCTGGTGTACAACAATGCAATCAGTCATAATAATACATCTATCACCTCCCTCTGGAGCCTCCCTCCTCTCCCTGTCTCTCCCTGCCACCTCAGGTCATCACAGAGTGCCAGGCTGAGCTCCCTGTGTTATGGAGCAGCTTCCCACCAGTTATCTATTTTACACATGGTAATGGGCTTTCCTGGTGGCTCAGCTGGTAACGAATCTGCCTGAAAATGCAGGAGACTTGGGTTCGATCCCTGGGTTGGGAAGATCCCCTAGAGATGCGAACAGCTACCCACTCCAGTATTCTGGCCTGGAGAATTCCATGGACTGTGTAGTCCATGGGGTTGGAAAGAGTCAGACACGACTGAGTGACTTTCACTTTTGGTGATCTACTTTCTCTATTCGTCCCACTCTCTCCTTCCCCTACTGTGTCCACAAGTTCATTCTCCACATCTGAATCTGCGTTCTTTCCCTGTAAATAGGTTAATTCTCATTTTTTTCTGTAAGTCTAAAACAGTTTTACAATATTATAATTAGCCTCCAATTAAAATAAATAAATTTATATTAAAAAATCAACTATTTTGAGTTAGAAAAATCAATAAACCATTCACTAAGCACACACACACACACAAAAAAAAAACCTATTCTAAATAATGATGAATTCTATTTGAAAATTTAAAAATAAATGGATGATTTCAGTTAGTGATACAGATAATAAAGAACATTAAATAAGGTAATGCAGCAAGATATCCTGGGATGGGAGGGTGGCTAGGAAAGGTGCTTAGCAAAGAAAAGAAAAGTTAATTACTGTTATACTCAACAAAATGGAAGAATCTCAAAATCATGGATGAAAGTACTCAGTTTATATATGGCCAGGAAAGTCTAAAACAATCAACACTGAAATGCCACAGAGATTAAAGTTATCTGACAAAGACTTTAAAGTAGCTATTACATAAATGCTTCAACACTCTTGAAACATATGAAAAAAATAGAAAGACCAAAAGATACAAAAAATAATTTAATGAAAATTTTAGAACTGAAAAAGATATAGTAACAAATACAAACTTATTTGATATACTCAATAGCAGAATGAAAATGACAAAGATGTCAGTGATCTTGAGGACAGTAAAATAATCTAATCTGAACAACATAGTCCTTTGGGAAATAGCAACAGGTGTAACATTCATGAGATTGGAATCCTAGAAGGAAATGAGAAATATTTTATTGCTGGAAAAAATATATTTGAAGAAATAATGGCTGAAAATTTCCAAATTTGAAGAAAGACATACATCTACAGGTTAAGAAACTGAATAGCGTAATCTACAAAAATGCACACCTAGACAAATTACAACCAAACTGCTAAAAACTAAAGATAACAAAAACATTGAAAGCAGCTAGAGAAAAAGTGATAGATTACTTATAGGCACAACCAGCAATTTAAATGATTACAACCTTCTTCTTGGAAAGCAGGGAAGCTGGAAGAAAGTGTTACAGACATTTTTAAAACCCTGAAAGAAAAGAACAGTTAAGCTAGAACTTTATATTTAGTGAAAATATTCTTTAGGGATTGAGAGAAAATAAAGACATTCTCAGATGAAGAGAAGCTAATAGAATTTGTTGCCTGCTGACCTGCTTTAAAAATTGCTAAGAAAGTTATTCAGATGGAAGGGATATGATACCAGAAAAAGCTTGGAACATCAGGAATGAATAAAGAACAATAGAAATGGAAATATTTAGGTTAACATAATAGATCATTTTTCTTTAAGTTCTTTAAAATATATGTGGTTATTAAAAGCATAATCATATATCCAGGGGGACTGACTGGAATATATATATTTATGATTATTGAAAGCAAAATTGAAAACATGGTTTGTTTTTTTAAATATATGTAGGTGCAATCTATAAAACAACTATAACAAAAGGTGGAGAGTAAAAGGATATTTCTATATTAATATATATATTGATAGTGATAAATGTTTCTACATTCCATACAAAGTGTTAGAATACTGATTCTAAGTTTATTGTAAAAAATTAATCCCAGAGGGACCACCAAAGAGAAGTATGCACAGAGATACAGTTAGAGTTGCAATAGATAAAATGAATTCTAATAAATGTTACAATAAACTAGTAGGATGTAAGAAAAACAATGAAGAGTAGAGGAAATAGGCAAGAACAAACAACAGAATGGTAGCCCTAGTCCAAACATATCAATAANCCCAGAGGGACCACCAGAGAGAAGTATGCACAGAGATACAGTTAGAGTTGCAATAGATAAAATGAATTATAATATGTTACAATAAACTAGTAGGATGTAAGGAAAACAATGAGGAGTAGAGGAAATAGGCAAGAACAAACAACAAAATGGTAGCCCTAGTCCAAACATATCAATAATCATATGAAATAGAAATAGTAAAAACACACTAGGAGTTGTCAGGATTGATATAAATAAAAAAGCAATCAAAACATATGTTGTGTACAGGAAACTCATTTATAATATAATGACACATAAAAATAAAAAGATGTGTCAAGAAAATCCTAATCTTAAGAAAGCTGATGTACTTATATTATTTTTATTATCGATTTCAGAAAAAAAGAAAATTACTAGAGTTAAAGCAGGGCATTTAATGATAAAGGGATCAGTTCACCAAGAAGACATAATCCTAAATGTGTATACAACTAACAACATAGAGTAAAAATACCTGAAGCAAAAACTGACATAACTGGAAGGAGATATGGGCAAATCCTTAATCATGTTTTTGTACTTTGCTACTCTCTCTCCAAGTGGCAGATAGACCTAACAGACAGAAAATTAGGAATGATATAAGAGAANATTGCCATAAAAAGAAAAAAATCCTCTTTGAGGAAGTGTATTTGCAAATTCTTTCTAGTTTCCCATTCCATGCATGTGGGGTGAATATAAGTCCATGCCGTTCATTTTCAATAACAAATTATATTAGTTAAAAAAAATGTATGAGTTAAAGAATCTGTACTGTTAGTTTTTTTTTTTTTTCATGTAGTCTATTTTATCTTACTTTTTCTCTCTGTCTGCTCCAGGTCATTCTGAAATTTATCTGTCTTTCACGTTTGCTGAGAAAGAAAAAAAATGCATGGACTCATAAAGTCTTTCAAAACTATGCATAAATTTTATATTTTCTATGAACCAACACCTACAACTTATAAAAGAAAATCATAGACTTCAAGAACATGGCATGCAATGTCAGAAACGAAATTTAAAAATATTTTTTTTTCACCTGATGCATGCTGAACTAGTCCAATCTGTTTATTGCCTACAAAACTTCTTGAAAAGGGGGAAAAAACTAAATTCTGCTTGAAGAGATGCATGCACTTAGTTGTATATATGATATAATCCAATGGGAAGTACCCAAAGAGCTTCTCAAGAAAGTTCCTTTAAATGTTAGAAACTCCTTTGTTCTCATTTTCCAGATTATGTCTTTAAAAGTCTTTATTCCTGGAAATGAACCATGGGTTTAATTTAGAAGTCTCTGTTCAGATTGTTCAATTAATGAACTAATTGCTTACATTTACTGGAGTAGGAAATGGTAACCCCTTCCAGTATTCTTGGAAAACTCCATGGACAGAGGAGCCTGGCAGGGTACAGCCCATTGGGTTGCAAAGAGTCAGATAGGACTCTTTGTGCATTTTATGTGTGTGTATGTGTTTGTGAAAAGAGAGAGAGAGAGCGAGCGAGAGAGAGAGAGAGAGAGAGAGAGAGAGAGAGAGAAAANAGGAGCCTGGCAGGGTACAGCCCATTGGGTTGCAAAGAGTCAGATAGGACTCTTTGTGCATTTTATGTGTGTGTATGTGTTTGTGAAAAGAGAGAGAGAGAGAGAGAAAATGAATGAGATACTCATATGATAAGGGAACTGCAACTACCTGACTTTACTGCAAAAATGGAAAAGTAGTCTTTGGTTTCCTCTCTTCTATTTGCTAACAGCCCATGTTTTTTCTACATTCAAAGTAAGGTACTTACCTTCTCATTACCTTGACATATTTTTTTCCAAGTCAATTCAATGAAAAACAAATGACAACAAATCAAAAACAGAAGAAGGAAGAAAAGGGGGAAGGAAGGGAAATAGACAGAGGAAAAAGAAGAAATTCTTAGAAATACATCCTTAAGTGGATTTTCTTGTCTTCGTAATTTCTGTCATCTATAAGGGCTTGGTATAAGTGCCTTTCAAACTGAACCCCCGAAGAAGCAGGCATTCTCAGATATTCACATTGTATGGAATGTTCTATTTTATTATAAAACTTATCAGACTGAAAATGGGGACAAGGAACACTCGATACTACGCTTTTTGAATTTGGTGACATTTTATGGAAAAGAAGTTAAATCTTTACAGTTAACCAGAAAAATGACAAGTATATGACAATTCTGAGATGAGATTTCTACTGCTTTTTAGAACAAAAACTATGAAAAGCATTTCGATTCTATCTTACTTTTCCCACTGATACTTTTCCAAAATATCTGCTGTCTTGATTGATATATGTGACCTCAGCTATCTAAGTAGCCAATTACATGGGGCACGTCTACTATTACTGTTAGAAATCTGTACACTTTACTTTAAAATGGCATTTGGGTTACCATTCAAAAGAGCTCTAAAAGCCAGAAAACGTTTCCAGTAAATCTCTCTTAAGCTTCTCTATGGGTAACTTTCTAAGCTGGATTTTTTTTGGCCCAGACTAGGGATAAAATTCTTTAGTTATTTCTAACCTGTCTGTCTGCTTGTCAATCAGGATATAATATTCCTAAATTCAAAACACAAAACCCACAGTTTTACTTTGTGATATGGGTGGTTAATCATATTTCAAAGAACATAATACAAATTCAATAGTGGGAAAAGGAGAATAAATTTAACTACAGGAGGATAACTTCTTAAATACATAAACAGTAGGAGTTATTTTTAAGTGTAAGTCTCTTTATTCTATCATTCATATGTGGCTAATGAGATGGCTTACCTGTGTGTGCTCAGTTGTGTCCAGCTCTTCGTGACCCCATAGACTGTAGCCCACCAGACTCCTCTGTCCATAGGATTTTCCAGGCAAGAATACTGAAGTGGGTTGCCATTTCCTACCTCAGGGGATCTTCCTGACCTGACCTAAGGATTGAATCCATGCCTCTTGCACAACCTGCATTGGCAGGCAGATTCCTTTCCACTAGCTCCACCTGGGAAGCCCAATGAGATACCTTATATTAGCCATATATATATTAAGTAGTTTAAGATACTAACAATGTCATGCCTGAACCAAATGGGGGGAAAAAAGGGCTCCCCTGTATGCACTTATCCAAATATCCTCTCATATTTTGAACCAAGTGGTAAAAATTAATAAATATTTCCAATAAAACTAAAACTATATATCTAAACCCAATATTTGCCCAGTTTGTTTGCAAATCATTGTCAAGCCTCTTAAATCCTCCTCAGGAGAGTCTGAAGGGACACTGAAGATGGAGGGGTTCAGGGCCCAGGAAAATATTCTCTTGTTACATAGTGATGCTGGGTCAGAAAACAAGCAACAACAATGCAGTGTATTAAAAGTTTTGATATTTGGTTTCTCTTGGATTTTTTTTTTTTGCATTATTTTTGATTCTTTGAAATACTGTGTTAGGTATTATCTATCGTGATTACTGTTTTTTATTTTTTTTAATCACACCCTTAATTTCTTTCCTGAAATAAATGCCTCATTCACTTTACCTTCATTCCAGCTCCCCAAAATGCTAAAGCTTAAGCAATAATTGCATCCCTAAAAAGCCTTAAAGAATTTGATTAAATAGAAGAGCTAACAGACAAGATAGAAATATTTAGGGGCCAACACCCATCGCTGTTGTTGGTACAACAGGGCCATCTTCTCACTGGTGATTTAACCAGGAGAGTTTTTAAAATCCTTTAGCAGATAGAGGACTGCCATTAATTTGTCAATCAGTCCCCACACACTCCCCAAAGTCCTGAATTTCGGCATTCAGTTTTCTGCAGCTAAAGGAAACTTGGCTGTAAAGGAGCATTGCTCTGCCATGAGATCCTGCACTTAAATATTTTCTAAAGTTAACTGACTGATGAGAATGCTTAGTCTCATCCTCTATGGATCCCCATGATAAAAGATTCAATTTAATCTTGCCTAAAGGATAGAGGCTGTTTGTTTAACTCTCTTTTCTCAAGTGGGAGGAATTAAAGCTTTAATCTCAATGCAGAACCAAATTAGCAGGAATGCATCCCCAAATTCAGTCCCTTATTCGCTCCGATAGCTCCCCGAGCAGAGTCACTTGTCCTCTAAGTCATCTCACTGCTCCCCTCTTGCATTGTGTGTTCAAATAAACCTGCAAAGGGGCAAGAGGGATGCTGGTATCTTTTCCTCTGATAATGGATAATTGAGCTCAATATCATTTTATCACCAGCCTCTGTGATTTCCAAATAGCCTTAACAGGTTGCACTGTATAAAATCAAGCTAGGGAATGATTCTTTTGAAAATTAGCATGTTCAATCAAAATCCAGCCGGCTTTCCTTTTTCAAAGCATCTGTTGTCATTTCAAATTCATGAACCACTTTAGCACTGTCTATGACATCAATTGGCTTTTGAGCTATAAGTTCCTAGTATATTCAGCAATGTATTTTCTACTGAATGTTAGTAAAAGGCAGTAACGGTCTTTGATGGCTTATCAAAGTGTTTTAATTAAGCTTTTTTTTCAGGATCACTTTTTTTGTGGTAAGCTTTGACGTTTCAGCCTATAGACATGGGGTAATATATTCCGTAACAACTTACAGAAAAACTCAAACAAACTTTTTGGCCAATGCATAGTTAGGTAGGTATAAGCCTTACAACTTTGTTCTGCCCTCCAATTAACAAGTTAGCCTTAAGGTTTAAGAAGATTATGGAGTAAAGGCCCAAAGTCTTGGCCAGTTGTGTCTGTGTATGCTCCTTAACAGATCCAAGTTTTGCAGTTAAAATTCATGGGTAGGAATTCTTCCTATGTAAATAGTCAGTTAAGAAATTAAAAATTGATTTAAATTATAGAAGTAATATATTTTTGCTCTTTTAGTTTATAAGTTTTCTTTTTTACCTAGAAAGGGAATACCTCCTATAAAATAGATGAGGGCCTCTCACACTGTAGAATATTTAACAAATATCACATCTGATTGTTAAAAATACAGACTTTCCAGCCTCATCCCTCAGAGCTTTTGATTCTTTTTCAGTAGACTTAGATTCAACCTTGGAACAGGCATCTTAGCTGATTATGATACAATTAATCCAAGGATTTCAATTCAAAAATAACTTATACCCATTTTGATAATGACATTTAGCATACAGAAGAACTCAGCAACATAGTAAGTCTTTTTTCTGCCTTTTCTTTATTTCAGTTTTTAATTGTGCTACCTTTAAGGTAACTAAATGCTAAAATGAATAAGCCTAGAATTCTAATCTGAAATTATTCATAGAAATTATTCTTTTTTTTTTCACGGAAAGAAACACATTTTAATTTATTTATTTATTTTTGCAAAGACTAAGTTTGATTTGACTTTTTCTTGTGGAAATATTTTGCTTTACAGTCTTCAAGTTACAAATGAATGTCAAGGGGAAAATAAAATGCAAGTGTTTCAAAAAATTATTTCCAGCAACTGTCTTTCTAGAATGTATCTATTCCCAAGAGTGAACAATACCTATAGTAGAAAATCAATTTTTATTCTTACAGAGATAAGTGTAATTTGGTAAATGCTCATAAAACCTGAGACTGGAATAAATTAAGCTTAAAGAAATTGAGTTATAGTCAGAAAAGGATTTAGTTAATTCTTTAAAAGATATGCTTAAAAAATAAACTGATTCTGTATTTTTTTCCAATCATGCTATATGTAATTAATATGAAACCCCTTTGTGACATAATTAAAAATGAGAATTGCTGATTTAAATAAAAACAATATTTAACAAATAAATAAAATAAAATTTAATTTGAAATACATACGCATTTACCTTGGTCTCAAGATGTCAGGAAAGAATACATTTTGCTACAGTATTTAGTGTTGATATTTCTTCCAACTTTTTTCAGTAAGTAAAGAACCATGTTTTCTGTGTTAGGGAAAATTATGTTTTTGTATTAATGCATGTAAAATACTCCCATATTATCAATATAATCTGTCTATGTTATATGGTCTAATCAAGAAATCTCTGCCTGGAAGTGACCATTATCATATTTATTGTCAACACAGTGTCCCCTTGTACCTGCCTTATGGGTGATTTCTGTTGATTTTGAAGTATCTTTATAAAGCATTGTTGACCAAGTCAATATGTGGTATATTTTAAACATGGCTACAGATTTTCAGTCCTGCTCAGGATTTACAACTTTGGAATCCTGGGCCTAACAAAGGAGACCATATTATGTGTGAAGTTTAGGTAGATATGCTTTGGGATGCCAGCTTGCTTTTGTATGTTTGTTTTTAAGGGGAAAATATACATGCCACTAGAAATAACAAATATTTCATGTTATAAATGATTTAATCTGAGTTAGGATTTACGATGTTTCTTTTTTCTCAAGAGCAGTTTTCCATAGGTGAGTTGAAAAACCATTTAAAATTGACATCTCTTGTGAGATTTGTCTATATACATGTGTGTGTCTGTATGTGCATGAGTGGGCAAGTGTAGATTTGGAAACGACCTGCCAAAAAGAATGGGTAGTCTGGAGAACATTATCATGTTACATTTTATTACTAAATAATTTAGTGTGGGGTTTGCAGTGAATGTTATGTGGGTGTGTGCTGTCACCAAAGTCATGTCTGACTCTTTGCAATCCTATGGATGGTAGTCTACCAGGCTCCTCTGTCCATGGGATTCTCCAGGCAAGAATATCGGAGTGGGTTGCCATGCCCTCCTCCAGGGGACCTTCCTGACCCAGGGATTGAACCAGCATCTCTTAAGTCTCCTACATTGACAGTCAGATTCTTCACCACTAGCACCACCTGAAAAGCCTGAATATTATGTGCACTTTTTGCTTATTATGAGACTGACATTTAGAAGCATCCTATCTAAAAAGCATAATGTTTGACAATTGACTTGGTTAACACCCTGTCACTGACTTGTAATGCAGACAAATTATTTTAATAACATACTTTTATAGGCAGAGAGACACTCTATCTCCCTCCTGTGAGGGGTAGTGGCGTTCTGTCTGATTCACCTGCAAACTGCGTTTTCCCCCAGTGAGCATGCTATGTCCATAGATCATTGAGTGAACTCACTAGTAACAAGCTCTTTCTGCCATCACTTGGGAGTATAAATGCCTGTTGTATAACTGAAAAATTTAATTTTTGATGCCACTAGCCATTTCCTATTTCTTTATTTCATTTCAGCAAAATTGACAAATACAACACAGAGTTTCTTTCTTCCAGTAAAGTGTATATAGAGAGAAATAAAAATAATATTTTTAGATTTTATTTGTGTTTTTTAACAGGCTTTCCTGGTGGCTCAGTTGTAAAGAATCCTCCTGCAATGCAGGAGATGTGGCAGAAGTCACAGCTTTCATCCCTGGGTTGAGAAGATCCTCTGGAGAAGGAAATGGCATCCTTCTTCAGTATTCTTGCCTGGGAAATTCCGTGGACGGGGGAGCCTACAGTGGGGTTGCAAAAAGAGTCAGACATAATGTAGTGACTAAGCAACAACAACAAATTTATCTTTTTTGTATTTTTATTTAAAATGATTCTAAAACATTCTGCAGTAAGAAAGAAGAGATGTGTATAAGAGACAGCTCTTAAGTCTCTCAAGAAAACTCTTACTTTGATGGAAAAAAGTCTTTGCTATTTCTAATTCTCTGTAATCTCCCTAACGAGTCTCCAGCTCCAAGAATGCGAGAAACATTAACTAGAAATTCAATAATATTGCATTTATGTGTGTTGATGATTCAAGCTTTTCATTCATAGAGGTGATATAAATGAATAAAATAGAGAGCTGATTTAAAGAAAAATATTGAGTTTAGATAAATTGATGTGACAAAAATGAAAAAGGCTGAGCCAGAATTACTGGCTGGATAATGGAACAA
>SJYW01051403.1:70520-94024 GCA_006410735.1 Raphicerus campestris | reverse complement strand
GGTGTGTATGCCCAGCAGTGGAATTGCTGGGTCATAGGGCAGTTCTATTTGCAATTTTTTAAGGAATCGAGGGTTCCTTTTTCTCCACATCCTCTCCAGCACTTATTGCTTGTAGATTTTTGGATCTAAGTGCTGGAGAGGATGTGGAGAAAAAGGAACCCTCTTACACTGTTGGTGGGAATGCAAACTAGTACAGCCACTAATTGTGCTACCTTTAAGGAAACTAAATGCTAAAATGAATAAGCCTAGAATTCTAATCTGAAATTATTCATAGAAATTATTCTTTTTTTTTTCACGGAAAGAAACACATTTTAATTTATTTATTTATTTTTACAAAGACTAAGTTTGATTTGACTTTTTCTTGTGGAAATATTTTGCTTTACAGTCTTCAAGTTACAAATGAATGTCAAGGGGAAAATAAAATGCAAGTGTTTCAAAAAATTATTTCCAGCAACTGTCTTTCTAGAATGTATCTATTCCCAAGAGTGAACAATACCTATAGTAGAAAATCAATTTTTATTCTTACAGAGATAAGTGTAATTTGGTAAATGCTCATAAAACCTGAGACTGGAATAAATTAAGCTTAAAGAAATTGAGTTATAGTCAGAAAAGGATTTAGTTAATTCTTTAAAAGACATGCTTAAAAAATAAACTGATTCTGTATTTTTTTCCAATCATGCTATATGTAATTAATATGAAACCCCTTTGTGACATAATTAAAAATGAGAATTGCTGATTTAAATAAAAACAATATTTAACAAATAAATAAAATAAAATTTAATTTGAAATACATACGCATTTACCTTGGTCTCAAGATGTCAGGAAAGAATACATTTTGCTACAGTATTTAGTGTTGATATTTCTTCCAACTTTTTTCAGTAAGTAAAGAACCATGTTTTCTGTGTTAGGGAAAATTATGTTTTTGTATTAATGCATGTAAAATACTCCCATATTATCAATATAATCTGTCTATGTTATATGGTCTAATCAAGAAATCTCTGCCTGGAAGTGACCATTATCATATTTATTGTCAACACAGTGTCCCCTTGTACCTGCCTTATGGGTGATTTCTGTTGATTTTGAAGTATCTTTATAAAGCATTGTTGACCAAGTCAATATGTGGTATATTTTAAACATGGCTACAGATTTTCAGTCCTGCTCAGGATTTACAACTTTGGAATCCTGGGCCTAACAAAGGAGACCATATTATGTGTGAAGTTTAGGTAGATATGCTTTGGGATGCCAGCTTGCTTTTGTATGTTTGTTTTTAAGGGGAAAATATACATGCCACTAGAAAAAACAAATATTTCATGTTATAAATGATTTAATCTGAGTTAGGATTTACGATGTTTCTTTTTTCTCAAGAGCAGTTTTCCATAGGTGAGTTGAAAAACCATTTAAAATTGACATCTCTTGTGAGATTTGTCTATATACATGTGTGTGTCTGTATGTGCATGAGTGGGCAAGTGTAGATTTGGAAACGACCTGCCAAAAAGAATGGGTAGTCTGGAGAACATTATCATGTTACATTTTATTACTAAATAATTTAGTGTGGGGTTTGCAGTGAATGTTATGTGGGTGTGTGCTGTCACCAAAGTCATGTCTGACTCTTTGCAATCCTATGGATGGTAGTCTACCAGGCTCCTCTGTCCATGGGATTCTCCAGGCAAGAATATCGGAGTGGGTTGCCATGCCCTCCTCCAGGGGACCTTCCTGACCCAGGGATTGAACCAGCATCTCTTAAGTCTCCTACATTGACAGTCAGATTCTTCACCACTAGCACCACCTGAAAAGCCTGAATATTATGTGCACTTTTTGCTTATTATGAGACTGACATTTAGAAGCATCCTATCTAAAAAGCATAATGTTTGACAATTGACTTGGTTAACACCCTGTCACTGACTTGTAATGCAGACAAATTATTTTAATAACATACTTTTATAGGCAGAGAGACACTCTATCTCCCTCCTGTGAGGGGTAGTGGCGTTCTGTCTGATTCACCTGCAAACTGCGTTTTCCCCCAGTGAGCATGCTATGTCCATAGATCATTGAGTGAACTCACTAGTAACAAGCTCTTTCTGCCATCACTTGGGAGTATAAATGCCTGTTGTATAACTGAAAAATTTAATTTTTGATGCCACTAGCCATTTCCTATTTCTTTATTTCATTTCAGCAAAATTGACAAATACAACACAGAGTTTCTTTCTTCCAGTAAAGTGTATATAGAGAGAAATAAAAATAATATTTTTAGATTTTATTTGTGTTTTTTAACAGGCTTTCCTGGTGGCTCAGTTGTAAAGAATCCTCCTGCAATGCAGGAGATGTGGCAGGAGTCACAGCTTTCATCCCTGGGTTGAGAAGATCCTCTGGAGAAGGAAATAGCATCCTTCTTCAGTATTCTTGCCTGGGAAATTCCATGGACGGGGGAGCCTACAGTGGGGTTGCAAAAAGAGTGAGACATAATGTAGTGACTAAGCAACAACAACAAATTTATCTTTTTTTGTATTTTTATTTAAAATGATTCTAAAACATTCTGCAGTAAGAAAGAAGGATCATTGTTGACAAAGATGGGCAATGACATTGAAGGCCCAGAGGAGTGAGATAAAAGATTACTAAGGTGAGGAACATCTACTTCTGCTTTATTGTTTATTTAAGTAAGATGTGTATAAGAGACAGACACCCATCGCTGTTGTTGGTACAACAGGGCCATCTTCTCACTGGTGATTTAACCAGGAGAGTTTTTAAAATCCTTTAGCAGATAGAGGACTGCCATTAATTTGTCAATCAGTCCCCACACACTCCCCAAAGTCCTGAATTTCGGCATTCAGTTTTCTGCAGCTAAAGGAAACTTGGCTGTAAAGGAGCATTGCTCTGCCATGAGATCCTGCACTTAAATATTTTCTANAAAAACCTGTATGTATGTCAGGAAGCAACAGTTAGAACTGGATATGGAACAACTGACTGGTTCCAATTTGGAAAAGGAGTACATTAAGGCTGTGTATTGTCACCCTGCTTATTTTACTTATATCATGTGAAATGCAGGGCTGGATGGAGCACAAACTGGAATCAAGATTGCCAGAAGAAATATCAATAACCTCAGATATGCAGATGACACCACCCTTATGGCAGAAAATGAAGAACTAAAGGGACTCTTGATGAAAGGTTAAGAGAAGAGTGAAAAAGTTGGCTTAAAACTCAACATTCAGAAAACTAATATCATGGCATCTGGTCCCATCACTTCATGGCAAATAGACGGGAAAATGATGGAACAGTGACAGACTATTTTGGGGGGCTCAAAAATCACTGCAGATGGTGATTACAGCCATGAAATTAAAAGACACTTGCTCCTTGCAAGAAAAGCTATGACCAAACTAGACAACATATTAAAAAGCAGAGATGTTAGTTTGTCAATAAAGGTCCGTCTAGTCAAAGCTATGGTTTTTCCAGTAGTCATTATGGATGTGAGAGTTGGACTGTAAAGAAAGCCGAGTGCTGAAGAATTGATGCTTTTGAACTGTGATGTTGGAAAAGACTCTTGAGAGTCCGTTGGACTGCAAGGAGATCCAACCAGTCTATCCTAAAGGAAATCAGTCCTGAATATTCACTGGAAGGACTGATGCTGAGGCTGAAACTCCCAATACTTTGGCCACCTGATGGGAAGAACTCACTCATTTGAAAAGACCCTGATGCTGGGATATATTGAAGGCAGGAGGAGNCAGAAATACATCCATCTGCTTTGCTAAATTCCAGGAGAAAAAGATCACTCATATTAAATGAGTGAGAGGAGTGATCCAGGGGTTAGTTCTGGACACGGTGCCAAGTGTTCTCTTTGCATCTTCATTTTTGGCAAAAGTCATCTGTGGTTAAGAAGTGGTTGCCTCACTTTATAGATAAGAAATCTGAGGTGTAGAATGGTGAATACCTTGATGAAAGATACACAGCTAATATGATATTGATCAGTTTTCCTAACTTGAAGATCTTGCCTTTCTCTCTACCTCTGCTTCTTCTCTAAAATGCAACGTATGTTGATTTTTCTATCTGTTCCACTGAATTTCTCATAAGGCACTGCCTAGTCTCCACATAATGAGCATGTACAGCTTTTATAACGTAGCCACACAATCTATAATACAATATTTTAAATGATAGTGGCATTATTTCCTAATGCCTTATTAAGTGAGCCAAAATGACTATTTTAAGGGCAAATAATGTTTTCTATTAGTAATCAGCATATTTATAATTTTCAGTCAATGCATGTTTTCAATTTCACAACATGTGATTCTCAACTAACAATATCAAGACAGGGATATTTGTCTTTGTNGTGAGCCAAAATGACTATTTTAAGGGCAAATAATGTTTTCTATTAGTAATCAGCATATTTATAATTTTCAGTCAATGCATGTTTTCAATTTCACAACATGTGATTCTCAACTAACAATTTCAAGACAGGGATATTTGTCTTTGTCTCCTTCTTAATGAACTGAATTTTTCTAAAAAAAATTATAATGTAATTGCGTTGCTAAGATGGATAAAATTGTTTTCTTTGCAGGAAATATTCTTACCATCCTAAAAGATTGGAATTAGTTCAGGGTCACCCACAAGAGTAATTAAGTTTAGTTTGGTCAGACTTTGGTAACTGGTTCTCCTCAAGCATAACAATTCCACTGAAGATTCTTTTCCCTTTTATTTCCTGTACCTTGCACTTATTGTGTCCATAATAATCATTCTCTAATAATTGTAAGATTTTTAAAGTAGGTTGTGAGCTCCTTGAAGGCAAAGTCTTTTCTTTTATCCCCATGTGTATTCCCATGTTATGGGAATATAGTAGTATTCTGTTCTTCAGGTTAGCAGTTAACAGGTACATTTTAAAGGACTTTAGCAGGGATATTTACCCATCCCCTCTCCTCGTAAAATCTTTTGTAGTCATAACAATGCAGTAGAATGAATGTTTCATCTGTCCCAAATTAATATGCTTACAACCTCATCCCAGAAAACTGTTGTATTTTTACTTCCCAGTTGATGATATTGGCCTGGCAAAAAAGTTTGTTCAAGTTTTTACCTAACATCTTATGGAAAAATCTGAATGGACTTTCTGGCCAATTCAATATTTTTGTTATAGCAGCATGAATGGACTAAGACAGGTGGAAACCATAATATAGAAATAACAAAGCTTGATAGCATCTAGAACATTCTTCAGCTCTCTGCCTTTGAGCCTATTCTCCATACATCCCCAGCTCCCTTTCAGAAGAACCAAGGGAAACAAAGTAGCTTGAAATGTAAATTACTCCTCTAGAGCTTGAAATTACGATAAGAAAAAAAGTGTCTGGGAAAGCTTCAAGTTATTGCATAGATAATTTGTAGACGAATTAACAAAGTTTGTAAATGGTTCAGTGGCAAGAGTGGTACACACAGAGATAGATTTTGAAGAAATAGGAATGTGTCTTATCTTTGTTGGCAGTGATATTTTCTAAATGTGAAGTGGATTTATGGAACTACAAGAGACAGTAATCTGCCTTGTCTGCAGTTCCACCAAAATACATTTTGGAATTAATATGCAATGGACTTAAATGGTAAAGACAAGGAATAGTTTGCTCTATTCTGTGGGTAGGTTTTAGGGGTCATGATTTCTTACTGAGTTCATAATATAGGAAGTTATTTGTTTCATATATTCAGAGAAAAGCAGAATATTATCAACATGAGAGGATGTTTTAACAACAGTAATGACCCTGCTGAAATTCTTTCTAATGAGGATTCGTATAGAGAAAGGAAAGAAAAGCAAATGAAATGTTGTTAAAGTTCTGTAATCAAGTTGGAGTATATTTGAACTTCATTAATAAGCATTGGGATTCTGGAATCAAAAGAGTTGTTGTTTTTAATATTTGTCTTTACTGTTATCCTCTGCATGTTTATCAGACAGAAACTGAACTGCAGTTATTTCCTCTTTCATTATTTCATCATTTTCTTGTTTGCTAGCTGAATCTCCGTAACTTTGGGTTTTTGCAAAAATATCAATGGTGACTAGGAGGATGATTCAACTAACAGGCTACCTATTTTCTCTGGCATATATCTTAGTCCCTGTGTTCATTTTAGAGTTTAGTTGGAAGCATCTCTACTTAGTACCCAGGTTGTAAGACACGTTATCACAGAATCACTCACTCACATCTCCTTAGCTTCTGCAAGACACACCAGACATCCCCAAAAATGTTGTCCTGACCTTTTCCTTGATAGAGAACCTATCCTTGATACAGAAGCTATTCTGTAGTCAAACAGGAGCTGAAGAATTTGCTCTCTCCCCATCATATGTTAACACATTATCTTCTCTACAAAGACATCCTATTCATTTTCCATTTATTTTCTTAGTCATAAATTGCTTAAAAAAGATTGCTGTTAAACAAGTTTCCAAATACACAGAGCTGATTTTATGCTTTTGTTCTCTTTACATTGTGGCCCTTTCTTATAATCATACCTGACCTTATAGCCCTCTTTTCAACATTTGAATAGATCATTAAGAATTCTGAGTTCATCATAAGGCTCCCTTTCATTTACATTGATTTGTGTCTTCTTTTTTAATCCTCACTGGAATAATGTGTGATTATATTAGTATAACTCTTCTAGTCTTTACGAAGTCTTCTTGAGTTATCAGTGTTCTTAAGTCTCAAGATTTNCCTTTCATTTACATTGATTTGTGTCTTCTTTTTTAATCCTCACTGGAATAATGTGTGATTATATTAGTATAACTCTTCTAGTCTTTACGAAGTCTTCTTGAGTTATCAGTGTTCTTAAGTCTCAAGATTTACAGGGTCTTGCCATACATCAACATGAATCTACCACAGGTATACACATGATCCCAATCCTGAACCCCCTCCCTCCTCCCTCCCCATACATCCCTCTGGTTCCTCTCAGTGCACCAGCCCCGAGCATCCAGTATCATGTATCGAACCTGGATTGCCGATTCATTTCATATATGATATTATACATGTTTCAATGTCATTCTCCCAAATCATCCCACCCTCCCCGTCTCTCACAGAGTCCAAAAGACTCTTCTATACCTCTGTGTCTCTTTTGCTGTCTCACATACAGGGTTATCGTTACCATCTTTCTAAATTCCATATATATGCGTTAGTATATTGTATTGGTGTTTTTCTTTCTGGCCTACTTCACTCTGTATAATAGGCTCCAGTTTCATCTACCTCATTAGAACTGATTCAAATGTATTCTTTTTAATGGCTGAGAAATACTCCATTGTGTATATGTACCACAGCTATCTTGCCCATTCATCTGCTGATGGACATCTAGGTTGTTTCCATGTCCTGGCTATTATAAACAGGACTATGATGAACATTGAGTACACGTGTCTCTTTCAATTCTGGTTTCCTTGGTGTGTATGCCGAGCAGTAGGTTTGCTGGGTCATAAGACAGTTCTATTTCCAGTTTTTTAAGGAATCTCCACACTGTTCTCCATAGTGGCTGTACCGGTTTGTGTTCCCACCAACAGTGTAAGAGGCTTTCTTTTTTTCACACCCTCTCCAGCATTTATTGTCTGTAGATGTCTTGATGGCAGCCATTCTGACCGGTGTGAGATGTTACCTCATTGTTTTGATTTGCATTTCTCTCATATTATGTGATGTTGAGCATCTTTCCACATGTTTATTAGCCATCTGTATGTCTACTTGTTTCTTAAATAGCTTTCTCTCAATCCTCAGTAGTTCAACTCTTCTCCCAGGTGTCCTGTGATTCCCACCTGAACATTTTGCGTGCAGATTGGGTATCTCTCTGCTTTCCCACTGCTGATTTATGGTTTAGCTCTTTAGTTTGATTTTGCTTTGTTTTGTTTTTCTTGCCAGGTCAGTTCAAACTTCTTCATCTTCTTTTCAGCTTCTAGAAGTTTACAGCTGTGGCTTCCTCTCTATTTCCTCTGTTCATGTGGGTTCATGTCTAGTTCAAAAAAATACATTTACTGTAGCTTGTGTGGGGTTCATGGAGGGAACAGATCATATGCACAGTTAAACTCGCTGCCTGTATTCAGACGCCCTTTCTCTGAACCTTTTGAAACCTGCTTTTCAAAAGCCCAGAGCTCATTTCTGGTGAGACCCAGGTCTCCCATCTGATGATTATAGCCTCTCTGAGTGCATGTTCATCACATCCCCGAGTTCCTGTCATTTCCACTTCACCAAATCAGTTATCTGTGTTTGCTTGTCATTGTATCCATGGTTACAGTTCCCTTCGTTACTTACTCAGACTTCAGAGAAAGAAAATAAAAAAGAAGTTTTAGGACGTTTGTGCAAAATATGCCTCCTTTTCTGGACAAAGACCTCCTGCAGAGGAGGATATGGTAGTGATTCAGTGGGAGGATGAAGGGATGGAAGAGTGGAATTGATGTGAATTACAGGAAGTGTCAGGAGCCCCCTACAGCCACCATAGCTTTGCTGGTGAAAGCTGGCTAATGAGTTTCTTGGAGGCTTAATCTCAAAAAATATTTCTCACTGTCTGGAACTGAGTAATATATATTTGGACAGTTTTAAAGATATATGGGTGCACTTGTATCGAGATTATACTAGAAGTGGAACAGAAATCCTCCAATAATTCTGAAGACTTTAAGAAACATACAGAACATTATTTCCTCATGCCTTACAAAGGAGGACAACTTCAAACAATATGAAATCACATTTTTCCTACTACAATGCTTCTGTAACCTACCCCTTCCCACCACTATGGACCATGAGGTCCAGAGAAACTTGGACAAGGCAAATGACTCCTTCCTGTTGAGTCAACATCAAAACCACATCCTGGTCAACCCTTAAGGACATTGTAATATTTCTCCTTAAAGTGTCTGTTCCTCCTAATGAAAATAAATACTATTGTGCCCTGCATTGGTATTTGTATAAAGTCTTCTTTACTTTCTTTGTAGGAAATAAAAGAATAAAACTATAATCTCCTCATGTGGTCTTGTTTGTATTATTAACAGTAACTTTAGTTTTCAGTGGTCAAGAGTCTCTGTCCATTCACCTGTGTCTCATCAAATTCAGCTATTCCTTTGCCAGGGACCTTCTTGAGCTCCAAAATCACTGCAGATGGTGACTGTAGCCATGAAATTTAAAGATGCTTGCCCTTTGGAAGAGAAGGTATGGCAAACCTAGATAGCATATGAAAAACAGAGACAGGATTTTGCCAACAAAGGTCTGTAGTCAAAGCTATGGTTTTTCCAGTAGTTGTGTATGGATGTGAGAGCTGGACCAAAGAGAAGGCTGAATGCCAAATAATTGATGCTTTTGAACTGTGGTGTTGGAGAAGACTCTTGAAAGTCAAAGAGATCCAACCAGTCAATCCTAAAGAAAATCAACCCTGAATATTCATTGGAAGGACTGATGCTGAAGCTGAAGCCCCAGTACTCTGGCCACCTGATGCTAAGAGCTGACCCATTGGAAAAGACCCTGATGTTGGGGAAGATTGAGGGCAGGAGGAGAAGGGGGCAACAGAGGATGAGATGGTTGGGTAGCATCACCAACTCAATGGACATGAGTTTGAGCGAGTACTGGGATATAGTGAAGGCCAGGGAAGCCTGGCACACTGCAGGTTCAAGGGATCACAGAGTTAGACATGACTGAGCGATTGAACAAAGTTGTGCTTACGTTTTCTTCTTAGACTCTCTCATCATGGCCTCTACACCCAGCCACTATCATCACACAGGCAAATTCACATCTCTCACCCTTTCCCACCACACACTTCCTCTTGTCTCAAGACCCTTCAGCTTCTGTAACTAAGGATCCACTAGCATCCCAGAGCTCTTTCTCTAGAAGATCACAAGGACATTGCTTAGCACACAAGGAAGAAATTAAGCTTGTGGATACAGAGGCAGAACTATTGGGTTTGAAGTCAAGATTTTAGCTCTGTCCAGAAAAAACTAACTGTGCCTCCTAAACATCCTGGAACAAATTACTTCTTGCCCTTGAAATGCAGTTTCTCAGTCTGTAAAAGGGGAATGATCCTTCTCTTGGTAGAAGTTTTGAGATTTAGTAATAGTGTTTGTAAAACATGTAGCTCTTTAGCTAGTAAACATGGCTGGACAAGTAATAGTAGCTAAGGGGCTTCCCTGATGGCTCAGTGGTGAAGAATCTTCCTGCCAATGCAGGAGACATGGGTTCGATCCTTGATTTGGGAAGATCTGACATGCCGCAGGGCAAATAAGCCCATGTGCCACAAGCTTTGAGCCTGTGCTCTAGAGCCAGGGAGCTGAAACTTACACGCCACATGTACTGAAGGCCTCATGCTCTACAGCTGGTGCTCCGCAACAGGAGAAGCCACGGCAATGAGAAGCCTACACACCACAGCCAGAGTAGCCCTCGCTCACTACAACTAGGAAAAAACCCTCTACACAGCAATGAAGACCCAGTTCAGCCACTTCCCCCCCAAAAGAACAAACTGCTCCTGTTAAAAGACAAGTAGCTAGGAATAAATATCCTTTATAAATGCTAATATAAATTGAGAATTAATTATAGAAAATGTTTATAAGTGTAAATCCCCTCCAGAATCCTTCAATAGACTAAATAATCAAAGACTATATTTATTTTGTCTCCATAGATTAAACTTGCAGTCCATATGGTATACTTCAGTCTCTGTGACCAACGGGTGGAACTGTTTGGCTTGTGACATTTGAGCATGGTTTTGAAAGTTTTCGTGCATCTGAGAATACATTCATTACTGCTAATGGAGTCCAAACTAAGGATCTTTTTAATGGTCAGGCTTGGAGCCTTTTCATTAAAAGATTTACAGTCTCATCGGTCATAGAGTGAATAGCTGTGCATTGTTTTGGAATAACTAATAATGATAAACATCTTAGAGAAAAATTTAGTCAGCCTAAAGTGCCCAGTAACGAGAAAAGATAATATTAATATTTAACTTTAAAATGACCTTTTCTTCTGTCACTAGCAGTTCATCACAGTTACAATTCAATTCATTTCTTACATGGCCATGATGAGAAGGTAACATAAAAACTTCTAAAATGGAAAAGCACATGGGGGAGTAGTAGGAAGCAAAACAGACAGGGGAACATGTTGTTTTTCTAGAAGATGATACTGAATATTTCCTTATGTTGTTTTCCAGGAGTTTTGTAGTTGAGAATGTTGAGTACTCTAGGGAAAGAAAACATATATTTAATACTTATTATATTTCATTTAAGAGGGTAAAAAGCAGAGTAAGACTCAGGTGTTAAGCTCAAGAACTTATTTTTTGATGAAACAGATGATTATAATGCAGGTTCTCCTGGGGATCAGCAGTAAAGAATCCCCCTGCAATGCAGGAGCAGCAGGAGATGTGGGTTCCATATCTGGGTTGGGAAGATTCTCTGGAAGATGGTACAGCAATCCACTCCAGTATTCTTGCCTAGAGAATCCCATGGACAAAGGAGCCTGGCAGGCTACAGTCCACTTGGTTGCAAACAGTCAGATGCAACTGAAGCAACTTAGCATGCATGCATGCATGATTGCCATGCAGGGTAATAGGTGCAGTGATACAGGTGAGTTCCAGGTTCTTTGGGTGCATGAAAGAGGGAGCAGTCCAGGCAGAGTGCCCAGGGAAGGTTGCATAGAGATTCTGGGAGAACAACATTGAAGGAAAAATTGAATAAACTAACCTGGTAGAAATCTATGTCAAAAGTGTAAGTAGTGGTGAGATACATGTTTTAAGGATGAACATCTTGAATTGCTTTGAAACTGTTAAGCAAATCACACCGCATCAGAGAAAGATTCAGGAATGTTGGTCACATACACGTTTGTCGATTTCCATTTGACTGGCTCTTGCCAGAGGTAATGTCAAACAAAAATTTAGTTTCTATTTGGATTCATTGTTCTATCGATGTCTGCTTGGTGCTGCAAAGCAGAGCTAATGACTGAATATCAGTCAGAAAGCCACACACTGTGAGAGCAGCCAGACCAAAAGCTTTGCTCTTAAAGCACTACCTTTTCTCTAAGCCTGCATTTCCTTCATGGATTAAATACGGAGCCCCTTCTCGGTTACTCTGTATGTGTTTAGATCTATTTTTTTTCCCCCACTGTGTTTCTTTCTTTGCTACACTTCTGTATATTGATATCTGCTTCCCACCTGTTTCTTGCCTCCAGGAGGGACAAAATGATGTCCCTCTGNAGTCAGATGCAACTGAAGCAACTTAGCATGCATGCATGCATGATTGCCATGCAGGGTAATAGGTGCAGTGATACAGGTGAGTTCCAGGTTCTTTGGGTGCATGAAAGAGGGAGCAGTCCAGGCAGAGTGCCCAGGGAAGGTTGCATAGAGATTCTGGGAGAACAACATTGAAGGAAAAATTGAATAAACTAACCTGGTAGAAATCTATGTCAAAAGTGTAAGTAGTGGTGAGATACATGTTTTAAGGATGAACATCTTGAATTGCTTTGAAACTGTTAAGCAAATCACACCGCATCAGAGAAAGATTCAGGAATGTTGGTCACATACACGTTTGTCGATTTCCATTTGACTGGCTCTTGCCAGAGGTAATGTCAAACAAAAATTTAGTTTCTATTTGGATTCATTGTTCTATCGATGTCTGCTTGGTGCTGCAAAGCAGAGCTAATGACTGAATATCAGTCAGAAAGCCACACACTGTGAGAGCAGCCAGACCAAAAGCTTTGCTCTTAAAGCACTACCTTTTCTCTAAGCCTGCATTTCCTTCATGGATTAAATACGGAGCCCCTTCTCGGTTACTCTGTATATGTTTAGACCTATTTTTTTTTCCCCCACTGTGTTTCTTTCTTTGCTACACTTCTGTATATTGATATCTGCTTCCCACCTGTTTCTTGCCTCCAGGAGGGACAAAATGATGTCCCTCTGTTACACTCAGTTAGGTCTCCAACTATACTTTTCTGGTCCTCTAGCGTGTCCTGATTTTGGCTGAGAACAGTAAGAGAAGAAAGAATACCTCAGACAAGGATCAGATTGTGGAAGATGGGGGCAAGAAAGATGGATTTTGCTTTATATAGGTGAAGATATAGTCACCCCAGAATTTCCCCATATATTCAACTCATCTATTTCCTTGCCTCCCCCCCCCCTTTTAGAATCACTGTAAAATATACCTTTAAAGAAAATCAAAGTAACATGATAGCCTTCTCATATATTGCTCTACTTTTGCAGGTCCCCTGACATTAAAGCAATTGTCAGCATCAATCTATTCTTCCTGTTCATTGATTTTTTTAATCCCATGGTCTTCCACCCACAGCTACTAATTGGAGCTGTCTGTCACCCCGGCATGGACAGGAGAGCAAAGGCTGGCATTTCAGTAAGTGGGTGTGATGATATGCAAATCTGCAAAGAGGTTCCCTGATGGAACTCTGCATCTAGCCGTTTTGTCCAGAGATCAAGTATGAGTCCCACCTATTTAGCTGCAGGCCTGCCGGCTTAGCAAAAAAGAGAAGCGAAGACTGGCACACTCCTGTTTTAGAGGTTTACTCTTTTTTCCTCTGTCTTGGCCTCTGATGTTCTGTTTCTCTCCAATGTTTGCAGCTCTTTTAACTCTCTAGTCCTTTTAGCCTGTGTTTTACTCAGAAGGCACAAAATAAGTCTTTTAAGCATCAGAACTATTTCATAAACAAAGCTGTATTGAGGCGATTTTGCATATGTTTTTCATTTACTGACAGCAGGGGGCGATATATGCAAAGAAATAAACTGCAGCAATCAGGTAGCCTTTCCAGACACCTGCAGACGTTTATAGTGCCACATTATGGAATTGCTTTAAAATGTATCATTTCTCTCAGAGGCTGCCAAATGCACGATGATGCATGTCCTCACTGAGATATACAGACAGCAAATGTCACACGCATATTCTTCTCATCGAAGACGCAATGTGTTGTAACTAATAATGATTTCTCCAAATCACAGATTAATTGGTGTGCAGTTAATTTGGCGTATCTTAAATACAGCAAAATCTCCTTCACCTGAGTTCATTTAAAATAATAAAACATTTTTTGGTGGATAATATTGCTCAAAAGCCCCAGTGACACCCTTCTCAATAACACCTCCAATCTTCCAATGGACCAGATAAATGAGAAGTTAGTATTGATAGAAAAAAAAAAAAAGAAAGAAAGAAAAGAAATATCTCTTTATTTTTCTTTCCAAATAACTGACATATTTTTATTTATTCCCTCAAATGGTTAAAATCTTGCAGTATCTCACCATATATCTTAGAAAAAAGGAAAAATAAGTCCAATGGACCTGAGTCAAATGAATTATCAGTACAAAAGGTAAAATGTAGTACAGAGCATTATATAATTGTAAAAGCTTCCTAAAAGAGCTAGAACTACAAACTTTGAAAGGTCAGTGAATATTGAAGTGTTTTGACATAACATACAGATAAAGAGCTTCAAGGACAGGCAATTTGACTCGTTCAAAAAAGGTATTATTTCACTAAAACATTCACTTTTGATATTTTCCCATATTATAGTTATATGCAGACTAAATCATACAGGATAGGCATGGAGGACACTTCAAAAAGCTTCTTTTTAGCAAGCAAAGCTGATCTCCAAAATGAATTATNAGCTACTAATTGGAGCTGTCTGTCACCCCGGCATGGACAGGAGAGCAAAGGCTGGCATTTCAGTAAGTGGGTGTGATGATATGCAAATCTGCAAAGAGGTTCCCTGATGGAACTCTGCATCTAGCCGTTTTGTCCAGAGATCAAGTATGAGTCCCACCTATTTAGCTGCAGGCCTGCCGGCTTAGCAAAAAAGAGAAGCGAAGACTGGCACACTCCTGTTTTAGAGGTTTACTCTTTTTTCCTCTGTCTTGGCCTCTGATGTTCTGTTTCTCTCCAATGTTTGCAGCTCTTTTAACTCTCTAGTCCTTTTAGCCTGTGTTTTACTCAGAAGGCACAAAATAAGTCTTTTAAGCATCAGAACTATTTCATAAACAAAGCTGTATTGAGGCGATTTTGCATATGTTTTTCATTTACTGACAGCAGGGGGCGATATATGCAAAGAAATAAACTGCAGCAATCAGGTAGCCTTTCCAGACACCTGCAGACGTTTATAGTGCCACATTATGGAATTGCTTTAAAATGTATCATTTCTCTCAGAGGCTGCCAAATGCACGATGATGCATGTCCTCACTGAGATATACAGACAGCAAATGTCACACGCATATTCTTCTCATCGAAGACGCAATGTGTTGTAACTAATAATGATTTCTCCAAATCACAGATTAATTGGTGTGCAGTTAATTTGGCGTATCTTAAATACAGCAAAATCTCCTTCACCTGAGTTCATTTAAAATAATAAAACATTTTTTGGTGGATAATATTGCTCAAAAGCCCCAGTGACACCCTTCTCAATAACACCTCCAATCTTCCAATGGACCAGATAAATGAGAAGTTAGTATTGATAGAAAAAAAAAAAAAGAAAGAAAGAAAAGAAATATCTCTTTATTTTTCTTTCCAAATAACTGACATATTTTTATTTATTCCCTCAAATGGTTAAAATCTTGCAGTATCTCACCATATATCTTAGAAAAAAGGAAAAATAAGTCCAATGGACCTGAGTCAAATGAATTATCAGTACAAAAGGTAAAATGTAGTACAGAGCATTATATAATTGTAAAAGCTTCCTAAAAGAGCTAGAACTACAAACTTTGAAAGGTCAGTGAATATTGAAGTGTTTTGACATAACATACAGATAAAGAGCTTCAAGGACAGGCAATTTGACTCGTTCAAAAAAGGTATTATTTCACTAAAACATTCACTTTTGATATTTTCCCATATTATAGTTATATGCAGACTAAATCATACAGGATAGGCATGGAGGACACTTCAAAAAGCTTCTTTTTAGCAAGCAAAGCTGATCTCCAAAATGAATTATCCAAGACTAGCATTCATTTTTAAGTGCTGAAGTTTTTCGAGATATTCACAAGATGCCAAAGTATGAATGCTTGTTGGGAAGAACAGAACAAAAATCAAATCAATGAAATTGATTGATTTGACTCCAGAACCAGTTTATAGAAACTCAAGATTCAATAATCTAAATATGATGTGGTGCTTTTTAATTTAAAAATCTCAAGAAATAAGATAATTAAAGCCACCAGTTATTAGTAATGACCCAATCAACTATGTTGAGCCACTAATGAACAGTCATTCATGTTTACTAATGCTCCTTGTAGTTGGAAATTTCTCAGTTTGGAAAATTTGTAAACACTCCTATCATATTCAGTATAAAACTGAACTTACTTTAATACCTCGTAATAAATTAGTTGAGTTGATTACTCCTCAAAGAGCTAGTCACCAACTCAATCTTCAGGAAAGTTAAAGAAAAATAGCAGACTAATAAAGCAAGAGCAGACAAAATTAATACTTTTCATTTGTGGTGACTACAGCCCAGGAAACAAGAAAATGATGCCATGACTGCTATTGGTTTTCATTTTTGGGATCTGCAGAATAGA
Organism: Raphicerus campestris; assembly: GCA_006410735.1. Taxonomy (NCBI): domain Eukaryota; kingdom Metazoa; phylum Chordata; class Mammalia; order Artiodactyla; family Bovidae; genus Raphicerus; species Raphicerus campestris. The sequence goes on along the minus strand of SJYW01051403.1, from coordinate 77,596 downwards.
ATTCTGATCAAAACAGATCAAGAAATATAACATGTTATATTTTAAAAAAATACTTACCATATGCTGTAAGATCCATTTTATTTCAGGACAATGGATAATTGCATGAAACCTACTTCATGTAGCTTTATGTTCACTTTTGGGTGTACTAAATGGGGACTGGAAAGATACCTGAAGACACATTTCACGTCTTCGAAAGTATGTATAAGTTTGATGCAGGAAAGTGAGAGTGAACCAAATAATACAGCTGCATGGCAGAGGAAGAGAAAAGATTATTACTGAATATGAACTGACTATAACTATTGTAACCCAGAGGGGGGAAAACATTAAAGGAGACTGAAATCAGAAATTTCTAGGTTTAACTATTGGCTCCGCTTCTTAGGAGCTCTGTGATCTTTGGGCTTTCTCTTAATCCCTCTGAGCCATTTATCTCATCAATATAACAGAGATAAAACTACCTTTCATTTTGTCATCATGAGGATTAATATTGACAAGAAAATGTATGTAAAAGTGCTTGCCTCACAGTGAACATACAAAATTGGAGCCCCTTTCAAAGTCTGTGCCGCTCTAACACTAGGCTCTGGTGTCATGATAAACTCTAATCCTGCTTCTGGGTTCAGAGGCAACAAAACAGACTCTGATTGGTTTCCCTTTCCTCCTTAATCCCACTCTGCTTCTCTGTGCTGGTTTTAAGGCAGAAGTCCATTACATGGATAGGTAGGAGAGAGGTTAGTGGCCCGGGGAGTTTGATAAGAACTAGATGGTGCTTTACTCCTAGCTTATCAGGGCTAATTTGGTTTTGGGAATACGATAAATACCAAGTAGTCAGGATGGCTGAAAGGGAGCTCAGTTATAAGAAATGGTATACAAACCTTAAGAGTCAAACCAAATGACATAATGCTGAATTTGCAGGTGAAAGAAGGCTCTTTAGTTTATTTCTCCCCAGATTGACTATTACAAGCCAGTGTAGGACTGAGCCTGCAAAGGGGGACGCGTGGCCCCAGTTGTGTGGAAAAGGTTTCTATGGTGACTGGGAACCAGGGAGATCCTGGCTCTGATGGAAAAGAAGATAGTCACATAAATTCATTCATATAACCAATATTTATGGACCTCTTACTGTCCTGAATATTCATTGGAAGTGCTGTTGCTCAAGCTTCAATACTTTGACCATCTGATATGAAAAACCAACTCTTTGGAAAAGACCCTGATACTGGGAAAGATTGATGGCAAAAAGGAGAAGGTGGAAGAAGATGAGATGGTTGGATGGCATCACCAACTCAATGGACATGAATTTGTGCAAACTCAGGAGATGATGGAAGACAGAGGAGCCTGGTGTACTGCAGTTCATGGGGCTGCAAAAAGTTGGACATGACTTAGTGACTGAACAACAGACAATACTATATCCTAGGTGCTATGATATAACTAACAATAAACAAAATAGACTTGCATTTATGAAACTTCTATTNAAGGAGAAGGTGGAAGAAGATGAGATGGTTGGATGGCATCACCAACTCAATGGACATGAATTTGTGCAAACTCAGGAGATGGTGGAAGACAGAGGAGCCTGGTGTATTGCAGTTCATGGGCTGCAAAAAGTTGGACATGACTTAGTGACTGAACAACAGACAATACTATATCCTAGGTGCTATGATATAATTAACAATAAACAAAATAGACTTGCGTTTATGAAACTTCTATTCTAGTGAAAGAATAGTCAGGAATCAAAGCAACAAATATACTAGATTGTAATAAAGGATGAGGAATAAAATATGTGGTGAAAACAGAACAGATATACCCTAGGGATGTAAAATCTTTGGAAAGCTGGGCAAGGGAGGTCCCAGGGATAGGCAACATTTGAGGCAAAATGTAAAGAAGTTGATTGCAAGCATTGTGAGCAGAGCTGGGGAAGATAATTTTAAGCAGAGAGATTAGCAAATGCAGATCCCTGAAATAGGAGTATGTTGGATCCTATTTGAACAGAATCATTGACATCAGTTGATACAGTGAAGCAAGTGGCAGAGATGTAAACAGGAGGTGAAGTTAAAAGGGGCAGGACAGGACCTCATAGGTGCCATCTCAATCTGGGTACCACAGGGAACAGGCACGGATCAGTCAGCTACTGTCAAAGCAAATGTGTACCAAGTTGCTCCTCAATCTAATGGCTTAAAGCAGCAGCCATCTTCTCACTGATGCATCACTGGGTGGCTGGTTGTCAGCTGATCTAACCTAGTCTCAGATGAGCTTCTTTCCAAGACAAAGATCAGGTCTAATTCTGTTCTATGTATCTCTTATGCTTCTGGGACCCACAGGAAAGTGAGGCTAGGAGGTACATGATGACAAGTTCAAACACACAAAGGTAGTTCAGGCTTCTTCTTGTGTTACATCCACTAATTTTTCGTTAGGCAGAGCAAGTCACATAGCTAAGTCCGAAGTCAAGAGGCAGGAACAGGCAGTCTACCTCTAGTGGAAGAAGTGGTACATAGTAAAGGGTATGGATACCAGGACTGATTTGACCATTGTGGCTCAAAGTTCAATCTGTCACAGAGATTCCAGCAGAGGAATAGCATAACTAACTTTTAACAGAGTCCTTTGAACAGGTGGTCCTAGTGCTAAAGAACCTGCCTGCAGCAGACCTAAGAGACACAGGTTTGATCCCTGGGTCAGGAAGATCCCCTGGAGGAGGGCATGGCAACTCACACCAATATTTTGCCAGGAGAATCTCCATGGACAGAGGAGCCTGGTGGGCTACAATTCACAGGGTCTCAAAGAGTCAGGCATAACCGATGTGACTTAGCATGTGCACATCAGCTATTAAATGTAGACTGAAGGGAAGAAAGAAGACTTGAAGGAAGATAATCCAAAAGTGATGATGGGGATGATTTTGGGGTGATAGAGTGGATGGCAGGGAATGATTGCATTCAGCTTATATTTTGAAATTATAGCATGTCATCTGTCAAAGAAAAGTGGCACTGGATGAATTAAACAGACAAAGGACATGTTATTCAAAACTGTTGCAGTAGTGGAAAGAGATTGCACTCAGTTTTTTCTGGAAAAGATAAAAAGGTACAAGAATTTTAAAGCACTGGAATAANCAAAACCAAAACAATTTTGTAAAGTAAAAAAAAAAGTAAATAATAATAAAATAAGTTAAAAAAATAGTAATATGACTTAGAGGAATTGGCTGTAAATCCTGGAGATTCAGTTTCCAGTGTTGGCAGCTTGAATGCAATGCACTATGACACTGTGAGTATTTTATATATTAATATAAAGATAAAAGAAAGAGTAAGTATGCCAACCATTCAAATGAGAAAAATAACTGAACAGAATCTTAGGTTCATTCTATTTTTTAATTTCAAAAACAAAGTAAAAATATACAGAAATTCTTACATCAGCATCTATTCTAAAATTTAATAGAATATTGAATAATTCTATTTAAAATTAATCAGTATGAAAACTTTTATTAAAATTGTGTTTTTATATTCCAGTATTAATTTTAAAAATTTGGTAGTTAACTACTACAAGTGTATGTGCAAATATATATGCATACTATGAGTTCATGTTGGCTTTGCTTCAAAGCTAGATTTTATTAAAGTACCGTTATTTTTGGATCATTTATTTTCATACCTATTTTTCCTAAATGATGCNATTAAAATTGTGTTTTTATATTCCAGTATTAATTTTAAAAATTTGGTAGTTAACTACTACAAGTGTATGTGCAAATATATATGCATACTATGAGTTCATGTTGGCTTTGCTTCAAAGCTTAGATTTTATTAAAGTATCGTTACTTTTGGATCATTTATTTTCATACCTGTTTTTCCTAAATGATGCTATTTTATTCAAATACTTTCCAGTTTATAAAGATATTCTTATTGAGTTCATTTTAAGTTGTGTAAGTCTTGTATAAAAGCAGTTTATCTTTATATATATATGTACACATCCATATGTCTATATATGTTTCATAAAATACGTTTTGAAGTCAGATGTAGAGGAGATCATCTTGAAAACCAAACTGAAAAGGATACAGAGCAAAGTATAATGGCTTTTATTAGCTGTTTAATTTTCATTCTGATAGTGAAGGTCTATTTTTGGCAGATTCATTCTTTGAAATATCTGTATGTATGATATAAATGAGCGCATATATACATATTATTGTAATTACATGAATTATTTTCTAACTTTGGGTTTAGTTTTCCATATTCAACTCTTTGCGACCCCATGGACAGTAGCCTGCACCAAGCTCCTCTGTCCATGCATGGGATTTTCTAGGCAAGAGTACTAGAGTGGGTTGCTGTTTCCTTCTCCATGTAAAACAATATACCACCTTTTATTTTTGGAATCAGTATTTTTGAATAAAATAGTGGCTGTTTAAACTTTAGGTCATTCCCTTGGTGTGGTGGTTTAGTTAATAACCATCAGGAAATTAATGCAGATTTCTATGGCAAAGAAATAAATTACTAGAAGTCCCAGGACTCCATTCTTAAGAAACTTACCCCAAATCTCCAAATCTCTCCTTACAGTGTAGATTCTTTGCTGTGGAATTATAGGATGAACAGAGCTGTAAGAATCCTGATTTACCGAACTTTAGGGGATAAAATCAATGAAGTATCAACAATTCTGTCTCAAAAGATACATTTCCTTAAGATTATTGGCCTCTGCCAGAGGCAGTATTGAAGATAAGACTTTCTACCTATTGCTCTTGCAATGCCAACTACTTTTCATCAATTGCTTCCAAAATGAGCATTCCTTTCACATCAGTGTGCCATCTGACCGAAGTTTAAAAGGCCAAGGTGACAACTATATTGTATTCCTATTAACAATGCTCCTATTGATTAGATGGTTTGGGAATAGTATTGAATGATAAAGAAGTTTCTGTATTGTCAAGCCCTAATTTGATTTACACAGTAACCATTTTGAGGACTAGAATCATTTTTAAATTTCTTCAGCTTCCAGAAGTTAAATTCTCCTTGCTTTAGAAACACAATATCCCAATCAGCTGAATTTTTCTCAAGCACAAGATTTTGCTTATGTTATTTATTAACTGTTATAATTTTAAAGAATGATGTCAGTCTGGGTATTTTAAGCACAGAATTAACCCTGAATTAATTTGAAGATTATTAATTTGAAGGTTATTTCAGAGTAGGTTTATCTGNTCCAGAAGTTAAATTCTCCTTGCTTTAGAAACACAATATCCCAATCAGCTGAGTTTTTCTCAAGCACAAGATTTTGCTTATGTTATTTATTAACTGTTATAATTTTAAATAATGATGTCAGTCTGGGTATTTTAAGCACAGAATTAACCCTGAATTAATTTGAAGGTTATTAATTTGAAGGTTATTTCAGAGTAGGTTTATCTGTGTAATACTAAATCAGATATTAGAGGGCCCAGCTGGACCATCAATGAAAAGAGCTAAACTCTGCTTTCTATTCAAAGTTTATGTAAACATGCTGCTGCTGCTGCTAAGTCACTTCAGTCACGTCCTCCTCTTTGCGACCCTAGGGCCTGCCAAGCTCCTCTGTCCACAGGATTCTCCAGGCAAGAATACTGGAGTGGGTTGCCATTTCCTCCTCCAGAGGATCTTCCTGACCTGGGATTGAACCCACATCTCTAAAGTTTCTTTTCCTGAATTGGCAGGCTAGTTCTTCATCATTAGCGCCACCTGGGAAGCCCAATGAAAATGTTAGTTGCTCAGTCGTATCCCACACTTTGTGACCCTACAGACTGTAGCCCTCTAGACTAATCTGTCTGTGGAATTCTCCAGGCAAGAATACTGGAGTGGGTAGCCATTCCCTTCTCCAGGGGATCTCCCCATAGAACAAATATAAGAACAAGGCCCACCCACTGATCTGGTACTGTTTAAGAAAATACTGGTTCTTATTCCTATAAGAACGACAGTGCTGGCAAGACTCTCCTCCCTTGATTCAGAGAAATTTCACTAGGAATCAACCATGTGTAAGTATCTTGATTGAAAATATTGGGCTAGCTATATCAGGTTGTCTTTTTGTTATTTTTTTGCCATCAGTCAATTTTATTAGTTTTATGATTTGTACTTTATATCATAAAGGAATTTCACATTAAAGTGGATAGAACAAATGACAATTGTCATTGAATTTGATTCCCCTTTTAGTAATTTCCCTAGAAAATCTGGTTCATTAATTTATCAGAAGTAAAATCCACTATTGATTTTATAAAACTAGTCATGATTAGAAATTCAAAATTTATTATAGTTTAGGGATTATTACTTTAGACATTACTTTGTCAACAAAGGTCCATCTAGTCAAGGTTATGGTTTTGCCAGTGGTTATGTATGGACATGAGAATTGGTCTATAAAGAAAGCTGAGCACTGAAGAACTGATGCTCTTGAACTGTGGTGTTGGAAAAGACTCTTGAGTGTCCCTTGTACTGCAAGGGGATTCAACCTAAAGGAGATCAGTACTGGGTGTTTATTGGAAGGACTGATGTTGAAGCTGAAACTCCAATACTTTGGCCACCTGATGCAAAGAGCTGACTCATTTGAAAAGACCCTGATGCTGGGAAAGATTGAGGGCAGGAGGAGAAGGGGACGACAGAGGATGAGATGGCTGGATGGCATCACAGACTCAATGGACATGGGTTTGGGTGGACTCAGGGAGTTGGTGATGGACAGGGAAGTCTGGCACGCTACGGTTCATGGGGTCGCAAAGAGTTGGACACGACTGAGTGACTGAACTGAATTCTGGATGTGAACTATATGATATTTTATTGTAATGTTTATAATCGTGAGCATCTTTGTAGTAGGCAGTCACTGAGAAAGGTTTCTTTGATACTCGAAGAGAATTTAAATTCTCTTGGAAAACCATGCTAACTTCTTTGAAACTGAGTATTGTAGGCAGAATGTGCTGTGCTGTGCTCAGTCATGAAACTCAGAGTAATGTGTGACTCTTTGCAACACTATGGACTGTAGCACACCAGGCTCCTCTGTCCATGGGATTCTCCAGGCAAGAATACTAGAGTGGGTTGCCATTTCCTCCTCCAGGGGTACTTGACGACCCATAGATTGAACCTCCATCTCCTGTATTAACAGGCAGGTTCTTGACC
>SJYW01051403.1:20308-52676 GCA_006410735.1 Raphicerus campestris | reverse complement strand
AAAAAAAAAAAATATATATATATATATATGCTTACAGAATGTCCATTATGAGCAGAAACTCTGCAAAGGACTTGATCCAGAGAGCAGAAGAGTTATCACTGTAAAGAAAACACCATTCCTCAAGAAAGATATTTTTAAGTGAATACATTTTAAAATGCATTTTATTTAAAAATTTTATTTACAATTTAAAGAAGAGAGAACCTTGACAGAAATCTGGTTACTGTCTCTGAATTCCATTTAGTAAATGTGCAAAACAAAGTGGAATTTAAATATTGTTTTGAGGAGTTTACATAATGGGAACTATATATCATTACTTAAGAACATTAGGAAAATGCAGAAATGCAGAATTTAGGAAAAGTCTACCTGTGATTTCACTGAGACAGTTGTTATTTACATTTCTACTCATGATCCACCAGTTTTTATACATACATTTAAAAATATAGTTATAATTGTATTATACACATACATCAGTTCAGTTCAGTCACTCAGTCATGTCTGACTCTTTGTGACCCTATGAATTGCAGCACATCAGGCCTCCCTGTCCATCACCAACTCCCGGAGTTCACTCAGACTCACGTCCATCGAGTTAGTGATGCCATCCAGTCATCTCATCCTGTCATCACCTTCTTCTCCTGCCCCCAATCCCTCCCAGCATCAGAGTCTTTTCCAATGAGTCAACTCTTTGCATGAGGTGGCCAGAGTACTGGAGTTTCAGCTTTAGCATCATTCCTTCCAAAGAACACCCAGGGCTGATCTTTAGAATGAACTGGTTGGATCTCTTTGCAGTCCAAGGGACTCTCAAGAGTCTTCTTCAATGCCACAGTTCAAAAGCATCAATTCTTCAGAGCTCAGCTTTCTTCACAGTCCAACTCTCACATCCATAGATGACTACTGGAGAAACCATAGCCTTGACTAGACAGACCTTTGTTGGCAAAGTAATGCATATGTGGTTTATTTTATTCACTTCACATTGTAACATAGCTATTTTTCTACGTCATTTCATAGTCTTTACAGAGTTTTACTTATTTGGAATATAAATACACTGTATTACATGACATGCTGCAATTCATGGGATCACAAAGTTGGACACAATTTAACAACTGAACAGTAAAATTACATAGTTAACTGTTTTCCTTTTCAGAGCATGTAGAGTTTCACTGTATATGTGGGTGTGTTCAGTTGCTTCAGTCATGTCTGATTCTTTGCAACCTTATTGACTGTAGCCTGCCAGGTTTCCTTTATCCATCAGCTTCTCAGGCAGGAATACTGGAGTGGGTTGCCATTTCCTTCTCCAGGGGATCTTCCCGACACAGGGATTGGAGTTGGGTCTACTGCATCACAAGCAGACTGTTTACTGCTCAGCCACTGGGGAAGCCCAGAGTTTTTCTGTACTGTTTTAATATTATTTAAATGTAGTTTTTGAGTAGATACTGTATTCACACGGCTCAGAATCCAAAATAGTCAAAAGAGTAAACTTTAAAAACAGTTTCCCCCTCTCAGATACCAGTAGAGACTATATAGTATGTAAATTAGTCTCTGAATAGGTGAGTTGGCAACTTCTCTCCCTCTCATAACACAGCCTGGCATTCCTGCATCAGAGCTCTAGGAAGACTGTCTCCAGGAGCAACTAGGGTGATCGACAAATAATACATTTCATATTCCTGCTACTGTTCTTATTGCCTTAGGTAACACTGTTAAGGGTAACCTTTTTTTTTAAAATTTTATTTTTACTTTATTCTATGTTACAATACTGTATTGGTTTTGCCATACATTGACATGAATCAGCCACAGGTGTACACAAGCTCCCAATCCTGAAAACCCCTCCCACCTCCCATGGCATTGAAACATGTATACTGTCATGTAAGAAACCAAGTGCCAGTCTATGTTTGATTCAGGATACAGGATGCTTGGGGCTGGAGCATGGGGATGATCCAGAGAGATGTTAAGGGAAACCTTGAGAAGACCTTGGTTTCAAGCCTTAACTAGTCTCATGCCTCTTCCCATGGGCATTTCAATGGCTGTTGTTGCTGTCTAGCTAGGACTATATGTGAATAGGTGGAATGGGCCTTCCCTGGTGGCTCAGTGTTTAAAAAAAAATCTACCTGCCTGGATCAGGAAGATCCTCTGGAGAAAGAAATGGCAACCCACTCCAGTGTTCTTGCCTGGGAAATCCCATGGACAGAGGAGCCTGTAGGGCCACAATTCCTGGAGTCACAAAGAGCTGGACATGACTTAGCGACTAAACAACAACAGCACAATCGGAATGGTCATCTAACACCATCTAATATGGCCCATCTTCGACCCAAAGTGGATGTTATTAGTAATTATAAAAGGACAACAGGTACATATTACTTGAGCCAACTGGCACCTATGGTCATCTTATTATAGCAGGGGTTTTCTGCTCACTGATAGTAGATTTAGTTCCTTGATTGTTTACAGCCTGCTTTCTTAAAAACCTCAGAAAAAGCCCATCTGAATGAAAAGAACATACTAAGGTACTGTAGCATTCTAAGTCCCCCCAAATCATTTTTTGATGCTGACAAAGGGTGGATGCTTGGGTGGGCACAAATTAATGTTTGCTCCCCTTTTGCCAGAGTCTTGACTATGATGCTATGGTGTTGTTGGCTGCCAATAGTTCTAGAACTCCTTTTCCCTTATTTATTCATTCATTTTTATTGGAATATAGTTTCTTTACAATGTTTTAGTTTCTACTGCACAGCAAAGAGGATTAGTTATACATATATACATATAGCCCCTCTGTTTTGGGTTTCCTTCCGTTTAAGATACCACTGTGCATTAAGGAGAGCTCCCTATGCTATACAGTATATTCTCATCAGTTGCTTACTTTGCACGTATTATCAATAGTGTATATGTGTGAATCTCAATCTCCCAATTTCTCCTACTCCACTTTTTGCCAATCCCAGTCTTCCAGTTCCTCCTATCCCACCCCTCCTCTTTTCTCCTTGGTATCTATAAATTTGTTCTCTATGTCTGTTTCTCTATTTCTGCTTTGTAAATAAGATAATCTATGCAATTTTTCTAGATTCCACATATATGTGTTAATATACAATATTTGTTTTCCTCTTTCTGACTTACTCGTCTCTATGACACTCTCTAGGTCTACCTACGTCTCTATACATGAGCCAGTTTTGTTCCCTTATATTCCATTGTATCCTGTTGTATGTATATGCCGCATCTTCTTTATTCATCCCTCTGTTGACGGACATTTAGGTTGCTCCCATGAAAAGGGGAATCAAAAGAAAGCTAGAGTAACAATACTCATATCAGACAAGATAAACTTTAAAGACAATTGCAAGAGACAAGGAAGACACTACTTAATGATCAAAGGATTAATCCAAGAAAAAGATATAACAATTGTAAATATCTGTACACTCAATATGATGCTGCTGCTGCTGCTAAGCTGTGTCAGTCATGTCCAACTCTGTGTGACCCCAGAGATGGCAGCCCAACAGGCTCCTGTGTCCCTGGGATTCTCTAGGCAAGAATACTGGAGTGGGTTGAATATAGGAGCACCTATTTCCTTCAATGCTAAGTTCACCGAGATTGTACAAACTGAAGCTGAAGGGAAAAAAGTAAAGTTCATGGTGGACATAAGTGGCTGCCAAGGGCCTAAACCTGTCTCTTATACACATCTGGAGCTGGGTCTCCTGCATCACAAGCAGACTGTTTACTGCTGAGCCACTGGGGAAGCCCAGAGTTTTTCTGTACTGTTTTAATATTATTTAAATGTAGTTTTTGAGTAGACACTGTATTGACATGGCTCAGAATCCAAAATATTCAAAAGGGTAAACTTTAAAAANAAAAAAAGTGAACATTTAAGGAAAGGTGTGGTGACAGAATTTTTGGCTGTATTTTCACTGTATATTTTGTTGTCAAGTATTATTTGCAGATCATAGATAAAGCAAACATATTTTATAACATTTTATTTATAATATTTTTATGTCAAGCATAACAAATAAATTAGCAAAATGAATTTAAAACAACTGCAAACATTCTGAGTGTTTTTTTTCACTTAATTGTTTTTTTATCATGATTGTATATGTGTGCATAAGTCACAAAAGACACTAGAAAAAATATTTTTATGTCTCTGCCTGACTTGATCTAGATGTTAAGCAAGCAATTGCTTGAAAGACATTGATGAACTACATTCTGATATTTTAATTGTCTGAGAAATTAAATTAGAAACTGAAAGCCAGACTTGTCTTACACTTTCCAAAGATGCATAAGCATTGTGCTTTTTTTACTGTGGAATTATTTCACATTGCTCTCTTGAGCTCTCAGCATTAGGCCATCTACCACAACTAAATGTTATAATCAATTCATAGATGAACTCCTAAAGAAAACGAATGTTCCCGAATTCCATAAAGATTGACGATGCCCGTGAAAGGATGGCATATATTTTGTGACAGAGTAAGATTTCTTATCTGTCCTGGGAGCTATTGACTGCAGACACATTGCTATTCAAGCAATGGTAGTTAATGATTTAATCTTTATTAATAGGAGAAAAGATTCCATTCATTTAATATGCAGGTTATTTGTGATGCTAAATGCAATGTAATTGATGTAATTTAAAAGTTCCAGGGATAATGTCATGATTAATTCATCTGTAAACAATCTGGCATCTTTCATTTTACTGAGGCAGGCAAAAATTTTTAACTAGCTGAAATGTGGGTAAGAACATTTATGACAATAATTATCATTTAAAAATATAATGCAGTATGAAAGATGAATGTCCTACAGGGCATTCTGCATTTGCTGTAAGGTCTTAAGAGCTGTAATTCGGCATGATTCATTGTCTCTGTATGAAAGAAACACGAGGACAGCATAACTAGCTTTGTGTCTTTGGGCTGGATGAGGTTTTAGAATTTCATGAGAGAGGTTACTGAGCATATTTCAAGGGTCAGTTTTCTGAGAGTTTGCTACTGCTATGCAACTATTCATTCATTGTATCATTTATTCATCCATTCAATAAATATCATGAAGTGCCTTTTAAAGGACAAATGCTTGGAAGGGACTGAGGATATGCATACATAGATTGTTTCTGCCATCAAAGACATCTCAAGTAAGAAGATAAAATACAGTTGATATACCATAGTGTACATAAAATGGATTCTATGGTAACCTAGGCTTGGGGGGACAGGCTGGAGGCACTGACATGTCTTTTACTTAAATTTACTTAAAACTGCATCTTATTTAAAGGATGAAAGTCAATTCTAATGAAGTTTTTGCAGGCAGAGAAGATGACATGCAAAAGCATAAGTTTTAAAAACAAAACCAAACAAATTGCGATATATACAAAATTAAGAAGCGTTATTAGGGCATCATAGGCAAGGCAAGGAATGTTGTGGAGCTGGATTGGGGGGTGTGGGTGGAAAGGTGCCAGCATGTGGAAGGCAACATGGACTCTACTCCAGAAGCCAGACCTCTCTCTGTGGATTGTGTAGAGTCATGGGAACACAATTAGTTTGAGTAGATAACCTTGGAGATTTGAAAGGGTTCAGACTAGAGGCACAGAGAAAATGGTTAGGATTCTGTTGATGACATCTGGGGAAGAGATGGGCTATGGTTGAAACTGAATGGGACAATTCAGCATACATTTGCTGTGTCAGAAAACAAAATGTGAGTTAAGTTTTATTAGGGGTCAAAATGAGTACTGAAGCCCAGGAGTTAGCATTTCAGAAAGATCTGAAAAACTGTTCCAAAGTGATGGGGGGAAGGTCAGTATATAGGTGGTGAAGGGTGGGGGGTGAGTACATGCAATCAAGCACTTTTTTTTTTTTTTTTTGCAGAAGGTTTATGCTAGGCTTCCCTGATGGCTCAGAGGTTAAAGTGTCTGCCTGCAATGTGGGAGACCCAGGTTCAATCCCTGGGTCGGGAAGATCCCCTGGAGAAGGAAATGGCAACCCATTCCAGTATTCTTATCTGGAGAATCCCATGGACAGAGGAGCCTGGTAGGCTACAGTCCACAGGGTCACAAAGAGCCAGACATGACTGAGTGACTTCACTTCACTTCACTAAGCTAGTCATGAGGAAGAGATGTCACCACGAAGAATTTCTGTGTTTTTCTAGATATGCAGAGATACAAGAATTGGGCTCATAAAATTAGCTCCTGAAAATAACTATCTGAAGACCTGTCCTTCCAGTTTTTTCCAGAGCACAGAGTACCTCACTTCTGCTTTCCACCCTCAGCTCCTTTCAGAGGGTGTTGAAGGTCAACCACTGTAGCAACCCATTATTTAATCCTTGTAGAGGTAGACGGTGAGTGCCCATGGCAAATGCCAATTTGTACTTAACAGTGGATAGAGGAGTGGATGGAGCTGGGAGTTGAGATCGAAATGAAGGTGTCATATTGATAGTTGTGTCTTGGAGAGAATGTAGCCTGAATACTGAATGCCCTGAATCCTCAGCTTGCCATTGACCATGACCAAAGCTGCAACTGGGCATGTAGACAAAAGACAAAAAATAATTCAACAGTTGCTTATTATCATTGGATAAAGCTTTTACCCCAAACTCCAATGTATTCTTCTATGGAAATAACTGAGTTTATAAGGTGAGCTCTTCAAATATAGGTCTGCTTATAAAACCAGTTGCATCAGTGAATGGAGGAGGGGGATTAACTCCCAGGCCTTCTCTTGTGAAGAGAGAATAGAAGTGGAGTAGAGTATATATGTCAGTCCTAATCTCCCCATTTGTCCCACCCTCTCCTTACCTCCCCCCGCTCCCAACCTCATGTCCACATGTCCATTCTCTCTGTCTGTCCATCCCTGCCTTGCAAATAGGTCCATCTGTACCATTTTTCTAGATTCCACATATAGTTAATAAACAATTTTTATTTTTCTCTTTCTGACTTATTTGCTCTGCATGACAGTTTCTAGGTACGTCTACATCTCTGCAAATGACCCAATTTTATTTCTTTTTATGACTGAGTAATATACCTTTGTATATGTGTAGTGCATCTTCTTTATCCATTCCTCTTTTGGTGAACATTTAGGTTGCTTCCATGTTCTGACTATTGTAAAAAGTGCTGCAATGAACAGTGGGGTACATGTATCTTTTTGCATTATTGACATGTATAACTATTATGTGTAAAACAGAAAGCTAGCAGAAACCTGCTGTATAGCACAGGGAGCTTAGCTCAGTGCTCTGTGATGACCTAGAGGAGTGGGCTGGCAGGGTCCAAGAGGGAGGGGTTTATGTATACATAGCCAATTCACTTCATTGTACTACAGAAACTAATACGACATCGTAAATGGATTATAGTCCAATTACAGAGAATGGAGTCATATATCCACAGAATAAGTTCAAGCAAGTGGACTTTTGCAAGGGTGAAGGAGTTAGAGGATATTTGTTTTACATAAGAAACATACTAGTTTATAAGGTCTTGGCAAATGTTAACTGTTTAAATGCTTTTTCAAATACCATGAGATAAAAACTGTTCTAGATGAATGAAGAGAGTTACAGCAGAATAAGTAAATTGCCCAAGGTCACACTGCTGTGAATAGAAGAGCCAGGACTTTAACTTAGGCAGTCTGGCTGCAGAGATCTTGCTCTTCCATACTCTTAATATGCTATATTATATAATTTGGGGGATTTGCAGTAAGACCATAGTGTAGTGATTGAACGTTATCATTTGGGAGCTCTTGGATTCAATCCTGCTTAATAATAATTAACGAGGTCCTTCCATTTATAAGTTTAGAAATACAACACGAGTTTAGTTTTGAAAAACTCACATTGCATAATGAGTTTTACACCACTTTATATATAATGTTAAAAATAATATAGTGGTGCAATTATACAACTTCATTGGTATCCTTAGCCTTGAACTTCTAAAATGGATCACCTTCAAGACTGAGAAATCCAGGACTAGAAGAGAATGCATATGTTTCAGGATGGGCATAAAGAAAAATGGGATAATGAGATGGGGATTCAACTGGAGACTAGTAAAAGGCATGTTAATCAGTTGTGAAGCCTGTCACAGTCTGAACAGCAGACACTGGCAGTGGACCAACTGGTCTGGCTTTATGATTTGACTTTCACAAGCAATAGTCAGTAAAAAGGAAGCATGGTGTGTGTGTCTGTGTGTCGTGTATCTGGGGTTGGAGAAATAAATGGTCTTGTTTTTTCAGGGTTGCTGAAGGGAATTTCAGTAAGGCAGATGGAAAAGTGAGCAGTTGGAATTTTAGGAATACATATTTACATAGTTATGTACAGTTCAGTAATAATCCAGATAAATTGCCTGGGCCAGATGGTTGGTTTATCCAGACATGCTGTGTGCCTTTTTGTATGCAAATGAAATGTCTACATGTCAAGAGAGCTTTGGGAAGAGTCCAAAAGAAAGCAGCCAATTCAGCCTAAATGGTGATAATTTAGGACCCAGGGAGGAAAATATTGGAGGTTGACAACATTGTTTCCTAATACATCCTAGTCATTTAATTTTAATAAATGAATGTAGACTTACTGATCACCTAACTGCTCTCTAATAGATGTATTATGGCATAGTCATTTGCATAAGAATGTGGCAGAAGAGGCCAATAAAACTATAGTCTTTCTTCAATTCTTGGTTTATTCAAAACATTTCAATTTCCCCCAAACTAATCATTGAGAGGAAATTAAGAAGAAGCCCCTAAGTGGTTAAGAAACTGCACTCTCACACTAGCCTCAAAAAAATGCCTGTTGGATCTAAGTAAGGAAGAAAAGTATAGCTGCCCAGAATGGGAGTGAAAGTGAAAGTCACTCAGTCATGTTGGACTCTTTGCAACCCCATGGACTATACAGTCCATGGAATTTTCCAGGCCAGAATCCTGAAGTGGGTAGCCTTTCCCTTCTCCAGTGAATCTTCCCAAGGCAAGAATCGAAACTGATTGCCTGCTTTGCAGGTGAATTCTTCACCAACTGAGCTATGGGAAAGAAGCCTGAAATCATAATGAAACTCATAGCATCTATTTCACCTAAAGGTCCTGCCACCCTCAATAACTGTCTTTATCAAGTTATTTTCTCTCATTGAAGAAGTGGGTGGGTGGGTATAGGGGATGTGGCTGTCATAGTTTGGCCAGCACGTACCTTAAAAAGAACTGAACATTAAACACTGCCATTGATAATTTAGGACCAAGGAAGTGTATTACTGAGTCATCTAGGATTAGGAATAAAGCAAAATGTGGAAGAGAAAAATGATAATAAAGCATAAATTATGGGTAAGGAAAGAATTTCTCCTGGAAAAGTGAGGAGTCTAGAGCATGAATTCCATGAATGAAAGACCAGTTTGAGATTGAGATTGATAGAAATTAGTTATTTTTTGGAATGGTTTGACTTATTTAATCATTTTAGTAAGCTTTTCTCTCCCCTGACCCTTCTCTAAATTGACTCTGAACCTATGCCACAGAAGTAAGCACATACATAACCTAAGTCTAGCCAATTACACCACTCCATCTACTTGGCAACAGTGATTGGTCCAAGGAGTAGGCATGTGACCTAACAGAGCCAATGAGATTTTTTTTTTAATTGTTACCTGCACATTGATACCTGGATAGGTTTCCCAGGTGGCACTAGTGGTAAATAATCTGCCTGCTGAAATAGGAGACATAAGGGGGTGGGGTTCATTTCCTGGGTGGGGAAGATCCCCTGGAAGATGAAATGGCAAACCACAGAGGAGCCTGCAAACAGTCAGACATGACTGAAGCAACTTAGCATGCAGGAAGAAAGTATTTTTCCCCTGCGAGTTACTAAACCTAGCTGCTGTTGGTAAGTAATCTTCATTGGTCACTATGGACTTAGCCTACCAGCATTAGAGGAGAAAGAGCTGTCTCTCAAATGGAAACAAAAACAAATAAAGACAAGCAGAAATGAGAAACAAATGGAGAAAGGATCTCTGTTTCTATGTCTAGCCTGTCCTGACTTGGTTATTGACATCTTTCACGTCCCACTTTTAAGTTCTATTCCCATTCCACACAAAATTAGCCACCTAGAAATAACCACTTGCCTTTTTAACCCCTGAGTTATCCAAGAATGTGCATTTTG
This sequence comes from Raphicerus campestris, assembly GCA_006410735.1. NCBI lineage: Eukaryota > Metazoa > Chordata > Mammalia > Artiodactyla > Bovidae > Raphicerus > Raphicerus campestris. Next base: position 42,641 of record SJYW01051403.1, on the reverse strand, counting down.
AAAGAAAAACATCAATAAGTAAGTGGTTTAAAAAAANAAAAAGTGCTGCAATGAACAGTGGGGTACATGTATCTTTTTGCATTATTGACATGTATAACTATTATGTGTAAAACAGAAAGCTAGCAGAAACCTGCTGTATAGCACAGGGAGCTTAGCTCAGTGCTCTGTGATGACCTAGAGGAGTGGGCTGGCAGGGTCCAAGAGGGAGGGGTTTATGTATACATAGCCAATTCACTTCATTGTACTACAGAAACTAATACGACATCGTAAATGGATTATAGTCCAATTACAGAGAATGGAGTCATATATCCACAGAATAAGTTCAAACAAGTGGACTTTTGCAAGGGTGAAGGAGTTAGAGGATATTTGTTTTACATAAGAAACATACTAGTTTATAAGGTCTTGGCAAATGTTAACTGTTTAAATGCTTTTTCAAATACCATGAGATAAAAACTGTTCTAGATGAATGAAGAGAGTTACAGCAGAATAAGTAAATTGCCCAAGGTCACACTGCTGTGAATAGAAGAGCCAGGACTTTAACTTAGGCAGTCTGGCTGCAGAGATCTTGCTCTTCCATACTCTTAATATGCTATATTATATAATTTGGGGGATTTGCAGTAAGACCATAGTGTAGTGATTGAACGTTATCATTTGGGAGCTCTTGGATTCAATCCTGCTTAATAATAATTAACGAGGTCCTTCCATTTATAAGTTTAGAAATACAACACGAGTTTAGTTTTGAAAAACTCACATTGCATAATGAGTTTTACACCACTTTATATATAATGTTAAAAATAATATAGTGGTGCAATTATACAACTTCATTGGTATCCTTAGCCTTGAACTTCTAAAATGGATCACCTTCAAGACTGAGAAATCCAGGACTAGAAGAGAATGCATATGTTTCAGGATGGGCATAAAGAAAAATGGGATAATGAGATGGGGATTCAACTGGAGACTAGTAAAAGGCATGTTAATCAGTTGTGAAGCCTGTCACAGTCTGAACAGCAGACACTGGCAGTGGACCAACTGGTCTGGCTTTATGATTTGACTTTCACAAGCAATAGTCAGTAAAAAGGAAGCATGGTGTGTGTGTCTGTGTGTCGTGTATCTGGGGTTGGAGAAATAAATGGTCTTGTTTTTTCAGGGTTGCTGAAGGGAATTTCAGTAAGGCAGATGGAAAAGTGAGCAGTTGGAATTTTAGGAATACATATTTACATAGTTATGTACAGTTCAGTAATAATCCAGATAAATTGCCTGGGCCAGATGGTTGGTTTATCCAGACATGCTGTGTGCCTTTTTGTATGCAAATGAAATGTCTACATGTCAAGAGAGCTTTGGGAAGAGTCCAAAAGAAAGCAGCCAATTCAGCCTAAATGGTGATAATTTAGGACCCAGGGAGGAAAATATTGGAGGTTGACAACATTGTTTCCTAATACATCCTAGTCATTTAATTTTAATAAATGAATGTAGACTTACTGATCACCTAACTGCTCTCTAATAGATGTATTATGGCATAGTCATTTGCATAAGAATGTGGCAGAAGAGGCCAATAAAACTATAGTCTTTCTTCAATTCTTGGTTTATTCAAAACATTTCAATTTCCCCCAAACTAATCATTGAGAGGAAATTAAGAAGAAGCCCCTAAGTGGTTAAGAAACTGCACTCTCACACTAGCCTCAAAAAAATGCCTGTTGGATCTAAGTAAGGAAGAAAAGTATAGCTGCCCAGAATGGGAGTGAAAGTGAAAGTCACTCAGTCATGTTGGACTCTTTGCAACCCCATGGACTATACAGTCCATGGAATTTTCCAGGCCAGAATCCTGAAGTGGGTAGCCTTTCCCTTCTCCAGTGAATCTTCCCAAGGCAAGAATCTAAACTGATTGCCTGCTTTGCAGGTGAATTCTTTACCAACTGAGCTATGGGAAAGAAGCCTGAAATCATAATGAAACTCATAGCATCTATTTCACCTAAAGGTCCTGCCACCCTCAATAACTGTCTTTATCAAGTTATTTTCTCTCATTGAAGAAGTGGGTGGGTGGGTATAGGGGATGTGGCTGTCATAGTTTGGCCAGCACGTACCTTAAAAAGAACTGAACATTAAACACTGCCATTGATAATTTAGGACCAAGGAAGTGTATTACTGAGTCATCTAGGATTAGGAATAAAGCAAAATGTGGAAGAGAAAAATGATAATAAAGCATAAATTATGGGTAAGGAAAGAATTTCTCCTGGAAAAGTGAGGAGTCTAGAGCATGAATTCCATGAATGAAAGACCAGTTTGAGATTGAGATTGATAGAAATTAGTTATTTTTTGGAATGGTTTGACTTATTTAATCATTTTAGTAAGCTTTTCTCTCCCCTGACCCTTCTCTAAATTGACTCTGAACCTATGCCACAGAAGTAAGCACATACATAACCTAAGTCTAGCCAATTACACCACTCCATCTACTTGGCAACAGTGATTGGTCCAAGGAGTAGGCATGTGACCTAACAGAGCCAATGAGATTTTTTTTTTAATTGTTACCTGCACATTGATACCTGGATAGGTTTCCCAGGTGGCACTAGTGGTAAATAATCTGCCTGCTGAAATAGGAGACATAAGGGGGTGGGGTTCATTTCCTGGGTGGGGAAGATCCCCTGGAAGATGAAATGGCAAACCACAGAGGAGCCTGCAAACAGTCAGACATGACTGAAGCAACTTAGCATGCAGGAAGAAAGTATTTTTCCCCTGCGAGTTACTAAACCTAGCTGCTGTTGGTAAGTAATCTTCATTGGTCACTATGGACTTAGCCTACCAGCATTAGGGGAGAAAGAGCTGTCTCTCAAATGGAAACAAAAACAAATAAAGACAAGCAGAAATGAGAAACAAATGGAGAAAGGATCTCTGTTTCTATGTCTAGCCTGTCCTGACTTGGTTATTGACATCTTTCACGTCCCACTTTTAAGTTCTATTCCCATTCCACACAAAATTAGCCACCTAGAAATAACCACTTGCCTTTTTAACCCCTGAGTTATCCAAGAATGTGCATTTTGAAAGAAAAACATCAATAAGTAAGTGGTTTAAAAAAAAAATCAAATCATAGAAGGCTGTGGGAAAAAGAGATTTTAAATTAAAAACTTGAAAACATGTCAGTACTGAGAGATGGCAAGATCTAACATAAGAAATACTGATAAAACCTTGAGTCAGATTATACTCAGATTTAAGTGTTAGTCACTTAGTCATGCCAGGCTTCTCTGTGCATGGAATTTTTCAGGTAAGAATGTGGAGTAGGTAGCCACTCCCTACTCCACGGGATCTTCCCAACCCAGGGATTGAATCTGGCTCCTGCATTGCAGGCAGATTCTTTACTGTCTAAGCCACCAGGAAACCTTAGGCAGAGATAAAATGCTAGGTGTTTATTTTCCAGGCTGGTGCACTTACTCAAGTGCACAACTGGTATTTGTCTGACACAGAGTCACTTGGTATTCAATTATGAGCTTTACATGCACCACATGAGGGCAGGAGTCATTTGTTTTATTCCAGTAATATAAACCGCAGATAAGAATGCATGTGGGCATGCTAAGTCTCTTTCATGTCTGACTCTTTGCAACCCTCTGGACTGTAGCCCACCAGGCTCCTCTGTCCATGGGATTCTCCAGGCAAGAATACTGGAGTGGGTTGCTATGCCCTCCTCTAGGGGATCTTCCCCATCCACAGATTGAACCTGCATCTCTTATGTCTCCTACATTTGTAGGTTGGCTCTTTACCACTGGTGCCACCTGAGAAGCCCCACAAATCAGAATAGGTCTTGGCAAATAGCAGTTGCTATATGAATGTTTTTTAGTAACTGTATGGTCATAAAGTATTTTATGAGATTACATATTCAATCATACTTCCAAAGCTAAAATATCCTCTTTCACTGGGCTTTGGGAAAACTTTAGTGAATATTTATCAGAAAGAAAAAGATCAGGAAGAAAAGAAAGAGGTAACCAAATTAAAATCTTAGACATATCAAAAATGAGTGATAATAGAGAATTCAGGCAGTGAGAAGCTCTGCTAATTGGTTTCCAAATAAGGTGAAGAATATCATGGTAGAAATGTCCCGTATCTCAAAAGGTAACACAGTAGCATTAAACGTCTCTCCTCTGCATTACAAATGCCATCTGCCTTTTGATGATACTATACTCCAAAGAATATATTCTATATACTAAGTTTGTTAGATAAGCCACATGTGCTCTGTTTCAAATCACAGAGTAATAAAAGTGATTTAGTTCTTTGATAGATTTGCATAATTCCCTAACTGGGCTACCATTGATTCCCCTTAAGAAATGCTTATACAGAATCTCTCTACAAAAAGTAGAGTTTCTAAATTTCAGCTTCCTGTGTGGCTTGTGTTATTATTTTAAAGGAAAATAATCTCTAGCTGTTTTTTTTTGTTGTTGTTGTTGTTGTTCCCAGGAGTTTTTCCAGTTCCTTTATATATCTACCCTAGAATGTTCAATTTTCTCAGGCTCCTTAAAAATCATTCATGCCTTTCTACTCATTTTCACTTGTTAATATTGACCCAGTTTTCTCTTCATCACATATTTTACATTTATACTTTTATTTTGCCTCTTCCCTTCTCAATCGCTCCCCCTCCCCAAATGGTATTTTCAGGTTATCATGTATCTGTTTTTTCCACCCAATAGCTTTTTTAGAATTCAAGATGGACATAATTGAGAAGTGGCAGTCATGATTTTATCCACAGACACAAACTTTCTAACAAAGATTAATTCTTCTTATATGAAATAATTGATCTGTCATACTTTTGCTAGCATTTCAATTAGAGCAGAGGTTATCATTGTAATCCCTGACATGTACCAATTTTCAGTTTAAATTCATGTATTCATTCATTTTCTCAGTATACCCCAGGAATTGTGCATCTTTTTCTTTTTTATAAATATTGTCCCCAATTTTTTTTCTAGTGACCTAGGACATCCATCTTTCTAGCAGTCTGCTCAGGAGATTAGGATTGTTATAAAAGAAATATAAAGAGAAAGAGTTACTATTCTAAGTAGAATTTTGTAGTAAGTAAATGCTAAATATTTTACTAAAGGATTTCAAGAGTCAAAGCCAGAAATCTCAGGTGAAGTTGCTTCTTTTTTAAAGTAGAGATTTTTATCCCTCCCATCAATAAAGGTTGAACCTTGGAATAGATTTACTGTTTGAAGGAATAAGACTGTCTCTTATACACATCTTCTCANCACCACATGAGGGCAGGAGTCATTTGTTTTATTCCAGTAATATAAACCGCAGATAAGAATGCATGTGGGCATGCTAAGTCTCTTTCATGTCTGACTCTTTGCAACCCTCTGGACTGTAGCCCACCAGGCTCCTCTGTCCATGGGATTCTCCAGGCAAGAATACTGGAGTGGGTTGCTATGCCCTCCTCTAGGGGATCTTCCCCACCCACAGATTGAACCTGCATCTCTTATGTCTCCTACATTTGTAGGTTGGCTCTTTACCACTGGTGCCACCTGAGAAGCCCCACAAATCAGAATAGGTCTTGGCAAATAGCAGTTGCTATATGAATGTTTTTTAGTAACTGTATGGTCATAAAGTATTTTATGAGATTACATATTCAATCATACTTCCAAAGCTAAAATATCCTCTTTCACTGGGCTTTGGGAAAACTTTAGTGAATATTTATCAGAAAGAAAAAGATCAGGAAGAAAAGAAAGAGGTAACCAAATTAAAATCTTAGACATATCAAAAATGAGTGATAATAGAGAATTCAGGCAGTGAGAAGCTCTGCTAATTGGTTTCCAAATAAGGTGAAGAATATCATGGTAGAAATGTCCCGTATGTCAAAAGGTAACACAGTAGCATTAAACGTCTCTCCTCTGCATTACAAATGCCATCTGCCTTTTGATGATACTATACTCCAAAGAATATATTCTATATACTAAGTTTGTTAGATAAGCCACATGTGCTCTGTTTCAAATCACAGAGTAATAAAAGTGATTTAGTTCTTTGATAGATTTGCATAATTCCCTAACTGGGCTACCATTGATTCCCCTTAAGAAATGCTTATACAGAATCTCTCTACAAAAAGTAGAGTTTCTAAATTTCAGCTTCCTGTGTGGCTTGTGTTATTATTTTAAAGGAAAATAATCTCTAGCTGTTTTGTTGTTGTTGTTGTTGTTGTTCCCAGGAGTTTTTCCAGTTCCTTTATATATCTACCCTAGAATGTTCAATTTTCTCAGGCTCCTTAAAAATCATTCATGCCTTTCTACTCATTTTCACTTGTTAATATTGACCCAGTTTTCTCTTCATCACATATTTTACATTTATACTTTTATTTTGCCTCTTCCCTTCTCAATCGCTCCCCCTCCCCAAATGGTATTTTCAGGTTATCATGTATCTGTTTTTTCCACCCAATAGCTTTTTTAGAATTCAAGATGGACATAATTGAGAAGTGGCAGTCATGATTTTATCCACAGACACAAACTTTCTAACAAAGATTAATTCTTCTTATATGAAATAATTGATCTGTCATACTTTTGCTAGCATTTCAATTAGAGCAGAGGTTATCATTGTAATCCCTGACATGTACCAATTTTCAGTTTAAATTCATGTATTCATTCATTTTCTCAGTATACCCCAGGAATTGTGCATCTTTTTCTTTTTTATAAATATTGTCCCCAATTTTTTTTCTAGTGACCTAGGACATCCATCTTTCTAGCAGTCTGCTCAGGAGATTAGGATTGTTATAAAAGAAATATAAAGAGAAAGAGTTACTATTCTAAGTAGAATTTTGTAGTAAGTAAATGCTAAATATTTTACTAAAGGATTTCAAGAGTCAAAGCCAGAAATCTCAGGTGAAGTTGCTTCTTTTTTAAAGTAGAGATTTTTATCCCTCCCATCAATAAAGGTTGAACCTTGGAATAGATTTACTGTTTGAAGGAATAAGAAGGATGGATTAGAGGAGAAGAAAGTCTGAAACTCACTTTATAAAGCTTGGGAGTTTTGAAAAGTGTGATAAAGGGGATAGGAGAGGCAAAAGATCAGACAAATGGGTCCTGTGTCTTCTCTCAGAGTCAAATAAGTTAGAGAGGCAATTTAGAAACGGCAGAGATGAGGGCCCTTGACTGAAATAATGTTCAGGACACTGGGAGAAGGGGTGTGTCACAGCCAGCTGCCTTAGGAGAGCTTGAGGGTGGTGCTGTCTCTTATACACATCTTCTTTCACTGGGCTTTGGGAAAACTTTAGTGAATATTTATCAGAAAGAAAAAGATCAGGAAGAAAAGAAAGAGGTAACCAAATTAAAATCTTAGACATATCAAAAATGAGNGTGAATGGGCAAGAAATGTAACCCAGTGTAGTTACAGAGGTGTCTGACATTTAGCATCCTCAGTCACTCTTCCTTTCTGTGTAGTCTTATGATCTAAGGAGGGACTTAGATGCTGACTGAGTGAAGAGAGGGCAGGTCTGGACTGCCCAGCCCAGAGGCTCCATGGAGGATGTTGTGAGATGTAGAGAGGTCTGTTGTGAAATTGAGGTCACGATGAGGTCAACTCAGTCATTAGTCACCACTAGACCCTGACCGAAGAATTGATGCTTTTGAACTGTGGTGTTGGAGAAGACCCTTGAGAGTCATTTGGACTGCAAGGAGATCCAAGCAGCCCATTCTAATGAACCAGTCCTGGGTGTTCATTGGAAGGACTGATGCTGAAGCTGAAACTCCAATATTTTAGCCACCAGATGTGAAGAGCTGACTCATTTGAAAAGACCCTGATGCTGGGAAAAATTGAGGTGGGAAGAGAAGGGGACGGCAGAGGATGAGATAGTTAGATGGCATCACCAACTCAATGGACATGAGTCTGAGTAAACTCTGGGAGTTTGGTGATGGACAGGGAGGCCTAGCGTGCTACTGTCCATGGGGTAGTAGAGTCAGACACGACTGAGCAACTGAACTGAATGAATTCAGCGCTCATCCAGTTAAGCCACCTCCTGACACAATGAGGATGCCCAAGAGGACACGAGTGTTGAATCAACACCAAAGAAGTGAAGGGATGCTATGTGGATTTCTGAATTATCCCAATCTAGATGTTCAAGTTGGTTTTACAAAAGGCAGGGGAACCAGAGGTCAAATTGCCAACATCTGCTGGATCATGGAAAAAGCAAGAGTGCCAGAAAAACATCTACTTCTGCTTTATTGACTATGCCAAAGCCTTTTACTGTGTGGGTCAAAATAAACTGTGGAAAAGTCTGAAAGAGATGGGAATACCAGACCACCTGACCTGCTTCTTCAGAAACCTGTATGCAGGTCAGGAAGCAACACTTAGAACTGGACATGGAACAACAGACTGGTTCCAAATAGGAAAAGGAGTACGTCAAGGCTGTATATTGTCACCCTGCTTGTTTATCTTATATGCAGAGTACATCATGAGAAATGCTGGGCTGGAAAAGTACAAGCTGGAATCAAGATTGCCGGGAGAAATCTCAATAACCTCAGATATGCAGATGACACCACNAATGGGAAAGACTAGAGATCTCTTCAAGAAAATTAAAGATACAAAGGGAACATTTCATGCAAAGATGAATAAAGGACAGAAATGGTATAGACCTAACAGAAGCAGAAGATATTAAGAAGAGGTGGCAAGAATACACAGAAGAATTATACAAAAAAGACTTTCACGACCCAAATAATCACGATGGTGTGATCACTCACCTAGAGCCAGACATCCTGGAATGTGAAGTCAAGTGGGCCTTAGGAAGCATGACTACAAACAAAGCTAGTGGAGGTGATGAGATTTCAGTTGAGCTATTTCAAATCCTGAAAGATGATGCTCTGAAATTGCTACACTCAATATGTCAGCAAATTTGGAAAGCTCAACAGTGGCCACAAGGCTGAAAAAGGTCAATTTTCATTCCAATCCCAAAGACAGTCAATGCCAAAGAATGCTCAAACTACCACACAATTGCACTCATCTCACACGCTAGTAAAGTAATGCTCAAAATTCTCCAAGCCAGGCTTCAGCAATACATGAACCATGAACTTCCAGATGTTCAAGCTGGTTTTAGAAAAGGCAGAGGAACCATAAATCAAATTGCCAACACCTGGATCATCAAAAAAGCAAGAGAGTTCCAGAAAAACATTTGCTTCTGCTTTATTGACTATGCCAAAGCCTTTGACTGTGTGGATCACAGTAAACTGGAGAATTCTGAAAAAGATGGGAATACCAGACCACCTAACCTGCCTCTTGAAAAATCTGTATGCAGGTCACGAGGCAGCAGTTAGAACTGGACATGGAACAACAGACTGGTTCCAAATAGGAAAAGGAGTACGTCAAGCCTGTATGTGGTCACCCTGCTTCTTTAACTCCTATGCAGAGTACATCATGAGAAACTTTGGGCTGGAGGAAGCACAGGCTGGAATCAAGATTGCCCAGAGAAGTATCAGTAACCTCAGATAATGCAGATGACATCACGCTTATGGCAGAAAGTGAAGAACTACAAGGCTCTTGATGAAAGTGAAAGACGAGAGTGAAAAAGTTGGCTTAAAGCTCAACATTCAGAAAACTAAGACCATGGCATCCGGTCCCATCACTTCATGGCAAATAGATGGGGAAACAGTCGAAACAGTGGCTGACTTTATTTTGTGGGGCTCTAAAATCACTGCAGATGATGATTGCAGCCATGAAATTAAAAGACGCTTACTCTTTGGAAGGAAAATTATGACCAACCTAGGTAGTATATTAAAAAAGCAGAGACATTCCTTTGTCAACAAAGGTCCATCTAGTCAAGGCTATGGTTTTTCCAGTAGTCATGTATGGATGTGAGAGTTGGACTATAAAGAGGACTGAGCGCAGAAGAATTGATACCTTTGAACTGTGGTGCTGGAGAAGACTCTTGAGAGTCCCTTGAACTACAAGGAGATCCAAACAGTCCATCCTAAGGGAGATCGGTCCTGGGTGTTCATTGGAAGGACTGATATTAAAGCTGAAACTGCAGTATTCTGGCCACCTGAGGCGAAGAGCTGACTCATTTGAAAAGACCCTGATGTTGGGAAAGATTGACTGTAAGAGCAGAAGGAAACAGCAGAGGAACCAGTCCCACCCTTAGCTGCATTTCAAAAATTACCTCATTAAGAAAAGACACCTTTGTGGCTGTCATCACTCAGGAAATTTCAATGGATTTAGGAACTCTGTGTCAGATATGGGTATGAAGAACAAATATATATTTTTTATAATAAATCACAGCATCACAGTATGCGTACTTATTGTTGTTATTGTTTTAATAAAATTTTATAGTTTTTTCTGGATTAAAGACATTCCTAGATATTTTATAATTTTGTCATTGTTTCTGAATAAGACTTCCCCTCCTCCCCCTAAATCTGTTTCTACCTGGCTCTTAGTAGTACAGAGAATGGTTATTTGATTTTTGTGTATCTTTCTTCATCCAGATAATTTAATCTTAATACTTTTAATATTGTTCATAGCTCTTATACTTGAATCTTTTTGACAGAGAGATATTTCTTCTTCTACATTATAGCTTTAGATGAATCATATAGAATAATGTTGAATACGAATGGAAATAATCCTTACTTTGATTTTATTTAAAAGAAGGCTGTTATTAGTTTCTCTTAATCTCATACTATTTGAAATTTTTATACAGAGCTTTAAACAGGAATGATTGCTGAATTCTAGCACATAATTTTTAGAATTTATGATATAGTCATAGGAATTTTGCCCTTAATTTGTTAGTACTTTGAAATATGTTGATGGATTTCGTACATGGAATAAGTATAACATGGTGGACTTATTTTAATATATTGCTAGATTTGGTTTCCTAATGCCTATACCCTGACCTTCTAGTAAATTGAATTGTTTGTTTCCCTCAAAACGCCACCACCAGTATTTTTGTCTTTTAATAGTAATATTGGTTCTCATGTTCTTAATACAGCTTTTCCTGTGANCTTATTTTAATATACTGGTAGATTTGGTTTCCTAATGCCTATACCCTGACCTTCTAGTAAATTGAATTGTTTGTTTCCCTCAAAACGCCACCACCAGTATTTTTGTCTTTTAATAGTAATATTGGTTCTCACGTTCTTAATACAGCTTTTCCTGTGACCAGTGTTAATGGTTAATTGCATTTTAATACTGCATGTTTTATGCAGCTGCTCTAACACTAGCAATAGTTATAGTTGACTCCATGTGTTCTTCTTAGGATTCTACCAAATATCTGGCTGGGTAGCTGCCCTCGCCAAGTGGAACACGTAACCATCAAACTGAAGCATGAACTAGGGGTTACAGCTGTAATGAATTTCCAGACGGAATGGGATATTGTACAGAATTCCTCAGGCTGTAACCGCTACCCAGAACCCATGACACCAGACACTATGATTAAGCTGTATAAGGAGGAAGGCTTGGCCTACATCTGGATGCCCACGCCGGATATGAGCACTGAAGGTAAGTGTCCGAGGGAGCTTGCTGGATGTATTTCAGAGAAGCCCTTGTTGGTTTTTGCCTGTCTGTCTGTCTGCCTATTTACCTACCTACCTGTGTATAACTGAAAACCTGCATGTGAATGATAGATATGGAAAAATATAAGGTTTGGGGGTTAATATATTTTATATATATACATATATGGTATATATAAGATATATATATCTTTTGACACCTTGGCTAAGATTCTGTTTCACATTGGTTCTTTTAATTTATTTATTCATCAAACATATTTATTGTGTATCTGCTATGTGTGTGGGGCCCTAGGCTGGTGGCTGGGAATTCACAGGTGAAGAAAAGCAGGGACAGCTCCTGTCCTCATGAAGCTATAGTCCAATAGGGAGGATAAGCAGTAATCAAACGGCTGCAAATAGAAATGCAAAGCTCTGGCCAGTTTTCTGACTAGAGAGTCACATAGATCCTGCAATGAGAGCACGCACAGGCAAATCAGACCTAGGAAGAAGGGCCAGGGAAAGTTTCCTTGGGTGTGCTTGAGCTGAGATCCAAAGTGGGAGTTGGGCACAAGTGAGGTGGGCAGAGGCTTCCAGACAGAGGCAGTAGCTTGGATAGAGTCCTCCTTGCAGGAGAGCACATACTATTGTAGGAACTGAAAGATGGGCAATGTGGCTGCAGGTCTGGGAAGAAGGGAGCAGAGTCCTGCAGGACTTGGGACACAAAGAAAACTTGAGACTCTATCCTTATGCAGTGAGAAGCAGTTGAATGGGAGGGAGGCTGAAAGATGCCAAGATAACCTTTCTCTCCACCACCCCCCAAAAGTGCCCTTTGATTGCAGTTTGGAGTACGTGGGGATGGGCCCACAGCAGGTCTGGGCAGGCCAGTTAGGAAGTTACTGCAGCAGTTAAGGTGAGAGGTAAGGAGAGAGAACTGCAGCTCAGGAGGGTGGCAATAGTGATGCTTCCATTTACTGCACAAACACTGGCTGAACCTGTCTCTGTGAAGAGGGAATTAGGGTGTGACACGGGTGCTGCCAAGAATCAGAGACAAATAAGGAACAGTTTGATTTCACGGTAAGAGGCAGTAAGGCAAGTTCAAAGCTAATTAAAGTGCAAAGAAGAAGGTGATGAGGATGAGTCACGCGCGCTAGGAGGTTTATGGTGTGGGAGGAGAATTTCTGCAGAGAAGCACAGGGAGGCGATGTGAATGTCCTGGGATTTGAGGTGGGTGTGGCAGGTCAGCGTAGAGGGAGAAAAGGCATGCCGGGTGGGAGGAACAACCAAGGTACAGAGGCGTGGGATTTTAGAGGAATAATCTGTATTTCAGCCTGGCTGGGGAATAGGGTTCTTGATGGAAAGGAGTGGAGATCTCTGAATCCAAGAGAATAAGCTACTCGAATAATATCAATCAGATGCCAGCAGAGGGCAGCAGAGAGCTATGGACTGGCGCAGAATGAGGGCGGTTCAGTTCAGTTCAGTGGCTCAGCCCTGTCCGACTCTGCGACCCCATGGACTGCAGCATGCCAGGCCTCCCTGTCCATCACCAACTCTAGGAGCTTGCTCAAATGCATGTCCATCGAGTCGGTGATGCCATCCAACCATCTCATCCTCTGTCGTCCCCTTCTCCTCCTGCCTTCAACCTTTCCCAGCATCAGGGTCTTTTCCAATGAGTCAGTTCTTCGCATCAGGTGGCCAAAGTATTGGAGTTTCAGCTTCAGCATCAGTGCTTCTGAGGGCATTTGGTGAACTGCTGTTCTGGAGGAAAGAAGGAAGACGGTGATGTCCAGCAAGAAATGTTTCTATCATCAGTTGTCTTCCCCCCAAAATGCATTATGTATCAAACTCTGGTTTGAACAATTTCAAATGTTAACTCATTTAATTCTTAAGACAAGAGTCCAGGCAGGTGTTATCTTCATTTTTCTGAGAAAGAGAATGAGGGACACAAAAGTTAAGTAGCATGGCTGGTGTCATACAGCAGAAACACAGCCTGGATTTCAGTACACGCAGTCAGACAGAATACTGCGCTTGCCACCGTGCAGTGAAGCTTCTCTACATGCTCACATGGACTCTTCATGCACTTTATACAGACCACCACCCACATTTTCAACCTGTCATGTTCATCATCAGCTGGATTCAGACAAAGACATGAGTTTCTTGGTCTTCCCTGATGGCTCAAAGGGTAAAGAATCCGCCTCCAATGCGGGAGACCTGGGTTCGATTCTTTGGTTGGGAAGATCCTCTGGAGAAGAGAATGGCTACCCACTCTAGTATTCTGGCCTGGAGAATTCCAGGGACTGAGGATCCTGGCAGGCTACAGTCCACGGGGTTGCAAAGAGTCAGACACAACAGAGCAACCTTCACTTTCACTTCATGACTTTTTAGGGAGATAGCTTGTCTCCCCAGTCAGTACTCCAAGATGTAGGTGGGGACCGGGGTACTCTGATAGTTCTAGGACCTTGCCCATCTTGACTATGAATATTTATGGTCCTGCTGGCCAGGCCAGGCCCCTCAGTGGGTCTGTCTGAACTGAACTATCATTGGGGATGAGGTATTATTTTTCTTTCTGAAGGTTTGGTTGGTTGGTTACTCTTCTTGGTAATGAATGCTGATCCAAAGCAGCTTGATTTAGCTTTGAGAGCTCCATCTTTTCCCAAGGAATTAAAAAAAAAACCCCAATCTATATTTGCACAGAAAAGTACAATGAACCTGGGTCACATTTGCCCTGTCCACTTTGCTTCTCTGGCTTCAAAACTGAGAATGTTTTAGGATAGTGAGCCTGTAGCTTCCAGGGAGGGTTTTGCGTCTAGCTTCATTATCCCATTGGAATAGGAAGTGAGACTAGGCTCAGAGAAGCTGAGATAAATATGGCCTGCCCTACCCCAAGCAGTGATTGCCCCAAAACCTTGCTAAGGGGTAGGCAATTTGTTGGGTAGTTTGGGAATATGAGAAGCCTGAGGGAAAATGCTGTCCCCAAGGAGCCACTGTAGCTGTATTAAAATCTTGTGGGGGTCATGGAGTCACCAGGACCCACGCATACAGTGGACTGTCTTTCACACTGAGGCAGTTTGGAAATAAGAGAAAAGGCAACAAATGAAAGCTCCCACCTGACAAAAGCCAAAACCCAAGAGCAAAGAGTTTCNAAGTCTAACCAACACTTAAGGAATCTATAAAAGACTTAATTGTTCAAACTAAATTTTAAACCAGTACAAGTCAATTTCACATTTTTTTTCCCAATATAGAATTTAATTTGAGAGAGTGTGTAGAGGATTCTGGAAGACAATTTGATCAGTCAGGCAAAAAGAGGTCAGGTTTTTTTTTTTTTTTTAACATACATATATAGTTGTGTGAGAAATTCTGCTAAATGTGTTATTTGTATCACAATGGACAAGTCATTGTAAAACTGCTAGTATTGGCTTGGCCCAAAAGTTTGCTTGGGTTTTTCTGGCAGATGGAATGAAAAACTCAAATGACCTTTTTGGCCAACTCAGTATTTTTATTTTTTCAATTATCAAATATTATAATTGTACAATACTGAGCAGTATAGAACAGTATAGATCAAAATGCAATTATTGGAGGACAATTGCTCTGCAATATTGTGGGCCAACTCAATTTGTATTTTTATTTGGAAAAATAAATAGGTTAGACAATCCTTAAGGTGTTTTCCAGTTGTGAGAGTCTATATGTTATAGACATCACTTTGCTGGCAAAGGTCCATATAATAAAGGCTATGGTCATGTGAACATTATGACAGCTGGACCGAGAAGGTAGAGTGCTGAAGAATCTATGCTTTCAAACTGTGGGGCTGGAGAAGACTCTTGAGAGTGCCTTGGACAGCAAGGAGATCAAACCTATCAATCTTAAAGGAAATCAAACCTGAATACTCATTGGAAGGACTGATGCTGAAGCTCCAGTACTTTGGGCACCTGATGCAAACAGCTGACTTATTGGAAAAGACCTTGATCCCCGGAAAGATTGAAGGGAGAGGTGAAGAGGGCGACAGAGGGTGAGATGGTTGGATGGCATCACTGATACAATGGAGGATGGCATTACTGATGCAATGGACATAAACTTGGGCAAACTCCAGAGGATGGCAAGGGACAGGGAAGCCTGGCATGCTTCAGTTCATGGGCTCACGAAGAGTCAAACACTACTTGGTGACTAAGCAACAGCAGCGGTGTGTTATATGTAGTCTGTCCTTTTTATATAGAGGACAGCATCCCAGTGTTTGCCTTTTTTTTTTTTTATGTGATAGAATTAAACTGATGAATTGAGCGTGCCTCTTTCAGCCACACTTGTGACCAGTCTCATCAATTTTGAAGACAGCTAACGAAATCAAGCAGTGTTAGGTTACAGCTGTAAAGTAGAACAAAGATGTCTACCCTTTAGAGAGTGAAACTCTCACTTTGTGATGAGTAAGATGCTCCAGCCAAAGTAAACAAATATTTTTTAACTTTTCAGAGGCAGAGGGCCAATCTCCCATTTCCTTATTATGCCAGTCATGCCCAGCACAGCTACAGCTAAATTCATGACTTTCTAAGTGCTATTTTCACTTTTTTTTAATTAAAAAAATTTATTTCTGATCAAGCTCCTTTCTTGCCTAGCACTTGAAATGTTGGTAAATTCTTAATTTTCTTTATGATTCTACCACAAAAGCTGCATTCTTTGTGACACCTGCTGACTCTGGTTGGCCCAGCTGTCTGCCCAGCTAAGACTTTGGTTTTCCTGGCTTCTGGGATCTGATTCTATTTCAGTATGCATGCATTCCACAGTGTTAAGGGTCGGTCTACTGGGCTTCCTGGGTGGAACTAGGGGTAAAGAACCCACCTGCCAATGCAGGAGACATAAAAGTCACTGGTTGAATCCCTGCGTCTGGAAGATCCCCTGGAGAAGGGCATGGCAACCCACTCCAGTATTCTTGCCTGGAGAAACCCATGGATAGAGGAACCTGGCAGGCTACAGTCCATAGGGTTGCACAGAGTCAGACATGCCTGAAGTAATATCACGCAGCATGTACTTTTGGGACACTGAGGGGCTTAACCCATATCATATACTAACATATTATCACTGGTTAATATCTGACCTCCAATTCTGACTACAGACATAAGTACTCTACACGAGCTTCTTGAAGATCAGAAATGGTACCTTAGGGGGCCTTATATCTGCTATGGTTCCTGGCCTTTTAACTTGCAGAGTAAATGTTTCACAGATAAAATGGATAACTCTCATTTCAACACCCACCTCTCTTCACATGTCTTGTTCTGTTCGATTCTTCTCATCCATGGCCCTTTTGTGTTTTATTTACCCATGCATCCCTTTAATACCAGTTGTTCACTTTCAAACCAGTCCTCTTCTTTGCTTAAAAACAGAGTTTTGGACAGTTCGAAGATATGACATAATATGGCTTCCCTAGTAGCTCAGACAATAAAACGTCTGCCTGCAATGCAGGAGACCTGGGTTCAATCCCTGAGTTGGGAAGATCCCCTGAAGAAAGAAATGGCAACCCACTCCAGTACTCTTGCCTGGAAAATCCCATGGATGGAGGAGCCTGGTATGTTACAGGCCATGTGGTTGCAAAGAGCCAGACACGACTAAGCAATTTCACTTTCACATGGGTCATCAGTTTCTGTAAGTGCCAGATGACTTTTCTGTGCGCTCCGTCGCTTAAGTCGTGTCCAGTTCTTTGTGACATCATGGACTGTAGTCTGCCAGGCTCCTCTGTCCATGGGATTCTACAGCTAAGAAAACTTGGCTGCGTAGCCATTCCAGGGGATCTTCCCCACCCAGGGACAGAACTTTCATCTCCTACCTCTCCTGCATTGCAGACAGATTATTTAATACTGAGCCACGGGGTAAGCCCACCAGATAACATGAGGAAGTTACATTTTAAATCACTTTTTAACCAGGCTTTATTTTTTGGGGGGGGCCCTAATATAGTTTTGTACAGGTGAATCTTACTTTCTTCCTCAAAATACAAAAACTTAATTATTACATCATGTTCGCAATTATAAATATGCTGTCATTTTAAATTTAATTAGAAAAAGAGGGCAAGATACACAAAACTTGAGTGTATAGAACTTTCCTTCCATAACTGAACCAGGGATAGAACATAAGTCAGTTTTATTCCTCACCTGGGAAAACTGATATAACTTCCTCTATATCCACTCTTGTTATATGCAGTAGGATAAATAATAAGAAAGTGACTCTATTTGTAAAGGAGAATGGTTCAGAAAACCTTGAGTAGAAATTTCAAATAACATGGTAGTTAGAAACTGAGTGACTTATTTGTCATGGAATCAATAAAGCTATATGTGAGAGGTGATGGCAGAAAACTAGACAAAAAAAATGTATAATACAGCGATAAAAATATACCTGGAAATGTTATGAAACAAATTTGAAACCTATTTCATTGCTTGAATGGAGTCTGTGTTCAGAATGATAAGAGAAGGCATTCTGTATTTTCTATCTCAATGATCTTTTGTAATTTAAACCACAAGAATATCATGGGATGCTTCCCAGTGGGTCTTATGCTGTGCACTCTGTGTGTTCTGAAACAAGCCCTGGGCTTGGAATTAGTGAAGTAATTGATAAATGTAAAGCTTCAGCATGACACATAATTTAATTTTCAAATGTTGAAACAGAAACTCGGCATCTCAGAGGTGCACTGCTATCTTAGCTGGCATTTCCTCTTGTATCACAGTGCAATTGAGATGTGATTCCTTTCTTTCAAATTAAATAACTTCCCAATGCTTTTTTCTGAAAGATGCTGGTTTCTGACAAAGTCACTTTGTGCATGGCCACTCTGGAAATGAGTATTGTGGTGGGACCTCAGATCCTCTAGACAGTTGATTTACTTCCCAATTTATTTAGAGCAATTGTTTTGTTTTTAACCCCTGGGGTGAAATTTAGATTTCTACATGTGGAGAAGATTCAGCAAGTTTGTAATGAATAAAGGCACTTGAAAATTATAACAAGTCAAAGAGGGACAAAGGTTAGTATTTCATATTATAACTTTCCAAACTGACTCTTTAGTTTGTCAAATGTGAATAGGAAAACCTGTTTCTATATCTACAGTGACTTTTTATGTTGTTTGAGGAATAAGAAATCTGACAGCATTCACTATTCTCTATCAGGGAAGAAAATTAAAGGGAACTGCAAACAGTGTAATTACAATTGCCTAGTCTCAATATACATATGTGTGTACTCACACACAATTCTCAAGCTACCCTGATCTTCAGAGTGAAATGATTTTTGAGAGTTGGGTAAACAGTTATAGCAGTCAAAATTAGTAGTTTGAAGAGAAAAATGAACAAACATAACATTAAAAGAGATTGTTTTATTCCTTCTGCAGCATATTAAAAATGAGTTTTGCTAATTCACTATATAATAGCACATCTGAATGTGTGTGTGTGTGTGTGTGTNAGAGAAAAATGAACAAACATAACATTAAAAGAGATTGTTTTATTCCTTCTGCAGCATATTAAAAATGAGTTTTGCTAATTCACTATATAATAGCACATCTGAATGTATGTGTGTGTGTGTGTGTGTGTGTGTGTGTGTGTATTGCTGTTGCTGTTGCTCAGTGGCTAAGTCATGTCTGACACTTTGCAACTCCATGTACTGCAGCATTCAAGGCTTCCCTGTCCTTCACCATCTCCCAGTGAAGTTTGCTCAAACTCATGTCCGTTGGAGTCAGTGATGCCATCCAACTCTCTTTTCCAATGAGTTGGCTCTTTGCATCAGGTGACTAAAGTATTGGATCTTCAGCATCAGTCCTTCCAATGAATATTCAGGGTGATTTCCTTTAGGATTGATTGGCTTGATCTCCTTGCTCCCCAAGGGACTCTCAAGAGTCTTCTCCAACACCATATTTCAAAAGCATCAAATCTTTGGTGCTCAGCCTTCCATATGGGCCAACTCACATATCCATACGTAACTACTGAAAAAACCATAGCTTTGACTATTTGAACCTTTGTCAGCAAAGTAATGTTTTTTTTTAATGTGCTGTCTGGGTTTGTCATTGCTCTTCTTCTAAGAGGCAAGCATTTTTTATATAGACATGCATATATAACACATATATATGATGTATGTATGTATCCTCAGAGAAGGCAATGGCACCCCACTCCAGTACTCTTGCCTGGAAAATCCCATGGACAGAGGAGNCTTCCAGTCCAACGTTTCTCATGATGTACTCTGCATATATGTTAAATAAGCAGGGTGACAATATACAACCTTGATGGACTCCTTTTCCTATTTGCAACCAGTCTGTTGTTCCATGTCCAGTTCTAACTGTTGCTTCCTGACCTGCATACAGATTTCTCAAGAGGCAAGTTAGGTGGTCTAGTATTCCCATCACTTTCAGAATTTTCCATAGTTTATTGTTATCCACGCAGTCAAAGGCTTTGGCATAGTCAATAAAGCAGAAATAGATGTTTTTCCAGAACTCTCTTGCTTTTTTGATGATCCAGCGGATGTTGACAAAATGCCAGTGAACTCAAGAAGGTTCATTTATTTGAATGAACCAATAGTTAATTATTCAGGGCCATCTCCTCTTCTAACCTCCTCTCTGTCAGATCCCACCAACTATACCCATCCTTCAGCACAGTTTTCCGCAAATGATCAAATGGGCCCACCCAAAGATGCTGCTTGGAATAACCGGTATCACAGAGGAGATCTTCTGAGGACCTGACTCCAATTTTCTCTTCAGGGCTGTATTCATTTTAACTAGTCTCTTCCTACTCCAGGCAAAGTTTTCTTTCTTTCCTCCCCAACACTTTTCCTGTAATAATTCATTTCTTTTAAAATCGAAATAGCAGGAGCTAGAGTTTTCTTAGCCATGTGAAGCCCAGGCAGGAAATAGGCACATTTGTTCAAGAAAAGTGACATATTCAAATTTTAATGGGAAAGAAAATAGTGCTTCAATTTATAAACAAAATGTTAGACTTTCCTCCCGAGTATTATTACTTTATGGATGTCTATTTGTAATAACCTTATGTAAAATTTGCAGTAAGATAAACACAGAGGAAGAAAATTTAATATATCTATCTTATTGCCATTGGATAGAGATAATTGTATTTCTAAATCAAAATAATCAGGTTTCAGAATAACTGTGTAACTTAGTCAGGAAATATTACTTACTTAATGCAAGACTTTAATAAAAACCCATTTATTCATTTATTTATTCTTATTTTTCGAACTTGATTATTGACATTTAATTGGGTATTTCTGATATTTTCCTAAGATTAATGTAGGACTATGAGAAAATTTTCCTCTATTTACTCATTATATTATCTTTTGGAAACATTTTCATACTTGATTTTGAAAACTATCAACTTACTCTGTTTGGAATATTCTGTTTCTATATGCATCAAACTGCTGGTATGATTGAAATATTGTCCATGTAGTAACAGACTTTTAATAAATTGTTGAAAGAATTGAATAAAGTAAAATAAACTAATCTTAACACTGCTCATGAATCTTTACCCAAACCATTCTGTATATTCTTTAGAATGAAATTTAGACAGATTACTCAATAACTCTGTAGATAGATAGACAAATAGCCCTTCATGTATTGTTCCAGCATAAACTCTCCTATGCCACTGATTAAATGCTCAATTTAGAAACAAAAATTATAATGAAGAGGAAGCATCATTCTTGAGATTATGGAAGAGATTTTGACAATATACTTTGTTTTCATTACTGAACTTTGATTTAGCAGTTTGGTAAAAATGTTGAATTCTTTAGCAAATATATCAATATTTCAGTTTTCAATGCATCATCATTTTATTGCTTATCTGGATGGCTACATGGTCTTCCCAAGAAAGAAGTCCTCTTTTTCACAGTATGCTTTTCTTTATTGGAAGCCTTGATTTCAAATCATGGGTAGTGGTAAGGCAGAGTTCCTAAATGTTACAGCTAATGCAGAATTTTCCTAAACGCAAGGTTCTGAGAGGAAATCAAACAAATAGACTTGAAAGTTCTCTTTGCCAGGGAATTATTTCAGGCAACTATTGTTAAGTGTCTACTATGTTGAGTTCCTTCTAAGAGAGTGAGGTCAATCAGTCCTGTCCGACTCTTTGCGACCCTGTGGACTGTAACCTACTAGGCTTTTCTGTCCATGGGATTCTCCAGGCAAGAATACTGGAGTGGGTTGCCATTTCCTTCTCCAGGGGATCTTCCTGACCCAGGGAATCGAACCCAGGTCTCCTGCATTGCAGGCAGCTTTATCCTCTGAGCTACCAGGGAAGCCCATGTCTCTCTAAGAGAGAAGACATAGCTAATGATGGTATATTAAGCATGCCACATACGAGTTCTGTACTTGACTCTTGGGTACAAGAAGAAGTAAACCAGACAATTTCTACAATCTCATGAAGCCCACAATATAGAGGATGAGATGAGTCTTAAAGAATTAAAGTGTTGCTTAGTGGTTATTGTGGTAAGCATGGCATATTGTAAGAAGGTAACATATGGACCCCACTCTAGTCTGCAGGTATTAAAGTCTTTACTGATGAGTGAACAATTAACCTGAGTTGGAACTCAAAGAGGTAGAACTGACTAGGCAAGGCAGTGACCAAATTAAGCAGTATTAAATTTAAAGTGATTTTTATAATATCAGTGTTTGTGGGAATGTAAATTCATATTGCCACTATGGAAGATGGTATGGAGATTCCTTAAAAAACTAGGAATAAAACCACCATTTGACCCATCAGTCCCACTCCTAGGAATTTACCCTGAGGAAACCAAAATTGAAAGAGACACATGTATTCCATTGTTCATTGCAGCACTATGTACAATAGCTAGAACATGGAAGCAACCTAGATGTCCATCAACAGATGAATGGATTAAGAAGTTGTGGTACATATATATATATGTGTGTGTGTGTGTATATATATATGTGTGTGTGTGTG